>CM023457.1:93028570-93608570 GCA_013339765.2 Haemaphysalis longicornis | reverse complement strand
CCAGGAAACGCCATCGGTAACAGAATTTAAATTTTTTACCGATGTCACTAAAAACCATCAACTTATCGGTTCATATATCAAGTTATTTTTCGCGGGTCTCTCTCACACCCTGGGGTAAATTTATTCCTCACACCACATTTTCTTTATCTTTCTTTGTATATCGAGTTCGCTTTCTCTTTTGGTAGCCATTTGTGCCTAACTTTGAAACTAGTGTTGTTATATGGTTTTCGGGAATTAGGCGGAGATCACGCATAGTATTTGCTGCATTGCTCATTCTCACCTGCTGCCCTTTACGAATTACAAAGCTACCGAGCGACTAGAAAGCAGCTTTAGTTGTGGCGTTAGTTAGAAGGCTAATTGCTTTACCATTAAACATGGCCATGGGCTATCTCAAACATCAGAATCCTACAAGTTATTTGGAGTCTGTCCAACGTGCGGGTTTCGCGCCGAACATAGTAAAAGCTCTTCGCCGCCAGCCTTCTTGGTGCCCAGAAGAAACGCTGCAGTTATTGTAAAAAGAAAAACGAGAATATACTGAACTATCCGTTTGTAAGAAGGCCAAAGTCCGACGGTGCGGGACATTTTGGCATAAGTGTTTGCGTCAGTACGCGACGAAGCTAAAAAAATATATAGCATGGTGTTCTGTTATGTTTCTTGTCTGTGAGTGAGATTGTGAGGCTTTTAACGGCAATAGCGTCTTCACTCGCAGCACTGCCGTCATAAAACTACCGGATATCTACCTTCCCATTGACGCTATGGATGTAGCTTTGTGAAGCACCGAGACTATGATTTTTTATCGCAGTAAAGCTCGAGCAGTATGCGTATACGCACTATTTCATTGTCGACTCCGTTAAGAGCTGCGCGCTAAATGTTTAAATAACGCAGAAAGGGTAGTGGCCGATATGATGTACAGTTTCAAAGAGCTTGAAAAAGCAATTACAAAATGTTTCACTTCCCGAAAGCACTACATCTCTGGCAGAGTTGACTTCCTGTGCATTCGACGACACAAGCAAAAGTACTTTAACGGTGTTTTAACGACATATATCCGTCTAACGCAATAGCTTTGTGTAGCTTTTTAGTTGCTACAATATATCCCCTCCCAGAAGAGCTATTAAAAAGCACCGCACGCCGTCCATCCGGTAGATAAATGAAAGGCAGGCGCTTTAGAGAAACAATAAATTTGTACTGGTGAGTGCGAGCGGAAATGTAGGTACATCGAAGTTTTATAGCTTTTTTTATCATCCCTGCCGCTCAAAGCTGTGGGCCCTCATGGTTCAGAATGACGCAGCAAGAATCTCCAGCATCGTTTTCGAAAAAAAAAACACGCACGATTTATGGAATATAAAATGTCCAATGCAACGGTCCTATCGCTATGGTTTTGGTTAGACTGCTAAGAGTACTCGATAACACTCGCGAAAATTTCTTACCCGCAAAGTTTTAACGATGAGTCTTCCCGATCTGTCAATTTGTCTCCTATTGCCATGGCTGTATTATTGCACCCCGAAAACCACTACCCCCACCACACCTCCTCCTAATACGAACGTTCCTGCAGACGGATTCCAGGTAAGTTTGGCGAAGCACTAATTTTATGCATTTGAGGCAGAGAACAAATATTTTACGCGAGACTGAGTCATTGCTTTGTAAACAACCGTAAAAATGTACGGGAAAAGGCGCGACTATGCTAACAGGACGTCATCGAAAACACGTTATGAGCAGCACATCCACTCACACCCTTAGATAGGGAGAATATGGCCTTTGCACACGCCCCGGATTCACAACACATGGCTTTTTTTTTCGTAAAAATAATTTGTCAGAAATTTGAAAAAAAAAGGGTAGCGGGGGCTCTGAAAACCTACAGGAACGCGAATCGGAAAAAAATGGTGGTGTGGGATTGCGATGATTCAGCTGAAGTAAAACAGCAGTAAAAATGTATCAAACACGCGAACGAAACCCGGAATGGTTGCAATGCTTTTTTCAAAATAAGGGGCGAAGATCGTGCACACACTAAATCGGCGCTTCGTTTTCTCGACGGTTGCAAAGGTTCTTTCCCGCTTGATAATTAAAGGGGCCATGCAGAATAAATACGTTTAGTTCATCGGAAAGATTGCCTCGTTAGAATAGTACTGACAGTACTTTTAACGTAAACGTCGCTCAAATAAGCTATATAATAAGGAAAAGAGGGATTAGCCTTGCGACCCACTCCTTCATTTACCGCAACAGCACCTATGATGCCATATTCCCGGCTGTGCGATTGCCAGTGGCCGCAAAAGCAAACAGAAATTAGGCAGGGCTTATAAGCTTGCCGTACGAGCTGATCATGCTAAAATGTAATGCGTCTTCATTTTACGGCAGTAAGAATTGTGGGGTAAACAATGAAAGTTAGGAAAACACACGGAAACCTAGCAGTACCGATGCGCACAGCGGTTGGTACTGGGCGCGCTATGGTTGTTTTAGCTGCACAACAGTCCGCCGCTTTGGAGTTGTCTTACGCGACACTGGCCGAGTGGCGTAAGTGACGTTGTCTTACGTGACCGTCTTTGTCGAGCATACCCCATGTTTCACAAAACGATTACTTTCTACCTTAAGAAAAGTAAGCCAAGTGCAAATACGTTCGAAAACAAAGCAACGGCGGACAGCGGGCGGCGACTGACTATGGTGGCGCCATCTGGGAGGAGTGCCGGTAAGCAAGGCGGCAGAGCCTAATGATGCACTGGAAGCTCATTTGAATACCTGCCCTTATTTGCAGACGTCACGATAATACACGATTTGGTAGGAGAATCAAAATTTTAACCTAAATTGATTTCTTTGTTAGTGAATACGGCATCCTTCGTTGACGGACAAACGCCGGGGGCATTATAAAACAAGAAATCTTTCGAATAAAACAATATTTTGTCTGCATGGCCCCTCTAAGGAATGTGCTCGTCGCAATAAAGTGTGATTGCCGAAGTGACAAGAACGCCAAATTGCGTTGCGTCTGAAGTACAAGGGCTCGGTCACGGCTTCTATTCTTATGGTCTGACACATTTAAGGGAAGGCAGATTGTAGGCGGGCCAGTTGGTACTCAGTGACTCAGTGTTTGTGACTCAGTTATGTACGCAGCGCCGCGTTTGTGTTATCTTTCTATCGTCTCGTTTCTGCGCTGTTTGTGACTCAGTTATGTACGCAGCGCCGTGTTTGTGTGATCTTCCTACCGTCTCGTTCCTGCGCTGTTTGTTACTCAGTTAAGGTAACGGTTGTTTATCGATTTTCCACGCGTGTCTCTGATTATGCTTGCGGAGCCGTTTGTCTGTTGCCGTGTGTGTGTCCCAAGAAGAGGTTATATGCGATGGTAATATGCGAAAACCGATGCGTTTTAACAGTCGGGAAGACGGTCAAACATTACTTGCCGGGGGATCCGGAGGCAAACAAAATCAGAAGAAGATTGCTTTTTTTTTCTCAATATAATATGGTTACCGAAAATGCGCTCGCATGTACTGTTGTTCCAGAAGAGTCACATAAGCAAGAGCAAAGCTTGCCTAATGGGAAAGAAAAAGACGCAATTTCTTTGGTGCCAGTCAACCTGGGGCGTTTACTTACCGCTCGCAGTTTGCCCAGAAGAAGTGTACACCTATCGGCAAATCAGTATACCATCACCTCATTTATAACGCTACCGAGGAACATATTGCCTTCACAATGTACCACGTTTCTGCGTTACTCTACGTTACTACGTTACTCGTTCCAACCGTAAACAAAAACGCATCCGAGACTACAGGAAAGCCGATTACGCAACAATAAACACTCAACTTGAAGCATTTATAGATGAATATATTCCGGACTTCTACGCTCGAAGCGTAGAAGAGAACTGGTCACTTTTTAAAAACAAAGTTAATGGTTTAGTACAACAATACATACCTCTCCGAATCGTTCGCTGTAACCATCGGTCTCCATGGTTTAATGTATCTCTAAAACGTATCTTGAACAAAAAAAAGAGGCTGTTCCGGCAAGCTAAGAAACGCAACACGAGTGATAGCTGGCATGCACATCATGAGATTGCCGCGCTGTTTAAAAACTCTATCAAAAAAGCTAGCGCGTTTACTTTTACACCACTCTGCCATCTCTTTTGTCTGATAATATTAAAAAATTTTAGAAAATCATCAAGGGCTCTGAATATAACACTGTATCTTTAACTGATGTACACGGTGCTGTTGTTCCACCTGACAAATGCTGTTCTGTATTGAATGACGTGTTTTCTAAATTATTTTCGAATGACCTGTCACCTTGCACTTCTTTACCTGAACTTGTTAAGATGAACTTCTCGGCAATGGATTCCTTGATTATTGATTATGATGGTGTTGCGAAGTTGATCCGTATTTTAAAATATTCGTATTCTTCAGGAATAGATGGCATCAATGCAAAGTTCTTGAAAAATACTGAAGTGTACTCATCTATAATTTTGGGAAATATTTTTTCGCAGTCTCTTTTGCCGTGTTCTTTGCCGAAAGATTTTAAAGTCGGCAAGGTGGTTCCATTGTTCAAATCTGGCGACATGCATTCACCTCTAAATTACCATCCTATTTCTATAACAAGTGTTCCATGCAAGATTCTAGAGCATATAATATTCTCCATGCTTATTAACTTTCTAGAAACAAATTCATTCTTTTCATCAAGTCAGCACGGTTTCCGTAAATCATTTTCTTGTGATACCCAGCTTATTTCATTTACACATGACATTTGTGCCGCGTTAGATAATGGATTTCATATTGACACCATCTTCTTAGACTTTTCTAAAGCATTTGATCTTGTTTCTCACCAATTACTTTGTCATAAATTAAGTGCCCTCAACATTGACCGTAATATCATCTTGTGGATTGAAAACTTTTTGTCTAACCGAACACAATTTGTCTCTGCTAACAACTTTGATTCTGCTCTTTGTCCTGTCACCTCCGGGGTTCCGCAAGGCTCTGTTCTCGGACCTTTGCTTTTTCTGATCTATATTAATGACTTGCCTAACTCCGTAACATTCTCAATAAGGTTATTTGCCGATGATTGTGTCATTTATCGTGTAATAACATCAAATGCAGACACTCTAACATTACAGTCTGACCTAGATAAGATTTCTACTTGGTGTGATACTTGGAAGATGCGTCTTAACAGCCAAAAGTGCAAACTAATGAGAATTTCCCGCAGTACTGCTCCGCCTAACTTACACAATTATAGCAGTATGGGTTCTGCACTCGAAGAGGTCACCTCTTATAAACACTTAGGCGTCTGCATAACATCTAACCTTTCCTGGCAAACTCACATTAACCATATCACTAACAACGCCAACCGCATGCTTGGTTACCTCCGTCGCAATTTCTCAATGGCCCCAGTTAACGTAAAGCTACTTCTCTACAAAACACTAATACGCCCTAAGCTTGAATATGCCTCTTCTGTCTAGGACCCTGGAGTACAATATCTAACAAATGCAATAGAATCTATTAAAAATCGTAGTGTACGTTTTATTCTTGCTAACTACTCTCGGACAGCTAGTGTAACATCTATGAAGACTTCCTTAAACCTTCCTCTCCTCTCACACCGTAGGAAACTAGCACGTTTATTTCTACTCCACAAAATTTACTATTACAATCCGGAATTAAGAAGTCAACTTTTCTCTGCAGCTTCTTACATATCGTCTGGAACTGATCACCTACATAAATTATTCGTTCCACAGTGCCGCTCTAATTTATTTTTCTACTCATTTATCCCAAAAACCACCACTGCATGGAACCACCTTCCCGGCTCAATTGCTAGCATAACCGATTTGTCTGCATTTAAAAATGCTATAGAAAAACACTTTAGCTAATCCGCGTTTCTGTTGTTTTTTTTTCTATTTTTCCTGTTTTTGATACCCTTTCGTGTGTTTGCATTATGTATTAACTCCACTCCCTACTGTAACGCCTTCGGGCCTTGAAGGTACAATAAATAAATAAAAAATGAATGAATGAAAAAGTGGAGAACTACGCCGTTCATTGATTCGATCAAATCTGTGTTTGCTGGCTCGGCTATAGTATTAAAAGAACCGCCTTTACCATTAGGAACACCCACTTTTGCCATGAATTATTTTCTTTTGCGGTTTAGGCATACTGACCTCTGACGGTATAAAACTGATATTTGATTTGGTCGCAATAGCATGACGTGACGAGAGCCAGCGGTTCGTCCATGTCTTTTGGCTCGATGTATGCAGTGGGGTAAAATGTTTGACTGTCTATAGCGCAGGGTTCACACGTTGGAACTTGTATTATGAATCTGCAATTTTGGGGTGAACAGGGGCCGTGTATATGCTAACAATACCCTCGGTTATCACTAGTGGGGAGACTGTACAGGAAAAAGAGAGGTGATCAAAGTAGACGCCACTGGCGCGCGGTCGTTTTCGCTCGGTGTCCCGAGTCTTTCGTTTTGATTGGAGCTTATAAAAGTCAACGCACATAACAGTGGTGGTGCTACTCCGCTTGTCCGAAGTGAAGACAAGCATCGCACAGGTAAATGAGGAATTATTTGACGTAGTTGATGACATCAATAACAGGATGCGAAAGAAACAACATGATTGTCAAGGGCATAGCAGCAGCAGAAAAGGAGGGGTACGAGGAGTCAGAGCCAATCGTCAAAGAATTCTTTGCAACTCACCTCGGCCTACAAGCCGGTGACATCGAACGCGCTCACCGATTGGGTCAGCGGCGCGCGAACGTCGACCGGCCCCGAATCATGAAATTTCTCAACTTTAAATCCAAGATAGACGTTTTACGCAATGCCCCTAAACTTAAAAAGCGCTTGTCGAAGATTTCTCTCCTAAAGTACAGTTGGCGCGCAAGAAGCTTCGCGACTTCGTCAAAGCAACCCGTAATGATAACGAAAGCTATTCACTCCGCTTCAACCTTCTTTACATCCGTAAAAACATCTATAGGTATGAATCTAGCACAGATAGTATCATCCAAGTACCGGCCAGATACGAACATTTCGCAAATAATACTACAGGGGAACAGAACAGCGCAGGCGTAGCCACAAACCATCAACTTGTAACGGTCTGACACAAAGTATCCGCCAGACAATCATCCGCTGAGAAATCAGCTGCGATTGAAAACCTATCCATATTCCTTGGGAACTTTCGCATTATATATAGCAACCTTGACGAACTAAAAGACCTTATATACACGTGCAATGCTGAAGTTTTTCTTGGCACGGAGACGTGGCTAAATTCTGTCACGGAAAACAGTGAACTTAGCTTCCCTGCGCAGTACGCGATATTTCGACAAGACAGAGCCGCTTGTCTTGGTGGAGGGGTGCTTATTGCAATTAGGAAAGAATTTCGTTCTTCGGTCATAGTTTGCGACTCGCCCCTTAAAATTACGTCGGTTACGGCACGCTTACGACCCGATAGTGCCCAAGAGTTCATTGAGCACATAAACGGTTCTCTTGATCACGTCTTAAACAAGCACCCAAACTCTCTTGACATACTTGGCGGGAACTTCAATTACCCCTACATAGACTGGTCCTCTTCCACTGTTAGCTGTAGCAGCCGTCGTCAAGAAAGCCTGAACTCGGGGCGGAACCAACGCGCGGAAACAACATATTGTACCTCATACTCACTAATCAACCCGATAATGCAGTTACTCATGTCCTGGAGGAAATAAGCGATCACCGCGCCGTACATTGCTCCTTATCTTCTATTCCACTGCCCGATAAACCCATAACTGCCAAGCACATACTCAATTACGCCCGCGCACATGTCGAGAAAACGAATCGTATGCTGGCAGAGTTTACACCCGATTTCGAAACCAGTTTTGAAAACTTGATTGAAAACTTGCAAAGGAAAAACTTGATTAAACTTCGTGACGTGTTAAAACAAATCGAAGGTAGTTGTACACCAAAAATGACTATTACATCAACGAAAAACGATGTGTGGTTCACACAGGATGTGAAAGGAAGTATAAATAAAAAGAAGGGAGCATTTAGGAAGGCGTCATGGACAAAATCGACTGTAGACTGGGATAACTATAAGGATGTATCGAGGAAAACCGAAGCCATTATTACAAAAGCCAAACATAAATTTTTCAATTGCACACTGCCTAACCTTCTGAAAACTGACCCTAAAAAATTCTGGCTAGTGGTAAACCCTAAAAACACTGATTCCCCGACCTTGCTAGACGGTGAGCATGGCGATTCTCCGTCGGCTGAGGAAACCGCGGAAATATTCAGCGATCAGTTTGCATTCGTATTTTCAAATCGGCTTCCGTTAGATTCGCAGGACCTACCAGAGATCCTCATTCATGATATCTTCCTCCCAATAGAAATCACCGAAAATGGCGTAGCACGTGCCATTGAGCGACTTGATTACAAGACGTGTCCAGGGCTCGATGGCATTATCGCCAAACGTCTGAAATTAACCGCTTAAAAATCATCGTACCTATTGAAACTAATATTTCAGCAGTAACTTGACACAGGTTGCATCCCAGATGATTGGAAGTCAGCGTTAGTGATACCTATATTCAAATCTGGCCTATCATGTGCTAATAATTACCGGCCAATCTCTCTTACTTCTATTCCGTGAAAAATACTCGAGCAGATTCTGTTTACTCACATCGTATCACACCTCAATAAAAATAACTTGCTAATAGATAACCGACATGGCTTCCGCAATAACCGATCTTGTAAAACTGAGCTGTTCGAAATAATAACTGGCCATAATTATTCTCTGAATAACTCCCGCTACACTGACGCAATTTTTATAGATTTCTCTAGATCATTTGAACGCGTGCGGCACAAAAGGTTGATTACTAAAATTTGTAATCTACTGCTAGATGATAAAACAACCCAGTGGAGAAGCGGTTTCCTTATTAACAGGGTTCAGTCAGTTAAACTTAACAACATTATCTCTAGTCTCAAACCTGTCAAGTCCGGAGTACCCCAGCCTTTTGTGCTAGACCCTCTATTATTTCTTGTCTACATTAATGATATCGGATCCAACATTCACTCTTCACTGCGTCTCTTTGCTGACGATTGCGTAAGTTACAAGGAAATCACTGAAGCAAACGACATAACCATCTTGCAGACCGACTTGACAATATTATCAGAATGGTGCCGTTTATGGAAAATGGAAAAAAATGTAAACAAAACCAAAGACGTACGTTTTGCATCTGTTGCACATCCTTCGCCTAATGAGTGTGTCATAAACAACTTAGTAATTCAAACAGTTCCATCTGTTAAATATCTGGGCATTTTATTCCACTTTGATCTAACCTGGACTAGCCACGTAGAATACATTACCGCGAAAGCATTACGGAAACTTGGTCTTCTTAAGCGCCGCCTGAATCTTGCAAACAAAGGCACCAAACTTCACGCATACAATGCTGTAATCCGGCCAACCCTAGAATATGCTTCCATAGTATGGATCCACCACACAGCAATCCTTACTGATACGCTCGAATTCGTTTAAAACAAAGCCGCGCTTTTTATTTTGTCTTGTTATTCCCGCTATGAAAGTGTATCATTCATTAGGAAAAATTTAAATCTCTCACCTCTTGCCGTGCGCAGAAAATATTTCCGCTTATCTTTCTTCCACAAATTATATCACAGTGATTCGCCGTTCCGCCATACGTTCATTCACCCTTCTTTGTACATTTCCGCATGCATTGACCATGATCATAAAATAGAACCTATATTTTCTCGCACAGAAAAAACATAAATTCTCACCCCTTGGCTTATCGATATCGGAGTGGAATGCTCTGCCTGCCAGCATTGTAACGCACACACAGCAATCATATTTCCTGTCTGCATTATTTGCGTTCCCTGAATGTGATCGACAATCTTAGCCATTGCCACTTTTTTGCAGCTGTATAACGTGTCGTGCAGCTTTTTCAATGTGTTCACTTGTGAAAACCTTGCTGTGTTCTTTCTTGGTTATTTTGGTTGACCGGCTTGGTATCCTGCAGATGTTTTCTTGTCTTCTTTTTTTCTTGTTAAAAAATTGCTGTTGTCACTCATTACTGTATCAAACCCCCCTTATGTAATGCCCTAGAGCCCCTTAAGGTATATAAATAAATAAATAAATAAATCGTACGTCTCCATACACGGCACACAACGCAATAATACAAAAGAACAGCAGCAGAAGCTGTGTACATAAAGGAAAAGGGAGGGCCAGAGGACTATTTACGAAGCGCAGGGACATACCACAGCGCATTTTCTGATTCGTATGGACACACGTAAATAAGTAGGAAAAGTGTCCGCGCTTTACGCTTGCAGACGCTTCAGTTAGGACTTCGTTTAAATTGTGCTCTCAATTGGTCGTGCTAACAGTGAAGAACAGTGAAGGCGTCCGGATGTAAAAAGCCGGACGCAGGGGCCACATGCAGAGATAGCATTGTTCCTGGTACAGGGTTTAAACTCAAGCGCAGACCTCAGTCACACGTGCCTTCTTGCACTGGGTTTGGGAACATACAGGCTTATGCCCTAAATAGGAAAGGGAAATGGGGTGCACAGATTCTGCTCCAGCATTGCTACACGTGCTTGACACTTTACTCTCAGACGACGTGTATTAAGCGCGTAATTGATTAAGCGTTAACCAGGACAGGCAAGAAACCCTATTCGCGAATACCGTGTGGGACAAAAGCATTGAGCAAGCTGGTGACTCAGTGGCTCTGGCTTTGTGCTGCGCAGCACAACAACGCGAGTTTGATTCCTGGGCGCGGCGGCTGCTTTTGTGATGCAAGCGAAAAGCAAAAACGCCCGTGTGTTCGAGATTTCAGCGCACGTTAAAAAACCCCGGGTTATCAAACTTAATCCCGAGCCCTCCACTACGGCACCCCTGATCGCCTGTGTAGCGTCGATGTGTTAAAACCTACAATCAAACAAGATAGCACTGAGTACTCACTGCTGTGCGAAGCTGTAGTGTCAGCGACTAAACGAATTTTTGTGACAGGTGCCTAGGACAGCAATGGAGCCGTCAGCGCCAAATGGCCCCAGCACGGTCGAACCAACATGACATGTTCTGGATATAAGGTCGATGTGCGTGCGGAGTTCTGGCGCTTGTTGCAGCGTACTGGTCACAGGCGCGTCGGCGGTCGCGCTAGGTTCACAGAAGCGCATTCACTATGGGCGGCTACTTGGTGTGCTCCTAAGATTAGATTTCCGGGTATTGCTCTGGCAGTTGGTAGGTGGGAAGATAGTGGCATGGTTGAAGGTTTCTGACTCTCAATAACTTGAATGCAGCATCACCTACGTCAGGAAAGAGGAGTAAAACTATCGAAGTACAGAAAGAATACAATCAACCAAGGCAAAGTACGAGCAAAAATTACACTGGTTTATATAAAGTTGTTAACACCGCGAAGAAAGCAACATAAATTTGTTAGGTGTGCATGCCGAAAGGAGATATTGATTTCGGTATTACAGATCGAGTAAGAGCCATTCCACAGAATAACTATTCAACAGAAAAGAAAATTTAAGGATAGTTTGTAAGTTTCACCAGGTGATAACTAACGCGTCCAAAGTCTTGGGTTAAAATATAATGAATAAGTTAAATATGAGGAGTTGGGATTCACTGCCGGGACTTCAAATTTTAAAACTTCCGAGCAGGAAACGACTTTTATAACGCTGGTAACATCCAATTTTCTGGAGGAGGTTGAACATTGAGTGGTCGCTGCATAAACTCTGAATGAACTAACGGTGTTGTTCTGCAACCTTAGAGACTTTAGCGTTGGTCTTGTGAAAACGTATTGGTTGTCGCAGCTACTAAATCTTGTCTTGGAGAAATGTTGCACTCAAAAACACTCGCATATGGTAGGGAAAATGTGATGTTGTGCAATGAGAAAACTTTGCCCAGGTGTTCCAACCCTGTGTGACCTAAAGCACAGCATTCAGAGTGAGTTTGTCTAACCAAGTCGATTATCCAAAGACGTTATTCACAGTATCAAAACCAAGAAGTAACTGTAAAAGTTTAGATTTCTGGGCCAGTTGGTGCACTGTGAAGTTTCGAAAAACCGGGGAAAAACAACACGGATACACGAGTAAACGGTAAGGACATATACGTTCAGTAGCTAGTCCCACGAGTGTATTTTCTTTCTCTGGCTCATGTACTCATGTTTTTACCTTGCTTTTCTAAAAAGCAAGAAGAGACATCACAAGGGGGAAAATGTTAGTAACGTTTTCACGCATGTATGTTTGCACTCACAAAAAAGAAAAATTCATTCAAAATCTAAACATACTCCTAAGCACCCAACCACATAGCTCCACGACCAACGTTTTAAATAGCTGCTACGCAAACAATCTTCCAGTAAAGAAGCTAAGAGTATCAATGGATGAGTCTATCACTCATAGCAGACCTCTAGGTGCACCAACTGGAATAAATCTGTTCCCCGTGCAGTAAATCTTTGGCGCATACTCTAAAGTCTAGGAAGGAGTACGTGCCCCACATAGCCCACACCCAGGATGACGTAGTTTCAATGCTTCTCATGAAAGATTTTATGCAGCTTTTAAACTGTATTCTCTAGTGACTGTAGCGACATCTGTTATTTATTCAGCGTTAGAGTGTCCGTCTACTGCAAGAAAAATGCGTTTATTTCCTTGCGTTAAAGTCTATGAAATTCCTAATAACCATTATTATATTTTACCACCTCTACCTTTAGTTCATGCCTGCAAGAGCAGTTCCAAATATCAGAATTCTTGGACACGTCAGGACTATGTACTCAAACACGGCCCGCTATCAGCAAAGTCCTCATTTTCAGATTCACAGCTGACAACATTGAAAGCAAGACACCTGTTTCTACCCAGAAAATTCTCCGCTGAATCGTCGGAACGACGTGATCTCATAATATACGCACTTTAACCATATAATGAATAAAATCTTGAATAAGATAACCCAAGTGTGGTGAGCTGATTCAGTAGTTTGTGACGTCACTTCTGGTGAAAGATACTTTTTGAATATGGAAAAATGAGACAAAGTAGTAATTTCATAGAATCCCATAAGCGAATGCCAGGAGGCGGTCTTCCCTCAGAGCTTTCGCTTTGGTAGGTAATGTGTTCGGCTTTGTGTTACGGCCACCTTGCACATATATGGCGCCTATTTCTATGCAGGCAATGGGGAAACTTCCCGAACTTGCGGCGGTCTACGCATCTACCGACTGCCCGACTTACCAATGCCTTGACACTAATCGCACGCTATACGATGTGAACACAAAGCAAGTGAGGTACATTTGGTACTTTGCGGGCCTGAATGGCACACAGAAGTGAGTATTTGATTTGTTTCTGCATTAATAATATTAGCTGGTGCATTTACTACTTTATGAAGTGACCTGGGTATGTGTACAAGAGAATATTGATAGATGTATTACCGTTTTGAATGGTTTCAAATGGCTTTGTTGAAGTGAAGAGGCGTGGTCAGAGGCTGTGGTGAGAGATGCCACCGATAGCAGAAATAGAGTAGGGTGTGTGAAAACGAATTCATAATTCCTCGGGTGGTATGTACCAACAGAGGAATGTGCGCAAATCCAGGCGGTCCGTTGCGGCCATGATACTTAGTGATTGGATGCCGTTACTACGGCTGCAGCTTCACAGGCGCTGCTTGAATTACAGCTTCGCAACTGTTACAGCTTTACGTGAAGATCTCGATTGCTACAGATTCACGGGAGGGTGGCATGGGCGGATGAAAGTGGGCCGCCATCGATAGCCTAGGCGTGCCTTCACGTCTAAAGCTATGCTTTCATGTGTTACTCCAAAGCGCACTTTCTGCGACGCGAGAGGACTATGAGAGTGCATGGCGAGCGTTTTATCTTTGAGTCTTTGCGTGGAGTGCCAAGCCGGCTTCATTAAACAGGGAGTAGGTAACAGGTTGATGTTGTAAAAAGGATAGTTTTCCTGCACTGTGTGCCTGTAAACTTGGCTGGAAAACACCGGCAGTACAAGAGCAGAGACACGTAGAAAAAATTCATGCATCTCCACGAAGCGAATCACGACGAGTGGGTGAAGCACTGGGGATCGCTTCTTACCGTAAATCACCCATGGCATTACCCAATCACGCATGCAAAAAAGTGACAACGCGTGCGTATAGTATATACAATTCCAATGCAATCAAATCCAATGCAATTCAATTTAATTTCATCCAATCTGATCCAATTCATTTGAATCCAATCAAATCCAAACCAATACAATGCATTTCAGTCTAATCCAATCAATTTTAATCCAATCAAATTCAATCCAATCCAATCCATTTCAGTCCAATCCAATCAAATCCATTTCAATCCAATCAAATCTAATACAATGCTCGTCGCGCACGTGCAACACTGCGTACACGGACGCCAAGCCCTGGACAGAGCGAGGTTCTAAGGTGCTTCTTCCCTAAAACAAGAAAGGGGTACACCATGGCTGCCGCAGACACAATAAAAAGATAGCAGCCCAGCACAGACTTTAAGAAAAATGCTCGAGGAAAAATTAAAATTGAAGTCCCCGAAATCCAGTTGACAAGCCTCCCACAACGGTCTTTGTTTTTTTAAGCCCGCACATCGGACAATAAAATCATTTGTTTTAGTTTGTCCGGAGCTAATCAACTGCGGAAGCACTAGTGCCTCGAAAAGCCTTGATTTAACAGCGGCTTACCGCATTGCCTTAACATGGTAGGATTCAATGTTGGGTCCACGAGTGGAGTACCTTAGGAATGGTACGACATTTGCATTTGCCTTCTACATTGGTGGACAAGCTGCTGCTGCTTAAAACTGTAAGAATGTTCGGCGCCTTATTCCAGCAATTCACGGATTTTAGGGAAGGGTGCATATTTTTAGCAAAAAATACCGAAGCCAAAACTTACACAACAGACATTCTTTAACGCGTGCCTAAGAAGATCATCTTTTCTGGGGATAATGGTGCTGGTACGCCACTTAGACAATGTGCAAGGTTCCTGCTGTCACGATACGAAACTTAGTCCTGACACAGGTGTGAAGAGAGTTAGAGGGACGAGAGCCCCCGCCCCCACCCCTGTAGAATCAATGAGCCCCTTCTTAAGGTCTTGGAATAAACGCAGCAGCGGCAAGTCTCTGTTAATGTCATTAGCTGAATTGGATGGATGGTCATCGAGGGAGTGTAAGATGGAGCAGAGTGAGGTCGAAGTGCGGAAATCGGGAAAACGTTAAGGCTGCTAACAAGAAGGTAATGATTGACGTCATTTGAAATAAATTGCTTTTTGATACTAAGAGTTTTACTAATAGCGCAGGCATTGTAGACTATAATGCCAACATAGTACTCACATGTCCTTTGTCGTAGTAATTTGAAGCCCGTACGTGTCTTGCCCGCTGATAGTTATTTTAGGTAGTGTCCGCGCTTCATTGTGGAGCAGATTATAAAGGGGATATCGTAACTGTATTTCAAACGAAGAGCAATGAGCTGCAAAATCTTCGCTAGAAAGACTGCACACTTCGTACTACCAGCAAGACATTCGATGGGCATTCCGACACACTCGAATAGACCGAGTTGACTTCATACGGCAGCAGTTTGAAGAGATTAAAATCGTCGAGTATTTTATGGCACGCGCGTACTTGTGAATCCTAGTAGAAAAGGCTAGATACTAGATACCGTCAGTCATTATTGTGTTGCATTAGGCAAACCAGGAACCAACCCATTGTGACTTCACCGTCGCGCGCAATGAAGCTAGAAAGAATTATCTTCCTCCAATACAAGATTTAATTTTTATTATTGTGATAAATCCCTGCGAAAATACAGGATTTAATTTTTATTTATTGTTATAAATCCCTGCGCTTTGCGCGCGCTTGGCTCCAGGCTTGCTATTTCATCGATGACGCTCCTCTTTGCACATTGTCTAAAAACAACACTCAGTTTTACTCTGACAAGTACCGGTCCAGCCGTGATTTCTCCGTAATTTAATTAGGGCCCCGTTTGTTTTCTCTGTTTAGTGAGTGGCGATAAGAAACGACAACCAACAAAGAAGTAATGAGATAATTATTTAATTCATTCGATTCAAGTAAATGAATTCATTTAAGAGAAAAGAAAAAGCCAGAAGGTAAAAAACGCAACTATTACCACTTCTTTATGTCGCCTGTGCTAAGTTAGAATAGGGCATGACACGTGCAGCCGGGTCCTCCTGCCTCTTCCGTTTTTAGATCTATCCACACTTCCCCCAGACGAGCTGAAAGCCCTTCTCTTTCGCACTTTCCTACGCTAGCCAGAACAGGTCCCTCTCTTGCTTGGTCAAATTATCGCAAAGGAACCTTAGTGGAAGGTCATCATCTTCGCACAGCTTTCGTTGTTCTGAACGAGCGTTCAGCCAGGCGTCACGGAAGATTATGTTTGCAAATGTCACCTTAATTTCAACGTTAACCTTCAATTTCATTTTCATTTATCCTTACATTAAACAAATTTATTTAATGTCACATTCCTAACCGGTACTGCGTCAGCTGACAGAATCTCTGAGTCGTCTGCAGGGTAAAGTAGTCACATGTTTGCAAAAACAATATTATCTTCAACACAATGGGCTCGATTAGCTTCCATCTTAAGATTTATATTGCGACTGTGCTTAAAAAACTTTAGAAAACAAGGTGCGTCATCTATAATATTTATTGCAGGAAATCAACGAGGTTCGACCTCCATTACGGAGATTCTGTGGACAAGCCATGGTACTACATCGATGGTGGTAAGAGAAAGTTCCTAAACTCAAGGCCCGCATGGCGTAATCATTAAGCGATGTTGGTGCTTGTAGCAGTGAGGCATGGAAAATTATCGTCTAGCGTTCAAAACAGTTGCGCCACCCAGGTACTGCTAGGTGGGAACAGTGGCTGTTTCACGCCTAAAGTATGAAAAATTATGACCTGCACGCAACATACTCCACGAAATAAATCATAGGCTGCTGTACCGGTCAAAATAGAATATAACATAAATATTAAGAATTTCCATGTAGACAGGCTTGCTTCACATTCTTTGATTTCTTCTTTTGAATGTGAAAGCACTCATGATAGCAGTGCTGTCTTTTGTAGTTTAGGGTGAGTCCACTCAGCCATCGTATGATGGTGTTAGGAAAAATTTGAGAAACCTGTTTTTTTATGCCTGTTATTGTTGAACGCTGGAGTGCCTTTTTCATAATTTAAAAGTTATTTGGAGAAAGTTGATGCCGGGAAAAATGAGTAGGCGACGGTCACATGCAACGGCCTGACGTCAAAGCAAACGCCAGGCTTCGTCGTCCGACGTATTCGACCATACTCCCATTCTGACCCTTCATGATTATGACACTTCTTGACACTTGTTAAGATTCAACGTTAAGGATTTCCATCATAAAATTAAACACAGGACGTTAGGTTTAAGGCATTTTTGTAGGTGTAACATCATTACCCGGTATTAATCCAAAATGTACCAATACCAGGTGGCGTTGTTGAAGTGGTGGTGTTGACGTGCGGCAAGATGTACGAGCTGCACGGGGAGTATGCAGCACGGAGATAGGCTTAACATTACGTTTTTAGGTTTAACGTCTACCACCAGTACCATCTGCTTTACGTACAATGAATGTGACGTGGCTTCGGTGATTGTTAGGCTGAGCGTCAGGGTTAGCTAACAGCGATATATTGGTTGTTGAACCTAACTCTTGACTTTGAGACATAACGTCGTCAGCTCGTACTGTTTGAACAAAACACTCGATGTAATGATTTTCTTTCAAGCAGCGGGTGAGAGTCGATGTCGTAAGACTCTAGCCGTGGTACCTGGCCTGCGCCTAAGGTTCTAAGATCTGACGCATACCAGACGCACATCGTAGTGGAGCATAAGTGGCGACCTAGTAAATAGCGCTCACCTGCGATCGCGAGTTGGAACACGCTTTATAAGGAAGCTTTGCTAGTACTCCGAACATTGTGCATATGAGCTTTTCGTAGTTTTGCATCAGAGAGTGGGCGACTATGCCAAGTTGGATATTGTACAACCCCTTTCAAAAATAACGTAGGCTGCTTTCTAAAGATATTTTATGGTTGCCATCTCGAAGACATATCTCAATTCCTTGTGCTATTTCGTTTTTTTCGGGAAAGCTGTTGATCCTTCTTTTCCGGCCAACCAAGTTATAACATCAGCAACGTTACCCTTTTATAACCTTTCCCCTTCGTGCAAGCCCAGATCTTTGGTAAAGGTGTACGAGCAGATCTTTATGTTTCCGGAGTAAATTAAAGGCAGTATTTTTTTGCGAGATGACATGCCTTGCTACTGTTTTGTGTTAACAATTTTGCTCCAAGTTTCTATTGAATTGAAAGCTGAGTGCTTGTCTTTAGGGTTTAGGGGGAAAACTGTTCCGCAACACTGACCAGAGATGCAGATGCAGATAGATGCAGAATAAAAGCATATGGCCATCAGTAATTTTTCTTTCTGTGGTTGTTTTATGCGCGACGTTTAACCTCAGCTGCAATTCACTACCCCCTTAAAGGCTAAATGCTGCCCAAGTTCCACGGCAGAAACGCTTTGCCGCACACTTGATCTTTTTGCTCCTGATGTGTATCTTTATATGTAACGTATGTATTTACCGTAGCTATTTAGGTATCTTAAAAATGGTAGCGCGATTTTTTCAAGAAACAATCGACGTGCGTTGTTTACTTTATGGCTCACTATTCATGCCAAAATCATTGGATCAGAAGAAAGAGATAGTTGTTTTACTTTACGGTTCACTATTCATACCAAATCATTGCAGCGGAGAAAGACTAATTGTTAAAGGAGATACCGTCATTTACCAACGTAAATCCGCATGCTGCGACTAGGGAAAATGAAACAGATGTATTGCGGAACTTATAGGTTCTTTAAAGAGAATGGGTCGCTTCTTGCACTGCTATTAGCGTTGTCGGCCTTCTGTGAGACTGCCTGTACTGCTGGCAACGCAGTTAGTTTGGCAAACGTTTCCTTTTGCGGATTTGTTTTCACGAATCCGCACTTTCAGCAGCCCTCAAATTCTTTGACAGCTGGGCGCTCTGCCGATGGTACGGGTGGGTTAAATTGAGCTGGCAATTTTCCGGTTTGCAAGTTGGGTCCCTCGCGAATGTAAAAATAGGCAAGGCGCTCCTCCACGCAACCGCTATCAGTTTTAAAGGCTGTGCCTGCACGTACACTGGGATGGGAAAAAATGAGTTAAGTTTACCTCCGCTTTAAGCCCGGAGATACAAATGGGAAACGGAAGGGCCATTTTTTCAGAGAGCTGAGGTGTGTGGGTATGGTGGCCGATGTCGTAATTTAGGATGCATTTTTTGAGATTGCTGATATTGACTTGTGTAATAAAGTTCCTGAGACTAACAATTCCATATTCGAAGGTGGAGGTGTAAACCTTCATAGTATCTAGCTAAACAACAAGTGCGTGATTATATCCACACATTATGATTTAAGTACTCCTTTGGTGTAAAGGACACATGGACCCATGTATTGTTTTGGGCAGAAACTCCGCTATGCCTGCTGACTATTTTGTAAGGTGAGAAAATGTTAAGGATAATTTATGCTCATTATCTTTTCAGACAGTTGCCATAACTATACCGGGCAGGTTGCCTACACCGACTACAGCACGTGCATGGTCACTGTTGTCCCCGTTCCTCCCGACACCCGTAAGGAAGACCTCCACACTGCCATTACACACGAGCAAATACTGCGAACTTTCCTGTTTTTTCAAAAACAGTTAAAAGAGCGCAATAAAATACAAATCGATTCACTGCCAAGTATCCTGCTCAATCACTGAGATTCTAGAAAGGACCAGCGGGCTCTGTAAGATTTGAAGGTGTCAGAATAGCAGAGTATTTGCTGGTATCTCATCTTACGCTCCCAAAAGAGAGCAAGAATTCATACAAATATTCACCGAGAAAACAAACTCACTTTTTTTCGGGGCGGTATTGACTATCTGGCTTTTTATCGAAGGCGTTATTCCATGGAATGCGAGCTCTGTTAATATTTTTTGCGCACATTTATTGAACGCCTGTTTCCTATGTGCTATTGCAAAAATCAAGGGCCTATCTAATTTCTTGTTGCTGCCTGCCAGTACCAGTGACGAATTTATGGTTGCAACAAATATGCCTAATCTCTTCTTTTTGATTAACGATGTCGATATGTACGAAGTCTGGTGCCATATTTTGGGGTTTCAAAACGTTTTGCACATATAAACTTCTCTTTTCGGAACATACGGCTTTTCGCCGGCTAGATAAATCGAGAGAAAAACTGGCAGTCCGACCAAACTGCTCGGTTTCAAGTAGCCTAAGATAGATTATTGGTTTTTGAAATTCTTGTCATTTCTTTTTCGCCCCTACAGTGTGCCTCTTGTGGACGAAGCCCTCGTTGACCACAACCATTTCTAAGAACTGCATGGACGCCTTTCGGGATAAGTGCGGTCAAGGAAATCCTGTTTCGGGCAACAAACTCTGCTCTGGAAGTTGAAGAACTCGACATAAAATGCGTGAAGGTGGTACAAACGAACCTTTCGTAGGATGTGGTGCTGGGACCTCTTGTATTTTGCTTCCATACTTTGCATGTGTCTCTGTTGATTCATCAACCCAAAGACGCAAAGACTGATTACTTGTTTTTTATCAAGTCATAACCAATAAAATACGTACCACAAAACAAACCTACTCAGCAATACAAAACGAACAGGATCGATGCCAGTTCGTTCTTAACGCCTTCGGCCCGGGCGTCTTGTATTTCGAACATAAACCAAAAGACTTCTACCAATTTGACAACCAAAAGAAAAAGAATAACTGGTTTTTGGGAAGCAGTTCTTTAAGTACGCCTCTATGCATAGGTATGACCATCCTGTGCTTTGCTATAACTAAACGCAAGAAAAAGGAAGGAAATGAAGTTAAGACCCAAGTGATGTCAAGGTGCCCTTAAGGGCCAAAGTTGTAGCTTGATGACATGGCTGTAAATCTAAAAATACTTGCACACCGAGAAATATTTTCTTCGTGTGGGCTCACTGCTTTCCAAATTGAAGAAAAACAAGGAAAATGCTTTTCTGTGTAAATATATAGTTTATTTGACTGACGACCTAGTTAAATGTAATACTTCTAAGTCTCTAATTACTTGTACGACAGGATGATTTTTTCATTTATTAGCCTCAAAGGTCCAAATATAGGAAAACAAATTTTCCATGGGACAGAGAGAGAGAGAGAGTAAACTTTATGCAGTTTGCCAGCTGTGTTGCTTAGTCATCGGCCGTGAGACCTTGGGCTCTGGCAGCGTCCTCAGCCACCTCGACGGCCTAGACTTGATCTTCCGGGCTGGAGCTTAGCAGCACGGTCTCCCACTGCTCACTATTAGTGATTGTGCGGCCATTTGTGATCGCCTGCGCACATTGCCATAACATGTGCGTCAGGTAAACTCATTCCTGACATCTATGACAATCAGGGGAGTAGTGCCCTGGGTAGCAATAGCTATACACAAGTGGGTTTGTATACGAGTGGGTCTGTAGGAGTCACCAGACCACGAAATTCCGCTTCTTGAGGGATGGGTGCGCGTGATTCCCTCACCGTCGACCTCGCTTTCACCGAGTAACGACGATGCCACCGAAGATAGAGCGAGCAGGAAAGGGGAGGATGAAAGTATGGCGCAAGTGCGAGGGGGTGGGAGGAATTCCGAGACCGAGTGCGACGTGCTCCCCGGCGGCGACCCCTTACGAGATAACGACAGAGTATACCGCGTTCCGTCTTGCATTTGCTGATGACGGATCACTTTCTGACACAGCAGCTATGCGACGTCGCTTATAAGACTACAGTTCGCGCTGCAGTCAAATTTCCCATTAGCGAGTACCGTAATCGTCCGCCATTTTGGTTTCCTCAAGAAAACTGCGGGGTATAATGCTGCAGTTTTATAAAGACAGTATAAAATCAAACTAAATTATAAAATGAAGAAACTATATTAATAAAAATAAACTGCCGACCATGAAGATTAATGTTTTCCCAATCATACAAATACGCGCCCGTAAGCGTACTAGCGAAATTTTATTTCGCTTCATTAGCTACCATAGCAAACATTTTGCAGTAGATTGTAGAGTTAAAGGAACTCTTAAACACTTTCGATAAGCGCTTTCACTATTTTCTTCGCATCTGGACGCACTGCGAAAGCTATAGCTATTGATACCGTAGAGCAGCCGTGCATGATTTGCTCGTCGCTGCGGATACGCTCTCTGTTCCTGCTTCAATTTTGTGACTTTCTTTTTAAAGTGGTCATCAAATGCGTTCTTTGCTGCAACTTAGCGAAAGCCGGCCGATAGCCCTTAAAACGCCGTAATGACATCATTTCAACGTTAGAAGAACGCCAAGACCCCGAGAAGAGAAAAATATTTTAATCAAGCTTCTAATTGATCTCATGGGGACAGAGCATTATTTTTTGGCTTCAATAAAGCTTGGTGTTGGGGTAGTTGGTATCTAGACATCATGGAACATAGAGCGCTGAACTTTACACTACGACCACATCATAAAAAAGGGTCACACGAAACGGAAGATGCGCTACTAGCAACTGTGAAAAGTTTAATGAACAAGAAAACATATAAACACCCCTGCCACCTCGTAGCACTTGAACACATTCTGGGCAATTTGTCCTGTGCGTGGTTTCTCGAGGTGATACTGAAGGGATTGACAAGAATGTGTTGAATATGTTTAAAGCAGTGCATAACGGGTTGGATTTCACCCTTGAATTGCCAACAGATACCTAGACTTAAGGAATCAGTTCGAACCGGGGCAGACTTGCTGGTGTTACCATACCAGGGGAGCAAAACAGCTTCTTTCTTTTATTTCTGCGCATAATACATTAGTAAAGCGAGGCACAGCCAGATCTTTTCTAACGCAAGCGAAAAAAAATTGTGTTTTCATGCCATGTGCAAAAGCCTTGATATCTAAACAGCCATGCTCAGAAAAGGTGGCTATCAGGTATGTTTGACCGTTTCTGTTGCACGAACGGGTACGTCCGTTGTTGTTCATAGAAAACAATCGACGTGTAAAATACCAGATAGATGTTTGGGGGTGATGCCCTACATTCATGGTTGGTCCCATTGGTTGAAAGAAATGGGGGGCAGACATGATGTACAAGTAGTTTGTTCTGCGCCAGACAAGCTTGGAAGCATGTGCAACCTGGTAGATAAAGCGCTGGACGCCAAGAAAAACGGCACTAGTAGAGCTAATGGTTTTGGTGTTGCGCACAAGCCCAAGTTTGTGAAGTGCTTTGTTCGTATTGTATACAAGGTACCACTTACAAAAACTTATACATACGGCAATCAGGACGATGTGTCAATGAAAGGCTGAAGGAGCACCGTGCGCTCTGTCAGCAGACGGCTATTTCTGGCAATCTGGAACAGCACTGCGCCAAGTGCAAATGCACTCCAGATTTCCTAAAAACGAAGGTGCTCTTTAAGTGATAGGACTGGACTGGACTGGACTGGACTGGAAATGACTTTATTTCAATAAAACCTGCAGTGGGCTGGAGTCTGTCACGACCCCCGCCCCGACGTGGCCCACCGTCGCATCTTCTCTGAGGCCCTACTAAGCGCTAGCCCCTTTGCGGAGCCCGTGCCTTTCGAGCGCAATGAAGACCTGCTGGATGGCCCATGCTTGATCCGTCTTGTTGGTTGACTCGATGGCTCTTTGGAGTTCCGCCGGGTATTCTTCGAAACTTGCGCCGTCTGGGTCGGAGGCACAATCCCACATGACGTGCCACCGGTTGGCCGGCCCTTTCTTACACACGCTGCATTGGGCAGTGGGGTATTCGTCGGGATACATGTGGTGTAGCGCTGCCGGTGACGTGACCGACGCCGTCTGTAGGCCTTCTGAAATAAGTTGCCTCTTCGCGACCCAGCGCCCGGTGGGGCGGCGGATAACGGCTTTCTCTCATCCGCCGCATGTTCTTGAGTAGTTCGCCGTAACCCCTGGGTCTGTCTTTAGTCTCCACCCACCATGCGCACTCGGGACGACTCTCCACACTGGGGGCGCGGTGTGTTATTGCGCGCGCCTCCCTGTGGGCCGTCTCGTTGTGGTTCGGTGTGTATGGTGAGCATTCGCCCGCGTGCGCCGGGATTCATCTGATTTCTACTCTTCTTTCTTCTTGAACACCTGTTTTCGCGATGATCTTGGCTGGCTTGCCGCTCACTCGGCCATTCGCCAGGTTGCGGACGGCCTCTTGCGGGTCGCTCAGGATCGTGTCGCAAGTGGCTTCGGACATCGCCAGGGCTATGGCGATCTCTTCTGCCTCGGTGGCGTTTTCGCACTTTGCGCTCGCTGACTTGGCCACCCATCCCGTTCTTGCATTTATGGTTACCATCGCGTACCTGCCTTGGCCATAGTCTACCGCATCGACGTACCGTGTTCGCGGGTCGTTACTGTACTGCTCGATTATGTATTTTGCCCTTGCGCGTCTTCGTTCTTGATTGCGTTCTGGGTGCATGTTCTTCGGAATGGGACTCACCCGCACGTTCTCCCGCACCTTTTCGTCTAGGTCTTGGAGTTGTCTCCCCGTAATCTGGTAGCCGTAGCCCAGGGTATCGAGGATGGTTCTACCCGTCTTGGTCGCTGCCAGTCGTTCTCGTTGTGCTTCTAGCTGGGCCTCGATGAGCTCATGCACCGTGTTGTGGACACCCAGTTGCAGCAGTCGTTCGGTGTTCGTCGATTCGTTCAGACCAAGTGCCCGTTTATACATTCTTCGGATCATAATGTTTATCTTGGCCTTGTCGGTCTGCGTCCACTTGTGGTACGCCGCTGTGTATGCTACGTGGCTGATCGCGAAAGACTGCACCAGTCTCGCGAGCCCCTCTTAGCGCATGCCCGCCTTTTTGGTCGATACGCGCTGGAGCAGCCGCAGGGTGCTTGCCGTTTTTGTCGCCAGTTTCTTCATCAGGTTCTCCTTGTTACCGTTGCCGTTGATCAGCATGCCCAGCACCCTGATCTCCGGCACTTCTGGGATTCGCTGGCCTGTCTTTGTGATCAGCTCCAGGCGATCGCACTCCCTTGGGGCAGCGGCTGCCGACCCGCCTTGCGAGGCGAGTGCACCAGGAGCTCTGACTTGGACGGCGAACACTGCAGACCCGTTCCGTCCAACCGGTCTTCGATGGCCGAGATCGCCTTCTGCAGCCTTCTCTCGATACCTGCGTCTGTGCCGCCGGCCGTCCATAGGGTGATGTCGTCTGCATATATGGTGTGTCCAACGCCTTCGACGCTCGACACCGCTTCGGCGAATCGGATCATCACAATATTAAAGAGCAGCGGTGAGATGACCGACCCTTGAGGCGTTCCCACGCTGCCTACGTGTCGCTCTGGAAAATCGATCTCTCCCGCGTGCAGCTCGATCTTGCGGCCCGACATGAAGTCCTTGATGTATTTGTAACTCCGCTCTCCCATGTTGAGCCTTGACACTTGCGGCAGGATGGCCGACTGCCTCACTCGGTCGAAGGCGCTCTGCAGGTCTAGGCCAAGTATCACCTTGCTGTCCCTTGTATCGTGCTCGATTATTTCTTTCTTCAGTTGTAGCATAGCGTCTTGGGTGCTCAAGCCTCTCCTGAACCCGATCATGGAGTCCGGATACAGGCCCTCTTCTTCGAGGTAGTCCTGCCACCTGTTCGCCAGCACGTGGTCGAGGATCTTCCCCACGCACGATGTTAGCGAGATGGGCCGCAGGTTCTCAATGCTCGGTGGTTTTCCCGGTTTTCGAATGAGTACCGTTTTAGCTGTCTTCCACTGTTTCGGTAGTCGGCCTCTTCGCCAGCATCTGTTGTAATATTTTGTCAGCACTTCGATCGACGAGTCGTCGAGGTTTCTCAGAGCCTTGTTCGAGACTCCGTCTGGTCCCGCTGCCGATCTGGTGTTCAGCTCCCGCAAGGCCTTTGCAACCTCGGCCATCGAGATGTCCCGGTCCAGCCTGGCGTTGAGGGTCCCTACGTATCCTGGATGTTGTTCGGCCGTCGTCTGTGGTAGATACCTGGCACTCAGCTTTATGATCAGCTCTGCTCTGTCAATGGTCTTCTCGGCTTCGCGCATAATCTGCGCCATGCGGTTCTGCTGGAACGACTTGTTTTTGGTCTCGTCGAGCAAGTGTCTGATCAGAGACCAGGCCTTGCCTTGGTGGAGGCTGCCGTCGACGCGGTTGCACACCTAGTCCCACTGCTGTCTGCAGAGGAACGCGCTGTGTTTTTCAATCGCTCGATTGAGCTCCGACACCTTCTTTCGTAGCTTCCTGTTCCATCGCTGCTTCTTCCAGCGCTCCTTGATATACCTTCTTCGCTTCGATGAGGCGCGCCAGTCGGCTGTCTACGCATGTAATGTCGTCGCTGGTCTCGATCTTCTTGGTCGCTTTCTGGGCTTCCTTCTTGAGATTCGTCGTCCATGTTTCAATGTCGTCGAGGTAGAGCGTTCCCCGGTCATCGCTTCTCTGCTTGCGGAAGGCGCCCCAGTCAGTCCATTTGTGTTAGATCTTGCATCCACCTGTGCCTGCCAGTTCGATCTCTAGTATGTAATGATCACTCCCCAGATCTTCTCCTGTGTTGCGCCACGTAACCTCTCCTCCGTTCTTGATGAAGGTTAGGTCCAGCTTGGTGTCCCGTTGAGTCGACGTGAGGCCCGTTCGTGTAGGTTGCTTGGGGTCGTGATCAGGGTTTATCCTTGTTTCGTTGCTTCGTACATCAGGTCTTTACCCTTGGCGGTGTCTCTGTTGTACCCCCACGAGTGGTGTGGTGCATTGAAGTCACCCCCACCACCAGTGTGGTTCTCTTGGCCAGGTTACTTGCTGCCCTCAGCAAGGTCTTGAATTTCTGGCTGTAGTCTTTCGGTTGCCTGTAGACTTCACCACGTACAGCCCCTCCCTGCAGTTCTTGCCCAGTGCGACCTCGACGCAGACGTGTTCATATTTAGTTTTCTTTCTTTGTCCAATTGTTGCTCTATCGCGGTCAGTCCCTTTCGCACGAAGGTACAAATCCCACGCCGACCAGACGTGTCGGCGTAGGCTCTGTACCCCGCCAGTGTCGGGTTCTGCACCACCGTTTCTTGCACAATGATGATCTCTGGTTTCCTTAGCGAGCTCCGAATGTGTTGCTGTAGTACCGTTTCCTTGTTTCCAAGGCTTTGGCAGTTCCATTGCCAGATCGTGAGTGACTCCGCTCCCGACGTTATGCGCGATGAGACTGCCCTGGCATGGTGTTGTTAGCCGCTGGTTGCTGCGCTTCTTCTTGGAGGTTACGGTGGTTGGCGAACTGTGCCGCGAGTATCGGGCTGCGTACCATGATTTTCTGCGTTTGCTCTGCGAGCTCGAAACGCTCGCTCAGGTTCCTATGGGACACTAGCAACGTGGAGATCATCTCTTCTTGTCTTGCGAACCGTTGCTCTGTCGCTGTCGCTAAGTTGTTGACGTGACCGTCATTTTGCTGACCGTGGCCAAGAGGTTCGTTGACCGTGGCTGTCAGCTTCTCGATCTGGGCGTCGTAGTTTTTTCTTGTCGATGGCCTTGCTCCTTTCTTTGGTGCGTCTTCGGTCTTTCTTCTTCCTCTCTTGCAATTTATATTGCCGTTGCTTCTTCTTTGGTTGCTGGTCGTACTTGTTCCTGCTGCTGTTGCTCCTTCTGCTGACTTGGTTGCTGCTGCTGCGTCGGTGGCTGCTTCCCTGCCGAAGTGGTTCCTGATGTCACGGTCGTTGACCCCGTTCGATTCTTCTGCTGTTGTTGCGGTTGCTGACTGCTGTAACTGCACTTGTCTAGGCTTCATAGCCTCTTTTCCATTTCTGCAAGCTTCTTCGCCATTGACTCGTTGGCCATCCTGAGTTGCTCGCAGCATTGGTTGCCGCCGTACTTGTGGCCGTTCGTCGCCATCTTGTTCTCTCCCTTCGTGGCGTCAGTCCAGCTCCCTCCTTCACGAGGTTGTTGACCGCCCTGCGAGATGCTGAGGGAGGAGTGACGTGGCTGTGACGTCGGGCGTCGTGACGCACTCCGCGACGCGTGGCGTGATGCGCTGCGCGATGCGTGGCGTGATCCGCTTGCGCCACGTGACGCCACGTCGCCCAGCTGGGGGAAGGAGGCTGGCGAGAGCACGCACTGCCTTCCGCTGTTCCTCGGTGTTCCTTCGCTCCCATCTTCGTCTTCGAACCATGAACGGGATCTGGAACCTCGCTCTACAGGCCTTGCCTGCCGTGGGGTGGCCCTCGCCGCATAGCTTGCACTTCGGGACGCATTTGTGGTCGTCTCTTGGGTTGCTTGCGCCGCCACCCAGGCAGACTTTTGCGTTCCGTGTAGGACATACGTCACTTGCGATGGCCGACCTTCCCGCAGCGTTTGCACACTCGATTTGTTTCCTGTTCAGGTTACGACTGGTAGAGCGTTGAGCCGTACCTCACGAACCTTGGTACCTTTTCGCTTTTGAAGGCGACGATCACCAGTCATCGACGTGCCGATGCGTTTGGCCCCACCGCCGTTGGGTTGTGCTTTGTCAATATTTGCTCTAAGATCTCTGCCTCGCTGTCTGGCGTCGGTATTCCTTTGAAGACTCCTTTCATCGTGCCGTGTGCGGCCGTCCCGTACGCGTTGACCTCGTACTTGGTTCCCTAGACCTCGATCTCTCAAACTCGGACGTACTTTTCGGCTCGTTCTGCGTTCGGTGTACTGATCACCATGATGTTCTACTGGTAGTTGGGGCATGCCATGTCTTCGGCCCGCTCCGTCTTCTCGATGATAGCGGCCGCCATGACGGCAGCCGCGACGCACGCTGCGCCTCTTCTCGCGATGTCTAGCCCGCCCCGAGGCCTAAGCACGATCTTGATCTCTTCTTGCAGGCATGTTCGGCATGCGGGAGGGCCCGAATGACCTCCTTCCTCAACGCTCTTGCCTCGCGTAGCCGTGCCGTTAAGCTCTGAGTTATCGTTTGACGGTAATGGAGGTCGCCTTACCTTGGAAGTCTCGCTGGTCCGGCCGCTGATTCTTCTTGCCATGCGCACCGATGTGAAGCCAACCGGTCGATCTCGTGAACTCTTCTGGCGTCATTTCCTCCCCTTCTACTTTTACACACATCCGGGTCGTTAACCCCTCCCTTGATGACGTAGTGAGCCTGCGTCTTCTTCCATCATGTTCGCGCAGCAACGCCGGTGGTGGTTAGGCTTAGCAAACGCTCAGTGCGATAGGCTTAGCTTTACCATACCAGCGGAAAAAAAGTTCGAGCTCAATAAATTGCGGAAAAACGCACCTTTTGCTGAAAGTTCGGTATCGGTCGATGACCATTACGTTTGCGCACACACTGGTAACGAAATCGTCGTGATGAAAAAAAACCACCACTGCGTAATTGGAGATTAATTACGGAGCCGATGTGAGCATGTTCGCACCCCTTGGTGACCGCCGAGCCAACAAGAGATAGGACTGAGTGACAAGGCAAATCTGTGAAGCATTTTGTATGGTTTCTGGCTGCGAGGGTGTGTGCGTCATTGCTCCGTCAGTCTCGTTGCTGGAAAGAGAGACTGAGTATCTAAAAACAGTTGTATGAATTGATAAGACACGCACGAGCATGTCTTAGAGGAAGTGATACGAGGTTGCAGGAGTATTTATATGTTCCTTTGCGCCATATAAAATGGCGCAAAGGAAGAACACTCAGAGTAACGGAATCGAATAGTCCTTGGCTTCCTAGCGTGAGGCACCAAGGCTCGATTTGGAAAAGGGAAGGGTTGTTTTTTTTTCAGGCGCCTTGTGTAATGTTGGTTTTTCTACAGTAATTTGCCGAGCGCCGGACGCAATTACTGGGAGATATAAAGCTTCTCTCTATTATAACCTTGTTAGAAGAGACAATTCCTCAGAATTCGCGACCACGGCCATGTTTTCGTGAGTGTGCCGACGTCCGTAGGCTACTCCAGAAGAACACTTCTGATTCTTTCCAGAATCAGAATCAGAAATAGTGTTTATTTGTTCAATAATAATGTGTACATGAGTGACTACACAGAAGGAGGTCTCAGAGCCAAGGGCTGAAAGGGGACCTCCTGTAAGTAAGCGCATAGTCAATGGTACATGAAATATTGGCAGTAGATCAAATAAATCAATAAAATTAACACACAGTCAAGGGTAACGGAAGACAGGCAGTTGTATATGGATAATAAAAAGTGCGAGTGTGGTTATGACTGCAGATAAAATCCAGAGACCTGTTTTAAATACATGTAACGACGAAAAGAGTTTAAAGTCAGTTGGCAGGGATTTCCTAAGCACGAGAGCTGTAAAGAGTACAGTTTGTTTAATAATTAGTGTGGGCCACAGGTAAGAACAAGTTACGATTAGATTCAAACCTAGTGGAATTTAAGTTAACAAGACTTGACCGAGGGAAACATTCAATGGAACTATGTTATGTAATGACTAACAAGATTGTTAGGTTATATTTGAATAATTCGTTGATAGATAATATACTCAATGGCCGAAGCAGTGAAGGAGCACGGGTGCGGAATGAACAAACAGCTAATATGCGAATGGCCTGATTTTGGATATGTTGTGATTGAATCAAATGAGTGGGGTACGTGTTACCCCATAAAGATAAGCAGTACGTACAGTGGCTATGAATAAAAGAATAGTAAATAGAAAGCAAGGTGGATACACTGAAAAAAAACCGCGTGCTTTCAGTAATATCCTGATGCAATGAGAAGCTTTTGTCCTTAAATATGTAATGTGCTCAGTATATTTTAAATGACTATCAAGAACAACTCCAAGAAACATGCATTGGCTGACTACATAGATGGTGTGATTGCTAATACTTATTATTGGTACATGTGTAAGGTGCCGCTGATTGGAATGGAAGATCATGAATATTCTTTTAAATGCGTAGATAGGCAAAAAGGTTTAGGCGGCATCCCAGAAAAGTGTTGGTAATGATACAGGTACGTTTTTCTGTCAGGGAATTAAGGCATTTGTCAGTAGCTAATATTGTAGAATCGTCGGCGTACAACAAGGGTTCGGAGTTAGAAACACAATCAGGCCAGGTCATTGATGCAGATCAAGAAGACGAGAGGACCAAGTATTTATGCCTGGGGCAGGCCTTTGTTTGTGGTTTAAAATTTTGAAAGTTATTCTGAGACACCCGAACTGCGTGTCTTTTTTCAGATAAGTAGGCTTTAAATTAGTTGAAAGAGCAGTACCTACAACGCCTAGTTGCAGCAAGTGTATGAATGAGAATGCTGTGATTTATCGAATCGAAAGATTTGTTGGATCAATGAAGATGGCTCCAGCATAATTTTCTGTATTAATTGCATGTTTAACTTTGTCAGAGAAAGACAGTAAAGCAAGATTGGTGGAATGACCGGTGCGGAAGACGAATTGGTGATTTCATAACGGGCTGAACTTTGATAAATACTTTTTTAAACGCAGATCAATGCATTTTTCCGTTATTTTGCTAAACAACGGAAGAACTGAAATTGGTCTGTACTTGGAGATTCATGTTCGGTCCCCTTTTTGAAATACCGGTGTGACTTAAGGTCTTTTTAGTTCAGCCGGAAATACACATGGTGGTGCTGTTCGAGAATTACTGGCGAGCATGGTATTTTAGAACAAAAAAATCATTTAGGGCGTTGGCGATATTTAGGGGTGATTGTATACAGACCCTGATGTCTGAAGCTCAGAGATAGGTGTCTCCTGCTTATGATTCAGAAATGGGTTAATTACTTTCTATTGTTTCCTTACATCAAAACATCAGAACACGCTCCTAAAGTTTTTGCTTCATAATGTTTTCGTTTTGCTTCTTTTAACAGTTTGTTTAGTACATTGCAATATTTGGTGTAGCGGCCTCTGAGTTTGAGATTATACGGTTGCTTTTTAGTCTTTTCGTACAAGTTAACTTTTTTACGCATGCTCCTAAGTTACCCATGGATTATGAGGAGCAGGAAACTTTTTTTGGCACTTTGTTGCAACAGAAGACTCGTTTAGGCATTTATTATTATCAATATAAACTGATCATATGTCTCATTAGCGTGATTCGATGTTAAAATATTTGACAAATTTACGTTACTTGCGCGGGTAATAAACTGATCTTTATCAGTCCTCACTGTGTTAAATGATCGACTTGAGCTGTGTAGGCGACACGGATAACCGAAGAAAATTGGATAATGATCAGTGATCCGAACATCTACAACGCCGCAGTGTTGAGGTGATATGAAGTTTGAAAATATATGCTCAATTAAAGTACCCGCCTGCCAGCGACGCATCTAATGGGGAGAGTGATTAAGGATTCGTAGCCACTAACTTCGATAAATAGAATTTATCCCCTACATGTCTTCTGTCCCTGTGTAGCGTCATGTTTATGTTTTTCGCTAGCACGATAGTTTTCATGGCACGTCGCTGGATTGATAAAAGGTTCATCACGGCGTGTAGTACTTTCCTCTCAGTTGCGGTTCCTCTCTTCTATCGGGATGTCTGTCCGACTTGCGTTTTCGAGGCACTTTTTTGTACTAGAAGAGTGGCTTCTCTGGTCTATTCAAAAGTGTTATAAAGATCATAATTGGAGTTTTTTTCTTAACTGCACAAATAGGGAGGTTGAGGGCTGCCTTATATGCTCTTGCCATCATGCTCCTTATGAAGGTTTCTCCTGTGTAGGTAACCTTGTGGGATGGTAGGCGTCGCGATATCCGACTTACGATCACTACCTTCATAATTTTGTCGTTTCGTCTTTCATTTGTGTTCTTCGCGCAGTTAGTGTTCTTGCACAGCGGCTGAAAATTTCAAGAAAATTCGTATATTGGCTTTTTTAGGAACAGCTCTGCACTTTCACTTTAGGGCTAACTAAATGCATTGTTTGCCAGCATGCATTGTTTGCCATGTTTGCCACACTCTTGGGGAAAAGCGACTACAATAGGGACTAAAATATAACCGTTAGTCTTCGCGAGCAACCGTTCATTTTCAAAGGGAGTATCTGTGGCAAGGAATAACGGAAAGACGAACCGCATGCAGTTAGTCCCTTTGCTGCGTCGGTGATCTCCTGTAATGGCGTAGTCCCTGCCATTCCGCCCATGTTTGCGGACCGATTTAGAATTCCAAAACACAAGTCATTGCTTTCAGTGGGTCCTTCACATGGTGCCACGGGAGAAAATATCGATGTTAATTAAAAGGAAAGCGCCTAGGGCTAATCGAGCGGCGGGTAATGGCGAGGAGCAAGGAAGTGCGATGGGAGAAATGGTTATGGGTGAGGTTATGTTGATACGCGGCGTTGCATACGATTCGCGCGGCGTAATAACGGCCAATGAAAGATTTCAAGCGCGGCAACAAATACACAATTATTAGTGACCATAGCAAATGTTGATCCCCAAGTCTACGTATACGTATATCCACGTATATACGTACCCAAGTATACGTACATATCCAACGGACGAAAAAAAAACGCCTTAGTTGCTGATCACAACTGCAAATTAAAAATGCTCGCTACAGCTAAGCGTCCTGAAGTTACGTCTTACACTCGGTACATAATTGCCTTGTGCACCAAAGCTATGATAATGCTGCAACTGCTGTAAAACCCCGTTGTAACTTTGCAGTCCTAAACCACCGAATTCGCCAATGCATATTCTCTGATTGATTAAGCCGCTGCAACGCTAAACTTTAACTTGCAATTTCCGAATGCGCAAATAAAAATCAATGCGGTCTGAAAATTTATGGTCATTTCCCATTACTTTTCACACGAGACGCATCACTTATCACATACTGATACCTAGAGCCACTTAATTACATGATAGAACACTAAGAATACACTTAGTTTGCGCTAATTTGTGCGGAAACAAAAGAGTCGTCCGATCACCCAGCCATATATTTCAACAAGGCGACGACGAGTTGGTTGTTCTTTCTGAGAAAAAACTATGGTTGTGAGGCTGTTCTTAGAATCGAAGTGAGAAATAGTCCCTTTACAGTTAGCAAAGCGCTAAGCACAAAGCGCAAATCGCAGTCGCGTTCGCATGCACGGATCAAATTCGCACACCAGTTGCAAAGAATCTGTCGCCTTGTGCACAGCACTATACGCTGTACACTTCAATAGCATCTACCACAGCTTCCATCCGGCTGCGTTGTCGAGTGTTAGCTCGTTGGGTTCCTTGTGTATGTATAGCTGTGCGGTCATCGGTGTTTCCATCCCTGCTGGTGCCGGCTTTTTTTTTTCCTGCGACTCTCTTTGAGCAGATTGTCTTTGGGGAGAACCGGAACGGACCAACCGGGTGTCCGGACTGTGCGTCCGTTCCCTCACATTTATTTCCCAAAAAGGAGTAATGATTGTACCAAAGGCTGTTAGTCCCCCAGAGGATTTGTCTAACAGTGCCGACATAGCTTGGAGAAGTGACAGGGACGCAATAACTTAAAAAACAAACTTGAAATATCGTGTAATTTGAGGCGTATATTGGTTTTACTCCTCAGTACGGCACATTGTAGTCCGTTTCTACCCATGATCTAAGCATTTCTGGGTTGTTGATACCGACAATAACTTCGGGCTCTTATTTATCAACAGACGCATTTTTCGCGCCTCCAATAATTTCCGCGGCAGTGGCATTTCCGTGAGATGGCGTCAGTTTCAGGCCGGGGTCGCTACCATGTCTGCAGCGGCATACGATCAGGAGGAGGAAGTACAACAAACTTCACCGCAAAAGCGTGCCGCCGGCAGAAATCACGTATCTTTTTTTTGTCTCCGTGGTGGTATTCTTCACCCCACTGTTGCTCTAACGCAATGCGTTCCGATGGATTAGCACTTACTTGACGTCGCTGCAAACAGACTACATTGCAATGGAAGTATGGCGCCATATATATATTCGTATTTTCTTCAGGATTAGGTTCCTTTTCTTGGCATATTTTTTCTTGCGTGGATATAATTTACTATACCAATTGTTGCTAGGTGGTGGGGCACACTCGAATTCGTGTGGCCTATAATGACACAATCGCCGTGGTGGCTCAGTGGCTAAGGTGTCTTGCAGCTGAGCCCAAGGACGTGGGTTCGATTCCCGGCCGCGGAGACCGCGTTTCTGATGGAGGCTGAAAGCAAAGCACCCGTGTGTTTGCGTTCTCAGTGCACGTTAAAGATCCCCATTTGATCAGATAATATCCGCCGTGCTTTATAAGCTGTGTGGTTTCGGCGCGTTAAACCCATAAACATCATCATCATCACACACCATCGTCATCATCTAAATGAAATAACTATACACTGGACCGACAAAACCCGCGCACACGCAGAACTTGAAAACAGGTAGGTGTATAGCAACAAAATTTATTAAGCTACAAATACTTCCTTTCGGAATCTTGGTTACAGTGTGTCATTGCTAATGTTCCTTGTGATTGTTGCTAAATACTGGAATATTTAGTTGCACGAGCTTTTATACCAAGCATTTCACAATCCTGGAACTCTGAGCGATTTTAAGAAGTCTTCTTCTTCGTCACACGTATTTTGGCTATAGATTGGCGGGGTATTATCGCAGTTGTCTTCAAACATATCTATGCACGTTTGGGGGATATTATCCTTCACTTCAACGGAAATCCACAACACGCACTCTGGAAAGGAAAAATTGCAATTTTACACGAACTACTACGACAACTAAAAACCCAAAAATGTCTTCTCTTTGCGACAAATTGTGTTTGGGAAATGTATTTCTTAGCATTCAAGAGCCTTAACACCATTTCGGAAATCAGTCACGGTCAGGCAAGGCTCGTTAAAAACCCACTAAGCAGCATCTTGTTTTGAAAACACTAACTTCAAATGAGTAAAATAGCTTGAACCAGATCGCCCAGGTGCAGAAAGGCCGATAGAGACATACGCGTGCTCTACTTAACCTTAAATTACAACCCTCCCTAAATCCAATAAATCTACTCCGACCCCCACGGTTCACAAGACAAATATGGTGCTTCCCTGCTAATTATTTGGATATGTAGGGAGATATTTGTATATATAGTGTCTTACGGCAGTGAACATTTAATTCTCTTATATGAAAATCATGTTAGCAAGAGGGACTGTTAATATATAGAGTTTTTGTAAGGATTGAAGCGAAATAAAAAAGTGTCACAGGCTGCAACCGCTTTAAAAAAACAGTAAATTAATAAATAAATTTCGACTGGAACATGCCGTTCCTAAAAAAGCTCGTGTCCAGAACAGGCATTTTTTCTGCAGCGCAAATTAGCAGTAAGGCCCTGAAATCAAGTTCACTTTCTCTCACAAAAAGTTTTAGGGTTACTACCTTCACTTTCAGCACTTGCTGGGCTTGCGATGTATACAATCGGGGAGGCAGCGTTCCTAATATAAACAACAATCACAAATATCACACCAATGTTGTAAAAACAACATCTCAAAGACCGCTAACGAGGTCGCACACCTCCATCTATATCTTCTGTGAAATAAATACGCGTACCACCACGTTGCCTCTACTGCGTGCATCGCTAGAAACCAAGTTCCGATCTTTCCGCTTCATCCCCGCGTCTGAAGGTGCCGGTTACTCGGGATGCAAGGGACTCCGGGATAGTGCGTTCTATCGCCAACCAAGCGGCTTCCGCAGAAATTGGGGCATCCCTTCGAGAACAAAGAAAGCAAATTATTGCCACCGAACCCCGCCGACTTCTTGTCTTTTGCAGCTGTATTCCACTATTTGTCTTGCCTTGAGAAGGGTTACTATTCGCAAACCACCCCTACAGGACAGTCGCGATGTGTTTGGCCATCGGTTGGCACTACTGCATGGCGGGTTTACAGAATTTCGGCCAGTGAGCTGTGACGTCTTATTGCTCGGTAAGCAACTGCGAGTAAGGCTTAACTCCGAGGGCTTTAGGCCCTCGTCTATGCATATGGAGATCTAGACAGGCGCCACCGAAAGATCGAGATGTCGATGTTTTATAAGGCCTGTATTTGCGTATGAATATATGAGCGACGCAGTTAACATAGTGGCGGCGGGTATCGAGCGTTGAAGGTCGGTTGGAATTTATAAGCCTCGTAAGCAAGAGGTGGATACGTAGTCGAGGATCGCATGAGAAGTCAAAGGTACAACTATTGACCGGGAACCTGGACGGATCCTGCGGCGGGAAAACAGTACAGGCCGTTGTCGCTCGAGTGTTTTGTGTAACCTAATAGCGTGGGAGAGTGAGACCAGCAGTTTTAGGCGCTTACGTGACTTGCACGCATTTGGAGCTAGTCTAGATGCAGTTTCGGCAGTTTGTACGGTTTTCTTTTAACTCATGTATCCAGTTATTTTATGTCACTAGTTCTGTAAAAAGTCCTCGCGACCCTCATTACATTAAAATCGCTTGGAGTTAGGGCAATTCGACAAACACATTGTTAACTTCAACACCCTTAATCCTGCGTCTGCGGAGAAATCAACAGACCCCGGCCGATTCTGTTTCCGAACCGACACCGGAAAGTCTAGTGGAAGGGGGGTACATGGTTCTTGGCGAGTTTTTAGCTCTATATGAGCACCAGGTATGCCTCAAAACTAAACAGCGTATTCCTTCTCGCTTTCAACACTGTCTAAACTTCCGGAGGCCAAAGCAGGCGTGGAAAGTGGGAGGCAGGCAGCAACGCAGGGATTGGCGAGCTGTTGGGTCGACGCGAACATTCAGGGAACCTCAACGCTGAGCCACATGCTTCGCCTGGCCTAAAACACTGGCGAAGGTTTGCCAGCTTCGGCAACGCAGTGGGTATTCTTGCGGAACAAGCGTGTGTACAACTACGTAAAAATCACCGGCATCATCGGCCAAACAGGATACTGTAAATGGCTGGCGCACCGCACCAGCACAACGTTGGAGCGACCACTGCACCATGGACCGAACTTCCACGCGAAGGCCGTTTTTTTCTAACCGACAGGAGCAATAAAATTATATTTCAGTTTTTTTTTGTATTTCGTCAGGACTTTGTCTCTTCGCTATATTTCTTCTGCTTTAGACTTGACCACGCCTCGTTTGGTCTACGATGGTTCTGCCTAGACTCGTTACTCAAAAACCACCGGTTGCAGTCTCTTGGTGGCGTAGTCTTGTGGTCTCGAACGAGGCAAGCGGTCTCTTTTTAAGGCATCATTCTTCTTTGCCTCACGTTCGTGAAGGAGAACATTTGTGAAATACTGTTGCTCAGTAAATGTAGCCGTTTTTTAAACATTTGTTCTTAACATAAACACTTGTGCGAAAGCAGTGCCTTCTCCTAATGCACGTAATACCCACCTAGAGTTGTGTGGAATGGCAGTTCTATGATGAGGCAATCCTTGTAATCCGAGTAGTGAACTGTGGCGGCATACTCTGTGCCTTTATCTGTAAACGGAAAGAAAAGAGCAGGCGCGGTAACTTCAAGTCCGAAAAACTGGGGCAGTTTCCCCCCTGTGGCGCGAATGCTGGGCCATAGGCGAAGCTGGCGTCCCCGCCTAGCTCAATCTTGGTTTGACTGAGATTATTCCTGGTTAAGCTTAGAGACTCTGCCAAGTTGTCTGAGTGGTTGTCTCGAGACTCACTCATGTTTTCTGCGTGGTGTATTGGCTAGCCCCCCAAAGAGCAATGAACACTCGGTGATTACATTATGTATAATGAACGCGTGCCCACCGGCTCGTGGTGAAGCGCCAAGAGTAGTGATGGGTGCAGCGGAACATACGTTTCCTCAACACTTTTGAGCTCGTTCGGTAGCCACCGTTTGGATTGAGCGGTCGGGCGTGCGGTACTCGGCTTCTCTGCCCTTTCTTTCTGTTTCAGTTTGGTGATAAGTCTTTTCATGGCACCATGTAAACTGCACTACCTGTTGCAACAAGCAATAGAGCGGGCCATTCCACAACGATTTTCCAAAACCGAGCTGCTACACGTGTTGTCCCACCTTCCCGCAAAGCATTGCCAAGGCTATGTTTTTACCAGCTGTATCATCCCTATTCCACAACGCTTTGCAAACTCCGTGCTTGTACCCGTCGTGTCACGCCTCCTACAGGGGGCGAAACATTTGTGATTTTCCTGAGCGCTTTCGCTGGCCCACCCACCAGCTTAAGCAACACGACTGTGAGCAGATATTTTATCCAGTAAGATAGAGACTATTTAGATATATGTTCAACCCCATTAGTTCAGCACAATGAGTAGCGGAGAGTTTCTAAATAAACAGTGAAATTTGTAAAATTTGGTTTAAGATTAAGTCATAATATCCCTGATTTGATTCTCTTTGAACTCAGGCCGGCCTTTTCCGTTTGTGTAAATTGCGTGTAGGATACTCTGCTAGCTGGAACAAAGTCCAGCCAGCAGGGTATCTCAAGTCTCAAGTTTATAAATTCGCCATTTTAAAATCAGTCTTTCGTCGGGTAATCTAACATTGCCCCCCTAATTGCCACGTGGTCTTTACACTATGCTGTATTGCTCCCAAGAATTGATGTATTTATGCAAGTTGCTGCCACCTTCAAGTTATGCGCTCCGTGGCGTTCTTATGGCCTTGTGTAAATACTGTGCCGTTCATTTCTTCTAAAGTTTGTGATTTTGTTTCCGTTACCAGGACTATATTTAATAGCTAATTGCACGTAGATAGTGGAGACGGCAAGGCCACGTGAATATGTACTCATTAGAGCGGGAAACAGTAAACAAGTAACAGTGAACAAGTGTGCCACACACAGTCAAAAGTCACTGAATGTAATGCCGCGTCTCTACAGACAAGTGTTTGGATGCAGGGTAACGCGTTTGCGTTCCATATAGTTAATATGCAACTGACGCATTGTGCCTCCTCTGGGCGTTTTTAACATATTGCCGATTATGCTGCCATCTGTCTACCATTGTACCTGCCGGCCTTAAGTCAAGCCAATGAACTTCGTTCACCAGCACTCCTCTTCGCAGTAGCCGTTGCTTGCAAGACCTATCCCCGGAGTTCGCTCTCAATTTTTGGTCGGACTTTTGAACGGTCGCACTTATTAGTTCCTTCAACTTTCTTGAACGTGGCTGCTCCTTCGGCAAAACCTAACTGCATCACCTTCGAAATGTCACAGTCCACAAAGTGCTGCAAACTCCGCATTACTATTGTCGCTTTTGCAGTTCACACAGACAGTCCATGGCTGAGATATACCTTAATTCGATGTATTTTCCACACAAAGGCTGCCGATGTCTTTGCGTCTTCATCGTAGCGAGTGTGCACTTGATTTGTGGTAGTTTTTAGCCTTCGTCGATTAACAGAAGCCATTGCCGTTCTTTGGCAAGCACAACTAGGGCAGTCTAGAGTCTTGCTCATGATTATATAATTTGGTCGCCTAGCTGGTTGTCAATTTTACGCCATACACATCCGCGCTTGTGTTATTCTCATTTTTCCGCCGCAATAGGTCTGCGCTCGAAAGGCAATCGCTTCAGATTGTCAGTCAAAAGGGAGTAGGTGGATACCACAAAAATGGTGACAGAAATTTTGGCACTGACTTCCAAATTTATTAAAAGCGCGTTTCAGTACACAAATGCTGATGGCCTTTGTTTAGGTTTGAGTATAGACCTTCCGCCCTTCAGTAAAGCTAACTATGCCTATGGTGCTGGAAAAACAATGGCTCCGAAGCGTGCTTTGGTGTGTCTCTGAGATGGCATTAGAATCCCCGCCATGATCACTGTGGGCACGGGGATCATGTGACTTGCGTGAGGACAGAAGCTCGCGTTGTGATCAGATATTCGCGCCGAGACTCCTTGTAGTCACACCAGTTTAAGTATTATTTCGTGGTCACTGGTTAAACTGTTTTTCTTTCGCTAAAAATTTATGTTCATACCTTTATTGTTCAAGAAATTTATGCTTTCATTTGCGCCGCGTTAGTTCGTACGGAGTTCGAAGGGCGAGGCACTGCACGTGCCGCTGTTAATGGTGGCCCGCGGAGACGAAGTCATCCCTTGCGTAATGAGATGATCTCGTTCGTACAGATGTGTGTACAAACCAAGCTCGTATCTTCATCTAGCTTCGAGACGAATGGAGGGCGTCAAACAAATTCTCCCTACGTGTAAGAAGAGCTAGAGTGACCTCGCCATGGCTGGTTAGGACGAGGCTATTTTGCATCTCGTTTTCTCCAAAGTATGCAAATGATTTCCATCCCGACGCCTGAGAGACCAAGTTTGCAAAGTTAGTAAATGCACCTGGCAAGTCCACTGAAAAAATTGTTACCTTGCCTCCACCATCAAGAACCAGAGTATCTTCAACATCATGCTCACCGGACGACAGTGACCCGTAACCTGTTCAAATAAAGCTGCCATCACTTCGAAGGTTATTCCGCGTAGTGTACAGCAAGATTTCTGCCCAGTCATCCCCCGTGCTTTATAAGCTCGTCATTGAAGAACTTTTAGGTTATAGGGAGCTCTTATGGTTCTGGGGTGCAGTTTAATTGAGTGTTTAAGTTGAACAAACACTTTTTTAGTGTCTCCTCCCGGGTGTGTAATTATTGTGTCTCGCTAGACCTGCCCTGCCATTGTTCAAGATCCACCGAAGGTTACCCATTCACGTACGGGTACTCTGGAAGCATCTGGAGAAGTGTGTCAGTACAGCCAGCACGTGTTAGGAATATTGGGGTTGGTATTGGTGTCGGTGACGGTATTCTCCTTCGTCCATTGTGTGGAGAGGTGGGAAATTCGGGCAGACATCGCTGTCCGCATCTGGCGCGACCTGTGATTGATTCGCATCCCTCCGCTTGGATGGGCATGTGTGTGCTCAGAAACTCTACATGGCGTCACACAGAATTGAAAGACAGAAGCCTCATGTATATAAAGCCGTCGTTCAAACCAACTGCCTCTTGAAATAATAACACATAGCAAAGAGGCCGTTCAGCACTGTTAGATGCATGCCCCAAGTAGGCAACTTTAACACCAAGACCAAGGGGGTGATCTTTTGAAATTACAAGCCATCTGAACCAGAATGTTTGGCCAATTGAGAGCAGTTAAGGGAAGTGAAAAATAATAACCCTGTTTCTCCCCCAGCCGCTGCGGCCACTCGTGGCTCACAGCGGGGAGAAAACCACGGGGGCTGCGCCTTCAGCTAAGAGTATTGCAAGCCTCCCCTGTAAAGCGCTGCTCAGAAACATGCACAGCATTAAGAAGCATCCTTCGTGCGAAGAGTGCTATACACGTGTTTTAGAATGCTTACCGTCGTCAAGGGTAAAGAGGAATACACCAGGTGTCGGTGCGGGCCAGAGATGGAGGGTGATGTTGTTGCTAAATTGCAGAAAACATTTGTTATTCAGTTGTGTTCAATAGTTATGCGTCCATGCACGCGAACAATAAAATTTGGACTTCGAGGTAAGGTGCCTTGCCACGGCTGTCATTTACACCAGCTACTTCAGAACAAAACTACGAAGCTCTTCTGCTGGCATTGTGCCTCACTCGCTGTATATGTGAGGGAAAAGTAAAATAACATGACTTTCCATTGTTGGTTTTCCTTTATTCAGTAAAATGAAAAAAGAAATTTTACTGCAGAAAACCTGTTTAGCTATTACATAGATGCACCATAATACAGTTTCTATGCATCCACATTCATTTTGTTCGTCAAGGGTTCCTTAGAGAAAGAGTTTTTTGAAGTGCATTAACAGAGTAAACAATGCAGACACAACAAGACGGGTATAGGAACGGTGTTATTCGTTTTTGCGTTTGATATTTAGGGTATAGTTTTTTTCGGTAATATTTGACTGATCTTATCAGTTCTTACTTATATTGAAGAAATCTGAGGAGATGGGAAAAACAGCGGAATACGGCGGAAAAGCTGTGTGTGTGCACGTCATCGTTGGTTGGCAGGACGCTTTGATAGAGTGTTTTGGTGTTTCTAAGATTGAGTATATTAATCCAAAATTTAGCAAGTTTCAGTGCTCCTTCCCACTTGCGACGGTAATTTTTATAAGGACTTCCTCCACAGCGACAATATTGTCGCCGAATCGATGAGGTTCTATTGGGTTTTTGGGGCTCAGGAGGAGGGCTTTTAGGTTTCGTGCCGGAAAAAATATATCAGCCGCATGATGCGTGGTTCGGTGGGGTATTTACCTGTCAATAGAGTATAAAGGTATTAATGAGAGTTCTAGCACCTGAGGTCAAGTCCAGGTGCGTCTGCGTCATTAGCGAATTAATTTTCGCCAAAAATATTTCCGAGAGATCACGGGTCAAACATGTGAAAATCTGTAATATTCTTGGTGTGTGTGATTGGAGGGATTGGTAGTGTGTTTTATATTTTGTGTCATGGAATCTGATGTTTAGGGTGAATAATCGATGCTGAAAAATTGCCTGCCGCTGACACCACATTGTATACATTGTTTTCAGGCCATGGGCACTGCCAAAGCAGTTTGCGTCTCCTACACGGGCATAGATATTGTGTCGGTGAAGGTTTTCGGGAATGTGTCAGTGACTTTACAGATTTTGTAAAATTGCGTGAAAATCTGCTACGTAAGGTACCTTGTGTACCTTACGTGGCCGTGACCGCAGCCGTGGCCGAGTAGTCTCTGGCGTCCGCCGTGACTGTGGGAGGTGGTTCGTTCGAATCCCACCACCAGACACCCACCATTAAAATGGGTACAAGCGGGGCCCCGGCCCCGTCGCCTGGGCTCTCTCAGGGATGAGCGCTTGAAGGAGGTTCCGTGATACCCGGAACCCTGAAACGCAGTTTCAGCGAATTTTCGAAAACCAAGCAGTGATCAGCCCTGCTTCACACTTCAGTGGAAGGGATGCTGAAATGCAGCACTACCCGCCACACTCGCAGGCACCACCTCTTCAGGTAGGGTTGCTCCAGGAGGCCCTCCTGGAGAGAGAATACATGAGAGAGTGCAAGGGCTGGTAGAAGAAATAGAACGTGTTTTGAATAGATACGGCGCGCAACAAAGGACAATAGCTGAACGGTAATTATAAACAAAGTGGCTCAGGTTTAATAGTTCTAAACCTGGTTATCAAGAGCGAAAACGACCACCGTGTATACAATGTTCTGCGAAGGTTTGCTTTTGGTTGAGCTTTGGCAACCTGCCGTCTACCGATATACACTCGATTATTGGATTTATCCTTTCCCTTTCACTGAACCGCATGCACAGACCTCTCAGCCGGCGCTGAGCCAGCACGAAGAGCAAACGCTGCCATTTCTCCCTCTCCTAGTCACGTGGTATCTCTCCAACGAGGCTTCCAGCTCGCGAAGCTATAAAAAGCGGTGCATTCGCCCCGACAACACCAAGAATAACTTTGAAGATGCATCGTGGTTGAGCGCTCACTCTGAAACATCCGCACAGATCCATGCAGTGTCGCCGTTAGTAACCACACCGCTGACATTGGTGTCTGTGTCCATTTAACTTGCTTGTGAGTCTGCGCTAAGTTTGTTCAAGTGTGTCTTCAGCAATTAAAAGCAACGAGCCCATGAACCTGCTGCTTAGAAAAGTGAGGTTACGAGGAATTGCAAGCACACCTTTACAACAAAGGTTGCTCAGTGACGTTAGAGTAAGGTTACGTTTTCTACCTAGGATTCTTCTAAAAAATAATTTCATCAGTTATTCTGACTCGGTAATGATGCAGGTGTGCAGAAGGACAGAGTATTCCGCCTTGTGCTTCATGTAGGTGTAATCACGCAGGTGGGTTCATTGCGTGTTTGATCTGTGTAGTACATTAGGAAGAAAGCGTCATGACTCCATGTACAAACCCAGAAACACCTTGTTTCTCGTAGCATCAATCTGTGCTACAAGCTGAAACTCCGTGAAACTAGCCCTTCGTGCTTTTGCTGAGTGGAAATGCGAGATCCACGCTTGTTCCGAAAAGCAGCGCCTGTGTTTTCCCTTGCAGTGTCAATGTGTACTCGTTTAATGCGCGCTCTGGCCAGAAAATCTCAGCTGCCATTCAGCAAATTTGCTTCAACCGCATCCATCCGAGTCCAAATTTTTGTAAGGTTTTCTTCTGAGAAAGTTTTCTTTTGTTTTGATTGCGTTGATTTGTATTTGCGGAATGTCAGTAGGACTCCAAATATCTTTGCAGAGTGATTTACGTACCAGTATCAATATCTACTGCCATACTCACCCTTCGTACTGAATCTAGGTACATACTTGAACCAGACGCTGTCACTAGATACTGATAGTAAAAAGCATAAAGCATAAAGGGTACGTTTTTTGTATATATTGCTTTAGCCTGCAATTGGAGCGTTGCGTGCTTTTTTGTCTGGTGTAGATGTGTGGGTGTTTAAGGTCCAAAGCAAAACATTAGAAACATTTGTTGCCAGTATACCCCCTGTTAATTTTAGAGACTAAGGTGCAGTTAGGTAATAAACCGTGTCGGAGGTATCATGGTACATTTATAATTTAAAGGGTGAAATTGGAGGATAGAGTTCGGTTTGTTTTTTACTGTCGCGCTAACATTCAAACTAATCGTCATACGTTTATAAAAAGTTGTGCGTCTATCCTTTGTCATTTATCCTTTGTCAGGGTATTGTAGTTATGTTAACATGCGACAGAGCTAGGACAACTTACTTCGTTAAAATTACCAGAACAAATATTAGTCGCTCACCCATTCGTTAAAGAACGCCGGAAGCAAGGCCTTTCGCGTACGCGTGGTCCGCGTACGACGAAGTTTCTGCGCTCAATATAAAACACATTTGCTTTTATTTGGCGATTGAGCATATTTATAAACTAATTAGTTGAATGAAAAGTGAAGGATCGGAGTTTTCTTCTGGAACAAAAGGAAATGACGCCGATCGCCGGAAATATGTTGATAAATGTACGTGAAAAATGCCACGAAGGACTCGCGCAATTATATTACACCTGTATTTCCACATTCTAAGCCGCTTTATTTCAAGCCAGCCTGGCTTCAAGGCAACTAGCAAAGCAGCTACCCTACACTGAAATTGTTTTGCGAATCCCTACAGTTTCCCTAAAAATATCAAATTCAGTTTTTTTGCCTCAGTTCGCGGACAAATTCTACTTTAAAAGATTATACAATGTAGGCTGCAGAACATTGCAACCTTTCAAACAATATACCACAGTAACAATTGAGCTTTTCGGGGCGTGGAGCAATGGTTCCGTTTAGAGCTTTTTGTACTTCTATGTGTGCTTGATTTTAGAAAGCAACTCTAGTGACTTCCGTCGACATATATCGTGTTCATTGTGCAATTTTTAATTGAAGCAGTATAACTCTAACCAACCAAGCAAATGTTCGTGTCCGCGTCAGCGGAAGGCTCCCAGGCTACTGCTGGCTACACAAACAAACATCCCAGGCTGCTACAGGCTACATCCTGGCTACAGAAATACGTTTGTGGTACCGCCAGGGTTCGAACCTCGGCCCCCGTACAGAAGAGCAACGAGAGCCCGCCGTCTTGCCGACTAAGCTACACCCACGGCATGTAGGAGGAGAACGACGGTTGTTTTGATTCAGCGTCTGGAGAGAAGGAGGCCAACGCATGAAAAAAGAGTGAGGGGAAGCAGTGGGAGAGATGACGCCAAAGTTCCGGTGTCGCACTTCTCCTGAGCCTTCGAAAGGCGCTAAAAGTGGCCGTCAGGACTGCGCGTTCAAACTGCGCAGTAAGGCACCGGAACGTGCGACATGAAAGCATGCAAAAAAAAAGAACAGAACTCCCACTCGCGCTGTTCAGGCTGGTTGCGCGCGAGCACTATGAAGGCGGGAAGATTGAATTGCATCGGACAAGCCTCCGTTAAATTCATTGAGAGGAGTGAGACACGCATGCGAAGAGCATGATGGGTAGGAGCAGTGAGTGGATGCCACGTGTCTGAATTCAAGTGACGCCGCATGTGTAATTGCTGTTGGTTTCGTTTGCAGCTTAGCAGCCCAACGGCCTTCGCAGAGTGTATTGCATCCAAGTTTTATAACACGCAAGTGTTTTATGCCGGGGTCCACCAAGATCTGACTGACTTCATATCCGTCACAGAAATGACTCCGCCAGAAAAACTTCGATTGGCGCTGGCTGGGCCGTGATTTGAAGCACCAACTACTTCGCCGCAACGGGAGGTACGGAACGCACTCCCGACTGCGCTATGAACACACGCTATAAGCATGGTGAGAAACGCGCCTATATCCTTCCGTTCAGATGGTGCTGCCAGTCTAGAAGTGGCGAAGCGAAGTAGTGCGTAATGATGCTAATGAGCGCCGACAGTTGGTGCTTCGATTCCAGCGGCTACGTGTACGGAAGACGCGCAGAGTGACCTGCGGAGAAGCCTGTAAGGCAACGACCACGGAGTAAGATCGACGCTGACTTGCAAATATCGCGCTCGTGGCAAGGACCACTGCTCCTTTCGCTGCAGCAGACCGTGTGTTCACCAAACGATTCGCTGACAACCCATTTGCTTCCGCTCGCACGCACGGTTGGCGAGCGCCTGGGGTTTCACTCGGATTTATGCAATGCTCCGTCTGGTGCGTGCACTCCGATGCCTAACGTTTATGCGTATAACGGTGCCATACCGACGAAGTATGAATAGCGATGTGCAAGTTCATTTCGATCCACAATCACCATTAAAACTGCTCCTGTGAAGGCACATTTCACTTTCGTGTTTTACCGGTTCATATGGGAGAGGGATCAACCACATTTGTCTGAATACGCAGGGTTATTAGCTGTGTTTTTGTTGTTCTTTGGGTTTGAAACTTTGTTTGCAAAGCGTTTGAAGTTTGCTTAGGGAAGTTATTTCCGGCTCACCTATTTTTGTATTTTTAAGGTACAGCAGGTTGCTTCAGAACGAAAAGCTTTTTAGACTATATACCAGAGGCTATAGGTGTTGTATACACTGGGTAAAGCAAAGAAATGATTCAGAACACCGTGCTGTGTCCGCATTGAATCTGATTTCATCGATAACAACATCACAGGGATAGTTATTTATCTCCGCAATGTGCTATGATTAAGCGTAGTACATATTGTAAACTGCAAGGCTGAATAGGCGTTAACAAGATTGCAATAATGATCAAGAAAAACCATAGAGGGGAATATAGAGCAGAGCTGCTAGAACTTCTGACGCCCGTTATTGCTTTTTTCATTAAAGGTGGCTGCTCTCTTTGCAAAAGCCAATAGCATCAATATTACCCAGAGTGCTAGAAAGTAGGCCCAATCACTTTTTTGGTGGGATGACAAACGTCATATTCCCGACCCAAAGACGATGTCAGCGCAACCAACCAATCTATCTGTAGCTCTCCATGCAATGCAGCTTTCTGGACATAACCTTGGTGTAGTTTGCCACCAAGAAAACTGTATAATATTAACCGAATTACATTTATTCTACACGTTGAGTTCACTTCGCAGTTGCAACCAATCCGTATGTTGCAATTCCGACCTGGCGTCAATGCGCAAACTAATGCGGGTTGACTATGTTTAAAAAAATGCTGTCTCTCACGTTTTAAGAGAAAAACTTTATACAAAACACGTAGTTCTGCCCAAATTGCCTCATAACTTTCCAAATACTTACCCTAGCGGGTGCACTGAACGCTATTGGTCCATTTTCATTTTAAATACATAGAAACCGGCAGTTCTCAATTTGTACTGTCGCACCAAAAAGCGTTTCTTTTTTTTTTGAAAAAGATAAGCCCCAAGGTTTTTAGCCCCAATAGAACTGTAGTATATCTATGGTATCATAATGTAATTATTTGGAAGAGTGCCAATTAGCCCATTAGAAAAAATTATTTTGTTTATTGCACTTAGCGGAGCGGCGCATTGTCAATGCGCGCGGCACTGGAATATCGCGAAATTTCAATTGAAAGCACCCTTTTGTTATGCTTGTATGTTATTTAAATCAGTACTTTACCTTATTTTTTCAAACTTCTGAGCGGGGTTGAGCTAAATGAGTTTTAGATTTGTTTTGACGAAATGCAGAGATAATTAGTTTGTCCGGAGCTTTGCGGAGAACACGCACGCTTGCAAGAAAATGGACATACGAATTAAATATCCTTGAAGTAGTAGTATTTACTCGTGAGGAAATGCAAGAGGTGCTTTCTGCACCAACTTGGGCGTTGTAAACTATGCATTACGAGCAGGATTAGGGCATAGAAATGTTTATTATTCGAGAAGTTGTGACCGCAATTGCAAAAAAACGTCCACGTTAAAATATTCATCAGGCTTTCTTGCACACATCACGTGTGTCATCTCTGAAACGAAGTCGAACCAAAAGTATCCCTCCTAAAATCTTGCTACCTAAATAAATTCCAACTTATTCAGCTGACACAGAGGTGAGTTAGAAAACAATGGCAAGTCGGAGGTGCAGAAAAAATTTGCAATGCACTTACGTTGTCTGGCCATTAACCCCTTGCAGAAACCAAGTATATGCAGCTTCATGCGTCTTCTCGTCGTAGTCGACGCGTTTACTGTATACGCAATCGAGGTCACCATCTTTGTCTTGATCGAATATTGCGATTGCCTCTGGGAACTCCTCGATTGCCTGCAAAAGAAATGTCCCGAGTGAAAGTAACTGAACGATTCGACAAAAGCAAGAAACCTGTGCGTGTATTTTGGCTTTTTCTGGATGTTTGTATGGTTTGAATTACATTCTCTTGATGTCATCTGAGTACAATGCAGAATTAGATATCGTTGGAGGGAGGATCGACATTAGTAAACAACTTTCAACTACGTTTTCAAATTTTGCTACCAAAAAGTTTTCATGGTTTTATTGATCAGCACCTCATTGCTATAGTACCAAATACACCAGTGGCACTCATTGCGATATCTTTTCTGCACCCAATTTATGTATTGCCTGAAAGCTGTCTCCGAGGACCCAATTTAGGCATGTTCCTGTCTCTTTGACAGCAGAATAGTTTCTTGGCCTTATGCCCGCATTTTCAGTGCTTGCGGCATTTCAAAAACTCTACAAATATTCCACGTTATTGAAAGAGTACCATTTGCTGCGTTAGCAGGAAGTGTTTCTAAATACGTGCTTAAATACCTAAAAGGAGTGGATCTCCAATGTCACTGCTATTCGCCGCTTATATGGTCTTTTTTCAAGAATGTAGTCGCGATTCACCCCTTGATTGAAAATGCAGTGAGCGTTATTTCTCGTTTCTTAGTTTCAAAGAACAAACGTCAACTGAAACTCTGTAGGGCCTTGTAATCACGTTTTAATGCATGCGATATAAGGCGTCATTATCCTGCTTCACTTCTGAAAAAAGAATATGCATGGCAAAATCCAACCAAACCCTTACGACATTTTAGTGTTTGACATGGCTTCTTTATTAGAAAAAAAACAATCTCCCGAAAAAACTAGCGTTGTAGTGCATCCCACGTGCAATAAAAGATGGACAAGCCCTTTTATTGCTTCACATCGCGCAGGTGTGTTGTAGTTTCATGCTTTCAATGTAAGACTACAACTAGAGAATAATACTTGTACCAGTAATAAGTTTTCTCTTGAGCCCACCAAGACAGGTCTTTCGCTGGCACGTATTTGTTGAAAAGCGCTCCCTTCATTTCGCTCTGTGTGAAGCTTTCTGCTAACAACGCGTGCGCGAATACCCTCAACTGCAATATTCAGCCCATCGCCGTACAACCACCAAAAGAGAAAACTTCCACAACGGAGGGCGGCAAAGTGGGTGTCTGCCCTCACTTCACGCACAGTGATGAAACTTCAGACAAAGAGTGTGTCTTCGGTATGGCCAGCTGTACGTAGTTTCTTGTTATTGTCTTGTAGAAGGTGTTGGCGTCATGCTTGACTGCCGAAAAATAAACAGCCAACTTTCATCCGCTCACCCAGTGGTCTTGTGTTTTAGTTCAATCGCTTCAAGCAGACGCGGTTCCGAGTAGGGTGGCTAACCATTAGAAATTCCACTATACGTGATTGCGGCGCATGACCATTATCGTCAGAAGAGCAGCACGCTGAAAGCTTCAAAACGTTTTCGTCCCACGTGCTTGTACAAGAGCAACCGCACCTGCATCGCCTCTAACGGCACAGTGCGGATGATTAAAGAGAAACATTTCTTTCAGAACGCGGATGTTTTCTTGTGCCTTAAGCTCCTGTAAAAATTTGTATCACTAGCAGCATTTCACTGAATTGAGGATTACCGGCGAATCAACCCTCTGTCTTGCCGCCAGTAGTGGGGCAGTGTCTCCGTTCCCAAAACGTCTCGCACATTTGTACCGCCTTGTATCATCGAGGCCAATTGGTAAATTACCAGGGAAAGCACACACAGCTTCTCATCCTCCTGACTGGATGTGACCTGTTGTGGAATTAAGTCCTGTTTTTACTCCCCAATGGTCCGCCCAACCATATCTTCTTTGTGTGTCGTCGTCTTTGTGCGCTGTTAACCCCTTTATTGTTTGATGTTTGATGCCCCAGATTTTTAGTAACTACAGGCTAAAATTGAAGGGTTTGTCTTGTCGAGGCGTGTTATGTGTTCGCTGAGATTATTTCAGTCCATATAAATGACATTTCTTGGCGAAATGTGCCATGTCAGGGGTCTTAAGTTCTTCTTGTGTTCAAGAAGCGTGCATCAGGCAGGTATAACTTACTTTTATAATGTCCGTCACCTCATGCTTCAGCTTGTGCTCCGCTTTCTTCCCTTCCGTGCACAGACATACATACAGGACAAAATATGTGGCCAAAACTACTCCCAAAACAGAATGCATCATCAACTGTTGTAAGCTGAGCTCACACTTTCAGCAGTTATCAACCGCTTTTAAAGACACGAACTCAATTTCCTCAGCTGGCACTCAATGTCCAAAAGGCACGTGTCTGCTTGTTTGCTTCTCAGCCCAAGGACCCAGTGCCCTGCATTGTCTTACTTGACATGGGTGCTCAATACGGATCACATCTTTTTGTTTACCTTTTCAATATCGTACGCGCGAAAGATAAATGGCCATGTCGGGGGGATTCAGGCAATATTGCCCTTAAAGCAATTACCAGTGAAGGAAGGAAGACAGGCAAAGTGTCCAAAACTGAGGCCGACTCCAGTGATTGAATTCACAAGCCGTGAAATACGTACAAAAATGGCAATACCACTTGAGTGACATGTGCACTTTCAATTACAAAGTGACAATACCCTTGTTTTCAGGTACATTGGCAACGGTGCCACTCCAGGTGCACGAAAAAGAAGCCGATCTTTTGCCATTTCCCGTTCATCTTTTGTGTCACATGTTGGCCAAATGAAATTTGGAAAACTTTTATTGTCAATTTTTCTGGTGCGTCAAATTATTGTGGTGCTGTCCATCAAGGCTTAGGAGTTGGCCGTGGTAGTTGTGATATCGAATGTGAACAGCTCTTAAAAGTTTGAAGAGAGCTATGCCTGACATGTTTATGTGGTATTGACGGCCAATTATAGATTACACTCATTTTATGTGCATTCAAAAGCCGCTGAAGCACAACAATTGACTTCAGGCGACAGTGCCTGGTTGTATGCTTCCCAAACGTACACACGTATTTATATAAATAAGTACACCAAGTGTTATAATACGCCAGTATCGCCGCAATTTTAATGCATATAATTTTTTAAATGGTTCAGCATAAGACTGAGAGCTGTAGGTCAGTAGACAGAGAGATAGCTTCATCGCAAACTGTAGTTTCTTGGCCTAGCCTATACGAATACAACGTACATGCTCGTAAAAACCTTTTTCTGAAAACAAACGGCTACAGACACCAGCTATAGCGCAGTTTTTACCTGCGCGGAAAATATTGCAGTGTTTGACGGGGACATTATTACACATGCCGGTACAGAGGCCGGTGTGATGTAATTGCGGGGTTTATTCATCGTGCTGTGCGACATTAACGGTCTGAAGTTGCAAAAACGTGCACAGCAGAGTGCGGGATGGACACCCAGTTGTCACAAAATGAAAAAAAATCTCCTGCCAAACATTATTCAGGGTCGGTGGCCGGACTTATGTGACCCCTGTTGCCTTTACTAGCGAGCGGTTCCAACATCCGGTAGGAGGAGATTGCGCATCTTTTTTTGCTCTTTGGAAGTCTTTTTGATATATTATTGAAGCTAAACTCCAGTTTTGAACGCAGCACAGGCGGTTGGTAGTGATAAGCGTATAAGTATGTCTAAGTGTTCTGCCTTGAACCTCTCATACCTAATACTGTAATTGTGGGCGCATTAAAAGTCAGGCTCGTAGTAACCTCGATGCCGGAATTAGCGGGCCTAGTTAGGGAACCTAAAATTCGTTTGTCGAACTTGCGATTCTTATTTTATATTTTTAAGAACTTGTTTATTTTTCCTTACCCAAATATAAACATACCCAGCACACCGACTAACGTCCGGCTTCTTGTCAAAACGTTTGTCCTATTTTCGACATGTGCGTTATGCGATGAACTAAATGACACGCCGCATACAGTGTGGTTCTTTCCCATTGCTGTATTGTTGCTAAATGGATGCTCCGCGTTTCGCTTATAAGAAAAGGTAACAGAACAAAACATCCTGACGCTTTTGCGCAAGTGCTGCATAAAATCCATGTCCGCCCTGTGCGGTATTCGTCCTTCTACCATACCAGAAAACAAGCTGTTGCGGATCGGACACCTCGTTGCGGGTGCGCCGCCAAGAAACGAAGCCGTGGGACCCCTAATGAAACGACCCTTTTAATGGCGATGACTTAGTTACAATGATAATGATAGTAGTGGCCTAGAGCCAGGAGCCTCATCTTCCTCCTCTACTATTTGCAACATACTCCCGGCCACAAAACAGATGTGAAAAACATTAAAATCTGGCACAGGGCTCCTGGCGAAAACGTAGCACTGCAGTTCCTGGTGAAACGCCTACGTTCAGGTCAGTTAAATTTAGATAGCCTTTTTATTCCTGCGTTGCTTCCGGTTACTTCGTTTCTTCTGGTGCATCCAGGTTGTAAGCCGCGTTGCTTCCGACGTGCGCAGATGATTATCATGCGCACAGTGTCTGCTGTGGTGACGGTGCTTGTAGGCATTCAAGTATGTCCGTGCTGCTGTGTCATTCAGCGAATCAGCTCCCGTCTTGGGTAAATAATGCGGTCGATCTCTGGTCACGCAATCAGCAGTCGTAGGTTTCTGCACATCATATACGCCTGTAACCTGCGAAGCCCGGAGTGTTGCCGGTGACCAAGTAGACTCTTTGAAAGGCCGCTCTTTCTTGAGTCCGTCTAGTGCCTTTGCTGCCGCACTTTCTGTGGTGCACTTTGCGACGGATGCAACGTCATGCGTTAGGGTAGCAGTGCTGCTCTGTCGATCACGTGGTCTGTGCAGAGCCCAGTCTTGATCGATCGTTTAGTGATACCTGGGCACTCATCACGCAAGTCACTCCCGTCGTTCTCTTAAGCGCAGGACTCGGTTTGCTGACAGGTCCTTGCAGCGTCCATCCAAGCGAAGTGTTTATCGCGACTAGTCCTTCCTGTTGCTCGCTTCTAATAATTTCTCCTGCCACTGTTCTCCACAGTTGGTCGGCTCCTATGAGTAGGTCGATGTCTCCGTTCGCACTTCCTTGGGGAACAGTTTGTTCGTCCGCAAGTCGGTAGCCTAACTTTCTTAAATCCATAGCAAAAGCACCGCTCATATCCGTATTTGGGACGTTCTGACAAATGGTTGGTACGGCAATTGCCTGTAATCTATGCTCGGCGTCGCCAAACTGGCTGCGCAGTCGAACCTCAACGATTCTTCTCCTTCCCACTTGAGAAGTGACTGACGATGCAAAGGTTTTGACTGCGAGGTTTCTCTCTCCCACGACTTTTAGTTGCAATTTCTCCATGAGGTCTTCCTTAATATAAGTTCGCTGGCTGCCACAGTCTAAAATGCCTCGTACGTAACTTGCGTCGTTGTGACCGATGACCCATGACCTGAAGGTCTGGAGGTGAACATCTTCGCCCAGCTGGCAGCTAGTGAGCGCAGTAGATGCAGTCTTAGCGGCCAGCGTCTGCACCGGGAAATCGCACGTGGTTCCGCTTTGGACTTCGTTTTCCTTTGACTTGTATCCAGGGTCGCACATGACGGTTGCATGCCTTCCCTTGCATGTCGTACACATGACCTTTCGTCGGCACTCCTTTGATCGGTGGCCCCTCCTCGTACATCGGTAGCACTGCATAGATTTTGCCAGTCGCTTCTTCTTTTCTAAGATGCTCAGAGAAGCGTCGCAAGCCTCGGTACTGTGCATGGCCGATCCGCAAAAAAGGCACTCGTTTCGTTTGGGCATCTAAGCATGCGAGGCGTGAAGCACCGACGTTGACTGGCCGTTACGCTGGAGAGAGTCGCTTGATTCGGTAGGAGTCCCTACTGGAGCACATTGCTTTCTTGCCTCGAGCTCGATTTGCGTGTACCTCAAGAGCTGCTCTAGCTTCTGGCAAGACGTTGTGGCACTGGTTGCCTCTACTGAAGCAGAAGGCACCGCTCCCCGCGCATCACCTTGAAGACGTCCATGGCGGTGGAATGCCAAGACGATTTCCTTCGGCAACGCCTCCAGCAAAACGTCGTACAGCATTGCCGAGAAGCTGCTCGTGGGAACGTCCAGTACGTTTAGGCATCGGACATTCAGCTGACCACAGTCATAAAGCCTGAGGAGCTCCTTGTCCTCAGAGTGAGACGTCACGGGCCGTAGCTCTCGGAGGTTTCGAAAATGCCGCTGTATGATACGGTTCTTGTCGCCGAACCTGTCCTTCAGTAGCTGGACGGCACTTTCATAACAGGCCTCCGTTGTTGGCAGCCCGGCGATGGCAGCTGCTGCTTCACCCGACAAGTAGTTTCTGAGGTAGTGAAACTTATCGGTAGCGGTGAGAGCCCGGTTGGTGTGGACTGCGCCGTTGAATTGCTCCCAAAACGACGTCCAGCTACACACGTCTCCATGAAAGGGCTGGATGGTGAGCATGGGCAGACGGGGTCCAGAGATCTGAGATGGAACCGTCGTTGGGGCCTGTGGAGTGCTAACCGCAGCCGAGGGGGCAGGTTGCGCCGTGTCGCTGACGCCGAGTTCCTCGAGCCGGTACGTAAGGCGAGTCAGAGCCTCGAGCGTCTGGTCGTTGTAACGGGCCGCCGACTCGTACTCCCTTTCCAGCTCCTCGACAGGAACCGCGTCCTCGACCTGGGCGTCGATCTTGCTAAGCTCCTCGCAGCTAGCCATCAGCTTGTCCAACACCTTCCGGAGCGCGAGCCGGTCGGAGCAGCCGCTCTCGATGAGTGCTGTCGCCTCTGACGAAATTTTCGTCGCTTGGGCTCGCCTTGCAGCGCGTTTCGCCTTCAGCCGGTCCATCGTTCAGCGAAAAAGTCGGCTTACTCGCTTGGTAGGCAGCCCGGTCCGCGCGTTGTCTCCCTGGGTGCGGTTCCGAGAAGGACGAAGCTTGCTTGGGCGACCGTTTCTAGACGAAACTCGTCGTCGCCGTCGCTCGCTGTCTACGTCGGTGGGAGCCGCTCGTTTTCCCTTGGGATTCGGCACCAAATGTTGCGGATCGGACACCTCGTTGCGGGTGCGCCGCCAAGAAACGAAGCCGTGGGACCCCTAATGAAACGACCCTTTTAATGGTGATGACTTAGTTACAATGATAATGATAGTAGTGGCCTAGAGTCAGGAGCCTCATCTTCCTCCTCTACTATTTGCAACACAAGCAGCCAAATAAAATCACTCCATCAGATGGAATATAAAAAAAAGCCTTTACGTGTCCTAAATTGTGGTGTGGCCATGGAAACGAGAAGGATTGACATGACATTTGAATCAATCAAACGTGTGTATACACTATTTTTTTCGGGGAGACACCGGCAGCTCCTCGATCATCTTTGCTTCCCTGTATTTGTTTCAGCTACATGACTGCGCTTCACTGGCCCGATGATGGCCTGCTTCCTGCGACGTATATTAATTGTAAGCGGGCTGTCACATGCTTCTACTCCACTTTGGTACAACAGGTGCGTCAAAGGTTGCGCATCTGAGAAAAAAACACTTCCTCTGCTTGAAGTCAAGGATGGGACGGAAGCGTGTGGTATGGATGTATTTCGACGAAGAAAGTGAAGGACTCAGACCACGCGTTCATTCGTTTTAAAAGTAATTCACGTTTAGGCTTCCATACGGTAGCCTAGAACACAATAAAAGCGTGAGCGAAAATATTCGCATTATGTATACGATTCACGGCCGTGCGCAGGCAACTTGCGTAGACAGGTGGCTGGTTTCCGGCGTTGCGATTAGGCGTGTGCTCCATCGTTTGTATGTGAGGTGACTCCAGTTAGAATCGGGATGTAGCTTTCCTTTTTTTTGAGGAGACACGAGCCACAGACCAGTTGATTCTGTGTGATGTGGTATCGCAGTGCTCGGCAAGGGCACTTGTCGACACGTGGCTCTTGTTTACATCATTTCTATGTTGCTGCAGGCGCTTCGCAAAGTTTCCTGACTAACTAATATACACGTAATGGCAATCTGCACAAGGAATGACTCAGACAACTACTGGATACCTCTCTGTCTGCTCTTTGTCCTTTACGTTCACAAGTTCATGCCTTAGTTTGCGAGGCGGCACATGTGCGGTAAGCACGTAGTACGAGCGGAGTATGCCTGACAGAGCCTTGCTGGTGCTACCCACTTAAAGGGGTCCTGAAATACCTTCCGCCGATGCATGGATCTACATGTAACCAAATAAGACAATGTATTAGCAATCTCCTCCCGCAAGAATTTTGTTAAAGCGATGAGTATTAGCTGAGAAGTCGTAAATCAAAAACCGCGCATTATCGTCGCGCCGCGTTTCTTCCTCTTTTCAACTGTTGACGGCGCGCGAGCACTGCCTCCCATGATGCTGCGCTAGTCAGCGGTGACGTACTTCCGCATTACGCTCCTCCGACTGCGGTCTGCTACGGGCAAGTTTTGTTGACACCATGAATTCCGCACTCCGCTCAAGGATGGATAAGCGAACGAAAAATCTGGCCGCATGTGTGCGGTGGCCTGGCCTTGCCCTTTCGCGGTGTGCGTTGCTGCAGTGCAGCACGTGACTTTTAATCGGCGGCGAACTCGCAGTCGCTGGGAAGGATCTTGCGCTCGGTCCCTTTCATGCACCGCGCACTGTTTATCCAAAAAGCGCCGTATCAGATGTGGCCCCGCTGGTGCCGGGTCTTATTTTGCGGTGGTGGTAATTCCTGCCGGCGCCATGTGAAAAAGACATTTTAAGCCGATACAGAACCCGTGCACAAAACGCTTCAATCATGTGACCAGTTCAGCTTGGGGCGACGCGTGGTGGAGAGCGGCAACGTTGGCTAAACATGCTCCGGCGCGGCTCTGAGCTTTCTAGCGCTGGAGCGAGCGCCTTTCTTTGACGATCTCAAACATCGGTTGCCTTGGCAACAAGGCACAAACCTCCCCAGAGGTCAGTTACGGTTGCGTGATCCCGGTTCAGCTTGGGGCCCCACCTCGCGGCATATGGGCACTGCAGGCATACTACTCACTCTCATTTGGAAGTGCGAGATGCGTTTGGCATTACAGGAGGCGATGGTGTGTGTGTTGTGGACGCCTTTGTTTCGCGATGAAATGCGACGTTGTGCTTCTGCGGGTGGATAGTGCTTCCCATGGCCTGGATTATCTTTCTCGAGCGACGTACGACTCAACCTCGCATGGGGTATGTGCAGTGTGCGTGGCTAAAAGCCATCTCGGCTTGCGCGCCAGAGTTAAAGGCGCCCTGAAAGGCATTTTGAGCACACTAAATGAACTAGCGCAATCGTTAGATTGGGTCGTCAACGTCAGCTGTGCCAAGTATTACTGTTTTACGTGCAGCGGAAAGCTCACACTTTTGTTCCAAAGTTTGTCGCTTTTTTTTCACCCTTTCCTTCGTGTTTTTGGACGCCGCCATCTTCACATGTCTACGTCACCAATTCCCAGATGTTCGTCATGAGGTAGAGATCCTGCTATTGGGCGGCTTTTACACGCACTTCCGGCGAAGAGATCGTCTGCTCAGCGTCGGCGGGTTGCGGCTGCACCTTGCTTTCTGCATCACGCTAAGACGTTAACGTGTTCGTCTATATTTAGCTATTGCCACCATTCACAATATATGGGTGCAGCTTGTCAGAACGCAGGTGCACGCTGCTCGAATGCGACGCTGGTTTGCCCTGTGCCTCGATGCCCGTTCATCGCTACCGATAAAGCGATCCGATCCGGCGCGTGTTGTGCACGGGTTCTCTATCGGTTTATAATGTCTTTTAGACATGCCGCCGGTAGTAATTACCACCGCCGCAAAATAAGAGCCGGCACCAGCGGGGCCACATCTGAGACACAGCTTTTTGGATTGCGCGGTACATCAAAAACGAGCGCACTCCCCGTGCGGCTGCGAGTTCGCCGCCGATAAAAAGGCGCGTGCCGCCGATAGCAACCGCCGGAACGTACACCGCGAAACGGCAAGCCCAGGCCGCAAATCTGACGGCTGATACCCGAGACGGCAGCAACGCCGCGATACGCGAAGAGCGACGTATACGATATCCTCCGAGATCTCTTTGCTCCGCGCAACTTAAAGGCACATTCCCACTGGCGATGCGCCTCGTCGCGCGACGAAAAGCGACGTCGCAAAGCGACGAGCCGGCCGTCGCTTTTCGGCGTTTTGCGACGGCGGGGGAGATCGCTCTCGGTCCGAATTCCCTCGTCGCGCGACGGCCCCGCAAAACCGGTAAGCCAATCATGGCCGCGGAGTAGGCTGACGTAGCCGGAAACGAAACGTTTCTTTACATCCGGTATGCAAACGCTGCCGGCGGGCGGGCGAGGACGAGCCGCCGCCGCCACCGCCGCTGGCTCGCTCGGCTAGGCGCTTGGCCCGCTATCGCTGTACCCGCCGGGTCGGGCCGGCAAGCAACTTCCCGTGTGCATCAGTTCTTTGGTCAGTGGCTTCAGCGTACGCGTGCACTAATCAGCGAATAGCCTGGAACTCATCAGTGTGGAGAAGCGTGTATGGATTGTAAAAGCAAGTAATCATCGTATAGAGCTAGGTGGACAGCGAGACGGTAGGTTGACTTGCAGCCTCTTCGTTCTATCGGCGACTGGTAAACACGCGTAGAGTTCGTTGGCGTCAGAACTTTGCGCCTGTGAAAAGAAGCGACATTTGTGGCCCGTGATGCGGGTGTTGTGGCGTGAAAGCAAGCGTGTGCATTTCTTCGTGCAATAATATGTTGAAAAGAGCCTCCTTGAGTTTGTTATTTTCTGCTCCTCCCGCAACCCGCAAATGTTTTCGGCATTGCTCCAGGTTAGTAGCATGTGTTTTAGTTTGATTTCTCTCTGCTTTTGTCGCGTAACATCATTTTCTTTGGCTGCGAATGGTTGACGCACCAACGAGGTCGTACAAGTCGGGAAGCAGCTGCGCTGAACGCACTCGCATCATCGCTCATCGCAAGTGCGAACACCACCTCAAGGCCTCATCGCGCGACGCGCGCCGTCGCGCGACGAGAGAAATCGCCAGTGGGAATGTGCCTTAAGAATTCAGAGAGGAAGCAGCAGTTGTGCGGTATATTTAGCTATTACCACGGTTCACAAGATATGGGTGCAGCTTGTCAGAACAGGCTTACCTAATGTATGGGTAAGCATATTATTGTTAGCGCAGACAGGTTCTGTTAAAAGTTGCATTCCTTGCCCTGCCGAGACAACATGCCAGGAATTTACGGGAAAAAATACTTTTGTTGTGTGTAATAATACGTGAGACCAGCACTTTACTGCAGATGATGACGACATAGGTTTGATGTGAAGAAACTCCACATCTTTTTTGATGGCTGCTGTCAAGCTCAAGATTTGCTGATCAGATGTTGGTTTTCAGTGTTTTGGGAGCTCGTGGGTTCTTCTCTGCTTGCACTCAATGACACACTATACGTTGGGCCAACTTCCTGTGGCAATGGAGAGAAAGCTATGAGGGAGGACGTGGGCAGCTAACTGCTCTGTGTTACTGCACCAAAGTAGTTCCCGCTAAATTGGTCTCGATTGCAATTTCAGCATTACAGAAACGCATTTGAAACAGATCATTTCTTCGCACGAGCTCCGCAGTTGAGTGCGCTGAACCACGATCACTGAGCGTGCAGGCATATTGGCATCTCTTTCCCATGCTTGATTTTTTTTCTAAACACAAGCCAACGTTCTAACTGAAGAACGTAGACGGACCGGGAACAATACCTCCCAAATTTGTATCGTTCAGAAGTGAAGTGAATTTTGTCAGCACTCCAGTTTTTAGGGCATGCACTCATTTGCAAACTCAACTACAGTTAAAAACTGCGCAGCGGCACCGGCATGTGTAGTGTACTTGCATATTCCGGGTGCAGTGTACTGAAAGAGCAGCCTGTTGCGAGGTGGCAATGAAGGGGTGAGCTGCCAAAGGCTGTCGACGAGGATGCCATGTCTTTTTTCGCAAGAGAACCATTCCAATTCCAGTGGAGACATCTGCAACCAAAAATATTCGAAAATATCAAAAAACAATGTTCTTTGTTATTCTGGCTAGTAGTTTGGTGGCATTATCAATCCGAGGCTAAAACATAAGAACTATACAGCTTTGAATAGCTTAGGTTAGAGCCAGCCAATTGTTTTTATTGAACTAATTCCACCAGCGCAGCGAAATGGCATGGTTCGGCTCTGTTGCCTTGACTGTATTGTCACAGAACGTAGTCCCCGAGTATAGTTGCATGTAATGCATGTGCTAGCCAATATTACACCTAACAAACCAAAAAAGGGAAGACGACGTGGAAGAAAAAACACCTAACAAAGTCCGCACTATCATCGTACTTTATGGGAGTTCCTCTATCACTATTCCTGTCTCATTATTTGCTGCGTTCTATTAACAAACCCACAACATGCAATATAGCATTAAAAATGTGTTAAGCTTTTGAGTAATGAACCTTTTCAGGCCCGCTGTCAGGTTGTGCCCGGCACGGCTGTACTGGTCCGCTGTTGGGGTAAGCCTGACTTGGGTGTTCTAGATTAGATTTCGCTGTTTTTCTCACAAGCGCTAAAAGGTGCAGCTGTTCCGGTCCATACCTTTTACCCACTTTCCAGACCAGAATGGCCGGAAAGTAAGTCAAAGGTCCGGACTAGAAAGGGTTAAATAACTTTGTTTCACTTTTCTTTTTCTCGAAGTTCCACACATGCGCAACTCACCAAAAATATTTTAGGTCAAGTTCACTAACTTTGACATAAATAGCAGAAGCTTAATGCGGGCGAGTTGGCTTGGCATATTTGAGCACTGAAATAAAATCATGGAAACCATGGATGAAGAAGAAACAGGTACGATGTGCAGGTGCCTGCTTTGTTGTACCAACTTTTTTTGAGGGAGCATTTAAGCACACCTGCTTAGATGTTTGGCACAGAACAACCTAGATGTCTGCTAGTGCACCTACTGATGTTGTTTGATGTAACTATTTTGCAATATTTAGCGTTGAAGGGTTAATCATGAATTTGTCACCTGAAACCAGTTCATGGCCCACCGCGAATATTACTGCCCTACCTGCAGGCTGACCAGGAAGCAACCTGGGGTTCGATTTTTCTTTATATTCCTATGAGTCCCGATCTGCAGGCAGTCCACGGGCTATCCAGTACTGGTAAATCAGGATGCCCAACATTATAACTTAATTTAGAGGCTTTGAAATTTGTCTTACCTTTCTTTCTCTCTCTCTCTCTCACTCTTGGATGCAGATCAGATAAAGCTGTTTTGTTTTAGTGTTGTACGTTGCTTTGACTTTGTCAAAATAGAACCTAGAATTGTTTGGTTCTATTGGTAGAGGTGTCCGTTAACTGGGAGGGGAAGAGGTTTTAAAAAGTGCAGCTAAGCTTGGATTTTCATGGATTAGTTTGTGTTTAAACATTTTGAAGGGTGAAAGAACGCTGTGTAACACACAAGTGTGTGCTGCCATGAAAAAACAGATTGACAGGATGAAGCATGGTGAAAAGAGCGATAACATTGGCAGTGAATACTATTAATATTGAGATTAGTGCAAGTTTAGGATGAGGACTATGCCAAGTGGACGTACCCTTCAGGCCTAACTCAGCTTGATGCCAAGTGGCATGCAGTCTTCCACAAGGCAAAGATTTGGGGCATTCAAGATGTATCAAATGTATCAAAATGTTCAAAACTAAATGCATTCAAAACGTTCAAAAAGCATACCTCAGTTTGTTTCATGCTTTCGTCATTCTGCTTCTATTGGTTTCTTGAAAGTTTCTATTGCAAAGCACTCGTGCATTCCACTTTTTCTAATGTTATACCCTTAGAGTTTAATTATGTTTCCCCTTATTACCTCAACAGGTGCGAAAGAAGTGGCGGCACTTGCCCTGCTGCCATTTTTGTTGAACGTGTGAGGAGATGAAGTCTTCAGAATGCTGGTAAAGATTGCAGAGAAATTACTGCTAACTGCATTACCTCACTGCAACTCCAGTGAAATCGGGGTTCCTTGTAATACTTTACATTTCTTTTTCACTGAATCGTTGCATATGGAAATGTACATATGAAATCGCCTGATTAACTGTGTTTCCAAACATCAAGTATGTTTAAAACCACCTGCTTTATGGAAGGTGCTTCCAATGGGTAATTTCATGAGGCTTAAGACGTGTTTGTAGTTATAATTGGGTTTACAGTTCATGAATGGCATTCTTTTTTTGTCTATTTGGAGGAGTGCTTTATTTTTTGAAATTTCTAATTTGTTATACAATTCTAAAACAGCCAACATTAAAAAAAGTGAAATTTGACTCTACTTAAAGACATGCGTTTGCTTGGCTCGTCTTGCGGGTTCACTGCAGTGAAGTCATCGAAACCTTATATGAGGCTAAATTATGTAATTTAACACGTCTAACGATTTGCATATGAAGGTGAGATTTAAAGCTCTCATTTAGGTGCAATGCGTGTTGAATACAAAACAAAAATCCTTGGCCATCTCCACTAATGCGAAACTTGGGAAGGGCAAAGCAGTGCAGTGCAGCTGGCTCTCATTCCAAGGGTGTTTCCTGCTAAGTTTGAGTAACATTTGTGTGGGCAAAAAGGACTGCCAAATTATTTTGGGTTCTATTTAGTCTCTAGCCATTATTGCTTGCAACAACAGCTTATGTCTAGATACCGCAAGAAACGTTATGGGATATGCGGACACTATATTTCTTTACTCGGAGGGGAAAGTGTGGGGGCTATTCTATTCAGTAGGCCTTGCACTTGAAATGCTTCATTGCATGCAAAAACAAATTTTTAGCTCTTCTAATTCTTCCTGGCATGATTTTGTTACAACCGAAAAGAAGAATCAAACTGGGGACAAGATAAAGACAAGTGCTTGTCACTATCTAGATTATTCAAAAAAGTATTCTCTTTGTTTTAAATACCTTATGTTTTAATGATTTTTTTTGTTTTGTTTTGTTTTGTTTTCAGTGACCTAAACCAACTTACCCACCAAAGCCTTTTATGTGGTTTTGCTTAGTGCTCTAAAGGCTAGTGCCCCTTGGGCTTCAATGGTGCCTCAGTCCACTTTCTTTTCTGTATTGAACTTATGCTTCACACTGATAATTTTCATATGGGTGTGCAATTATCAAATCCAGGACTGCAAATTGAGAAGGAATAGGAAAAACTGACTTTAGATTGAATTGAATATTTTTGGAAAAGGGTATTTAAACTCAATGTAAATACAGTACTTTACTTCCAAATTGAATACACTTGCTTTTTGAGCTTTTAAAACAGATTCAAAAATAAATTATTAGTTCAGCAGTTTAAAAACTGTACAAAAAAGAAAGCTGCGGACAAGATGCAAAAGCAGTGCAAAAAAGTTTGGCATGCATCACCATAAAGAAATAAATGCAGGGTCCTCAACATGCTCTTACTAAAGGAAATATATTTGCACTGGTCCCTCTAGTCGAAAAGACACGTGCCATACCATCGCTGGTACGCCCCTTACTGAAAGCCACCAAGCAACTAACTCGTGACTTTTTTTGCTGATGCTAATATGCTGACAAAAACTTTTTGTCAGCTTATAAATTTTGAACTAGTGGTGTTGCAGATCAGCTAACATGCGCGAGAGTTAGCATGCACCTGTTCTGAGGAAGCCTTTCCCATGTTACACACATTTGCATGGCCTCATTGTCGTGCCGAAAAGTTAAACGAAAGGGATATGCCATGCAGTAAGGCTTTTAAGTTTCCATGTCGTGGGGCAGACAAATTTTGCTCGCTCGGGGCACCTTGAGTAATCTTGGTGTCTGTATTGGCGACACCGCGGACCCCGAGCCCCCATACATAAGCTGTGACCAACCGTGACGATGTGTTTAAGGTGAAGGGTAGAAACCTCAAACGGTGGCCGTCGGAGCCCAGGTCAAGCATCGGCGGACGGGCTCCCTGCCTGTTTACCAGGCAGGAAGCTTCGGGACCTCTCTCCGTATCAAACCCGAGCGAAGGAAGTACCCCCGTCCCCTGCTTTTTCCTACGTCATATGGATAAATCAAAACCACCCTCAAAACGTGATCGGTCCCTGAAAAGGGGCCCGACCGAAGTTTCCTTTCCATCCCTACCAACCATCAACATAACATGACAACTATCCCCATTTTTTGGTACTTGAATCAGTAGACAAATCGAAACCCGTCTCCTCCCAGTCGGTGTTCCTTGTCTCCAAGTTCCTTGAAGGAATCATTGTCAAATCTTTCGAGGCAAAAAACCTACGAACAGGCGAAGTGCTACTTGAAGTAAAAACTCAGCAGCAATTTACAATCCTCCTGAAACAAACCCGCATGGCAGATCTGGAAGTCAGGGTCACACACCACCACAGCCTCAACAGCTCTCAGGGTGTGATCTCTGAAGCAGATCTGATTTCCGAAACCAATGCCGACCTTTTGGAAGGCTTAAGGGATCAGGGCGTCACGGCTGTAAAGCGCATATTCATACGCCGCGATGACAGACAGATAGCAACTAAACACAATATCCTGACCTTCGATCGAAACACTCTTCCAGAATCTATAAATGCCGGTTATATACATTGTTCTGTCCACCCATACATCCCGAACCCATGGCGCTGCTTCAAGTGTCAATGGTTAGGGCATGGCACAAACTCTTGCCGTGGCCAACGTACCTGCGCTAAGTGCGGCCAGCATGACCATCCCTCAGAAAACTGTGAATCCGAAACTTTCACCTGTGCCAACTGCCAGGAACCCCATGCAGCGTACTCGTGAAATAATGAAACGTTTAAGCAGGAGAAGCAGATAATTAATGTCAAGGTAACAGAGAACATCACCTTCCCAGAGTCGCGGGAGATGTTCGCCTCTTTTCTCTGGGGAGGTACGCCGATGCAGCTCGTCGGGAGGCGGAGCGGCGTCTGGTTTCGGCGGGGACCCAGTACCGCGAGTCGGGTTTGGTCCCGCCCCCTCCCCCCGCCGGGTTTCCTCGGGCAGCCCAACCCGCCTCCGCACCGCTCGCTGAGCCAGCAGCGGCTGTGATGGCAACCACGTCAGTTGGGGATGCTGCTGCATCCACAGTTTCCTCTCCACCGGCCCAAACCATATGCGAGCGCGCGGAGGAGATGGAGACGGAGGCACGCGCGGAAGCTCCAACCCTCGCTGCACCGCCTGAACCATCCGAGGCGTTCTTGAAGCCCTCGGCGGTTGCGGACCAGGCAAACCGCGCCCAAAAGGGTGCGTGGTCCAAGGAGCCTGATCACGCAGGCACTCCGCGGACATCCGACGACGAAATAGATGACGGACCGTTCTTGTCTGCGGTGCACCGCAAGAAATGTGTCCCGACGCCAAAGCCTCCCGACAAGCCCAAAAAGACGAGTCACAGCCCCGAAAAACGACACATAAACATACACACTCCAGTAGCTCTCACACTAAATAATGGGAAGTGAAAACATAATTCAATGGAACTGTAGAGGCCTTCTGAAAAATCTTGACGATATGTACGAGATACTGCACTCCAATCAGCCAAGTGTCCTACGGCTAAAGAAATACATTTAAATTCCAAGCATACAAATATTTGAATAGTTACCTGGTATTTAGGAAGGACAGGGATGGTGGTGGTACATCTTCAGGGGGTGTGACCATCATTGCCTGAAAGTCTTTGGCGTGTCACCCTATCCAATTACAGACCGTCCTTGAGGCTGTCGCCATCCGTACCATAATTTTCAATAGGCAAATAACACTATGCTCCGTTTACATCCCCCTGATTTCCAGCTGCCGAGCTCGGATTTGGAGGGCCTTGTAGATCAGCTACCCGCACCTTTCATTCTTTTAGGCTACCTCAATGCACATAACTCTCTTTGGGGCTCTGCCCGCACCGATGCCTTAAGGTCGCCTTAACGAAAAATATGTAACATCTTCGGGAGCATGCCTATTCAGTAAAAACAAGCCTACATACCATAATATGGGACACAACATTTAGAGTCAAACCCGGCTATAACGAACCCGGATAGAGCGAATTATGCTATATATCGAACAAAAATATTTCAGTTACGGAAATGCGCGTGAAACGTATTCCTTATAACGAAGTTCATATCCGATATATCGAACTCTGCGCGCCTAGAATGGCCGCCGAAATGCATTGTCTCGGAGCGGCGATTGAGATGTGGATTGGCCGCGACAACGGAGCAAGAGTTGCGACTTAGACATTGCGCCTCGCACGGAGCGACATGACGCACGACAATTTCCGTAACCGTTTCCGACGCGCGGGACTCACGACGGAACCCGCGCAGTCAGCGAGTCCAGACCAAGACAGCAGCATCGGTGAACTGTGGGAAGAGCTCCCCCACATTCCCCATGATGTCGCGAGTGAAAGCCGTCCGACGCTTATAATGAAGCCCTTTCGGCAGTGAATCTGCTCCGCCAATGCTTCTTAGATTTTGGAGGACGTGGACTCGAACTGGTGCAAATAATGTTTCGTGTAGAGAATGCTATGCTAGTTGAAGCCGCCAAAACGAAAGTGAAAACAAAAATCACCGCTTTTTTCGTTGCAAAGTAGGCAGTTCAGGCGGAAAGTAGCTTTATTACTTGCAATAAATGGATTATTTTGGGTATGGTAACGGCTACTTTACTGTGTTCGTTTTTGCATGCGGGGATGGCGGATTTGAGGAGGGAGAGGGGGCTTCCGCGGATTGCGAACTTGTAATGATAAGTTCGTTATTTATTGGCGGGTTCGGCTATATCGAACTATTGGATATATCGAACTAATCGTGGTGCATATTGCAATTCGCTAAAAACAGGTTTGACTGTGTTCACACCTCCACTTGGCTATTGCCACTGCAGTACTCTTTCCATCTATTGAATGGGATGTTGGCAGTAGTGACCACTTCCCAACCACACTAACGTACATAGGTAAAGGCCCGAACGGTTCACCTTCCCATACCAGCTTCAATGAAGCTAGAGCAAACTGGAGTGCATTTACAGAAACATCTAAACTACACCACACATCTATAACACATCTACACATTGAAGAAGCTATCCAACTACTCACGGCACACGTCCTCCACGCTGCCCAAAAGGCCATTCCCCAGGTCTCCGGTGCTCCACGCAACCCGAGGAGGCCATGGTGGAACGAGGACTGCAGGCGAGCGCGACAGGCCCAAAACAAGGCGTGGGGTGTCCTTCGCAGGTACCCCACGTCGGCTAACTTAATTTCTTTCAAAAGGGCAAAGGCTTTGGGAAAGCGCGTGCGCCGGGAGGAAAACGAGATAGTTGGCGCTCCTTCATAGCATCCATAAATTCATACACAGACACACGCAAGGTATGGACAGGAATACGTAAACGTAACGGACAACATACGCATAGACTGCCCTTGGTAAGCACAACAGGAAACACACTTGAATATCAGGCTGACACACTTGCACAACACTTTCAACACGTGTCCAGCTCTGAACACAACACAAACACTTTCCTGAAACATAAAGCCCTTGTGAAAAGAAGTCTCTAAGGGACAACGACAAATCACAGACTTCTTATAACTCCCTGTTTTCACTACATGAGCTGAGGGCTGCTCTGAGCACGTGTAAACCCTGAGCTCCAGGCCCAGATAACATCACATATACAAGGATACAGAGCTTACACACAGACACTCTTGTAACACTCCTTCACCTTTACAACAAGATACGGTTTTTGGGGCACATTCCAAAGTCTTGGAGGGAGGCCATAGTTGTTGCGTTCTTGAAAAAGGGGAAGGACTCATCCTCTCCCGCTAGCTGCCGACCCATTGCACTGACCAGCTGCCTGTGCAAGCTTCTCGAGAAGACGATCAATGGGAGACTCGTGTACTTCTTAGAGTATAATGGTCTTCTCGAGAGCTGCCAGGCTGGCTTAAGGGCGGAGAGATCCATCAACGAATAACTGGTTGCGTTGGAATCATATCTAAAAGATGCCTTCATCCATAACCAGTATTATATAACAGTCTTCTTGGATATAGAAAAGGCCTACGACACGGCCTGGCGATACTGCATCTTGGGTGACCTCAAGTCGTTTGGTGTCTATGCCAACATGCTGAACACCCTCGCTAGCTACATGTCAGAAAGGACATTTCGAGTGAGGGTTGGCAGTGCTCTTTCGAATGTATACGTGCAGAAAAATGGTGTCCCCCAAGGCGGTTTCTTGAGCTGTACTTTATTTTTAAGATGAACTCTCTTCGGAAGGCATTGCCACCAACCATTTTCTGTTCTATATATGTAGATGACGTTCAGATGTCTTCTAAGTCTTGTAACATTGCAATTTGTGAACTCCAAGGCCAGCTTGGTGTGAACAAACTTGCTGGCTGGGTGGGCACAAACGGTTTTGAACTAAACCCAGGCAAAAGAACCTTTGTTGTGTTCTCCCGCAAGCACAGGAATATTGCGGACCTTCAAATTAACCTTATTCGTGCATCTATTCCTGTAAAGGGAGCACAAGTTTTTAGGTGTCATATTTGATGAAAAACTCACGTTCATTCCACACATCAACAAGTTAAACATAAATGCCTCAAAACACTAAACATTCTCAAAGTCCTCTCCCACCAGTCCTATGGTGCAGACAACGAACTCCTTCTCCATGGCTTTACCGCTTTAGTCGGGTCTCGGTTAGACTACGGTAGTCTCGTGTATGGGTCTGCATAAAACACAGCTCTAAAATGCTTGATTCAGTGCTCCACCTGGGCCTGCGCCTTGCGTCTGGTGCGTTCCGCACTAGCCCGGCCCATAGTCTGTACACTGGAAGTAACAAATCGTGCCTTGAACATCGACGAATGTGCATAGATTTATAATATGCTTTTAGGTCTCATCATTGAATAACCATCCTTTACAAACCTGTACTCAACGGTACATATACAACCCAGCTATTCTCAAATCGTCCACCTGTTTCTTGCCCTACTCACTGAGGGTGAGAGAGGAAGCTTCAGGTCTCTCCGTTGGGTTTTTAGATATATGCACATCATCATTTTTTGACCTTATACCACCATGGCAACTGCAGCCTGTTTGTTGTGATGTTTCTTTTATGAAAATGGATAAAAGCATGGTTCTGAGTGTTGCGATTCTGCAGCACTTCTTGTCCTCTGCAGCATAAATATAAATGTGCCGAATTTTATAGTGATGCCTCAAAAGCTTCAACTATGGCATCTTGGGCCGCTCATGGTCCTAATTTTAATTCTTGCAGAACCATGAGCGTACCACACCACTATCTTTTCAGCAGAAGCCTATAGAATTTTAAAAACCGTTCAGCAGATTCTAAAAAAAAACAAATTCCTAACTCCGTCATCTTTACAGACTCTTTGAGCGTTGTGCATGCATTGTCGTCACACAGACCCAGAAAAAATTACATTGTCAATCTAGTTTTTAATGCCATAATGTCTGTGTATGCTAATAATTTTCAACTAACCCTTTGCTGGGTTCCAGACTATGCTGGAATCGCGGGGAATGAGACCGCTGATCGAATGGCCACTGCTGCTGCACTTACAAACACAGTGGACATAACAACAATACCCTACACCGACCTCAAGCCACACATAAGACAACACCTCCGCAAAACATGACAAGCCAACTGGGATACACCGACAGACAAGTTACACATAATAAAACCACACATAGGATGATACACTACTGACTCACACTCCATATTCATCGTAGTTGCGCTAGCTAGATCACGGATAGGCCACACACACGACACACTCCCATCTGCTTACTGGATGTCCAAGACCATTGTGTAGCAGGTGTGGAGAGGGCCTATCCGTAATTCACATTCTCACTACATGCAAAGCACTCCCCAGAACAAGACGCAAACATTTCCCACAACTCTACAGACAACACATCCCAATACACCCAGCACTTTTTAGCGGATTATCCTATGATTCCTCTACAACACACTTTTAAGTTTCTTAGTGAAATCAAATTTTTACGCCTCATTTCATATTACGGGTAGTTTTTGCTCCTAATTTTATGTCATGAATTATCACAGCCTGGCCTTTTACACCAGCCATCCTCCCTGTCTTTACTAACTTTAGTGATTTAATTTCTGCTTTTGTTGAGCAATTTTAGAGTTTACATCTTCATCCATCATACTTAACCATTGCTTTGGCGCTCTTTGCCCTAGCTGGCCTTGCGCCATAAACCATCCTACATGATCATCACCATCAGGCAAATTTTGAATACTTCAAATGGTGAAATTGAGCGGTGAATTGAATCGAATGGCGAACACCTTCAGATACATTGGCACAGTATGCATTGTTTTGAACATTTCCGCAAGTCGAGTATTTTTATAGCAACAAAAATTCACGCTAGCACCAGCAGCTAACCTCACATACACGCTATTTGAACCCCTAGCTTTTGATGTTGCTCCTGATGGCTGAATAAAATTTTAAATATAAAGGGTCATTCCATGCCAAACGTCCCTGCCGTAAAGTTGACCATCACAGATTTGTTCAGTAAACATTGGGGGTCATCCTCGCATGGCCCACAATGCTCCCTCGAAGTGTTTTCGTCCAAAAAGTGTTGTTCTTTTGTTAGTCACCCTTTTATCCCAGGGTTTAAAGCAAAGTAACGTATGTCAAAAATTCATTAAAAGTCACTTGTTTTTCAATCGCAACCATTTCTTCGTGCACATCTTATTGAGGCCCTGAGCTGCTTTTTTCCGGCATTTTAAAACATTTCTCCCTTTTTTGCTGTCATTATTCCATTCAGAAAATACACGATGTTCACCATTTTCAAATATTTTTAGAAAAAACAAGCACATTCTTTCATCCAATGAAGCAATTGTTTCTGTATGTTATCATTGTGGACAATTGGTAGAAAATATATTGACACTGGAAAAAGAAGAAATGTGCGAGAACACATTCGTCAACTTTAGAAAAATGTTTTTTCTGGCCCATATTCACTCGAAATTCCGCATTGATGTGCTCATAGTAAAAATATCAAATACAAAGCATTCGCTAGCACAAATGATCGCAGTTTATTTCAGAAATTTAAATGTGAACAGGTTCTTTTTTATTTGTACACCGAAACTAATTCACCAAGTTGTTCCACAGAATGTCGTCTCTGCACGGCTTGCGCTTCCTGCATGAAAGACGCCTGAGCCAGCGGGTTCACGCTGCAAGAATATCTTTAGATTTTCTGCTCCTAGATCGTCGTGCGCGTGCCGTGGTTGTTTATGCACCGGCGCGACACTCCGATTCATCGTCGTTTTTCGCATCTCTAGATGCATTCATGTTGGAGCCCTACCCCACCATTTTAGGTGGAGACTTTAACTGTGTTCTCGATCCCCAGCGAGATGTGTGTGGTCCTGGACAGGGTAAACCTTATGTCGGCGCGCGGCCACTAAATGATCTTGTAAGCCAGTTCCAACTCCGTGACGCGTGGGTGCCGCTGCATGGGGAAAGGTTTGCCGCCACGTGGTAAAGGGGACCATCGGGCACCCGGTTGGATAAGTTCTACTTCCCGCCGGAGCTCAGCCATTATCTTGAGCGCTGTGACGTTCTCTGTCTTCCTGCGGGCACTCCGCGTATCTCCGATCACAAGCCAGTCTTAGCAACTCTAAACCTCGGCGACTGTATGCCACGTCACCAGATGTGGTAGATGGACGAGAGTTTGCTGACAGATGAGGTCAGTGTAGCCGCGTTAAGGGATGCGCTTCGTCCACCGAGCCGCGACTCGATGAACCCACTACCGTGGGATGAGTTAAAGTCCGGCTGGCGCGAGGTGTTGGTCCGGAAGGGGAGAGTGTGTAAAGGCCAGCATCACAGCCGCGCTCAACGATACACTGTGGAGGCTTCCGATCGTCAAAAGGGGTGGCGCTTTAACCTTCACCATGCGTGACTGCGCCAATGTATTGAGGGCGTGATATGAACACCTGTTACGGCAGTCCTCTCGTGCTGCTAGTCGTGCCCAGTTTTTAGGCCGGCCGGTTTCAGACCCGTCCGTGTTACGGTACGTCAAATCAGGCTCGCTTGACGGAGCAGGATTGGCTAAAGTGCCAGAGGTAATGTTGCCGGACAGCTCAAAATGAGCTAATAGCGAGCACATTTGTGAGGTATTCACGGCACATTTTTCTCGCCTCCTCACCTCAGAGAATGCGTTGCGGGATGAATTCTTTGAGAAACGCCTAGCGACGTTTTGTGGAGCGCTGCCCCAGGTATCCCATGACATGGCGAGCAGGCTTTCTGCGCCGGTTTTGTCAGCGGAGCTGCATGATTGTGTCAGACGCCTAAAGCGCGCATCAGCGGCGGTTCCTGACGGCATCCCTGCAAGGTTCTACAACACCTTTTTTTTCGTTGTTGGGGGCGCGCTTCTCACCATGGTGAACGGCTTTCTTCTTCATGGAAAGCGGCTGGAATCCTTTCGCGAGAGAGAGAACGACAGAAAACTTCATTGAATTCTGAAGAGGTTAGCCCCACAAACTGCGGGGCTTGCTACTTCAGATGGGGGTGAACATAGTAAAGTGGAAAAAAAAGAAGAGGGGAAGAAGTGCGCACCAACAATGAATAAGAGGGAGAAGAAAATAAAATCATTTCGGAACGTAGAAAAAATTTACAGCACTAGGAGAAAAAATCTGAGGATCCTAAATTTAAAGAACATCGGTTAGTCCCGTGTCAGACAGAAAAATTAAGAGAGCCTTTGTCTCTCGCGCCGCGTCGTCGTGATTTTGCCTTGGACCAAGAAAGTGACGCCGCTCTAAAGAGTGTCCTCGTAGCAGTCGCACTAGAGTTCTTTTAGCTGTTTCCCGTTGAGTTGTATGCTGCGGGCAGTAGCACAAGACATGCTGTATGCCGTCTCTCACAGAGCACACAGAGCACAATGGCGAGTCCGCCCAGCCTATCTTAAAAAGAAAACTACCAGTGAAGGCAACGTTCAGGCGTAGTCGGTGAAGGACACCCTCAGTTTTCTTTTGCAGACTCCGCGGAAACTGGAAATTGCATTGAGGGTCAATCGCGTGCAGAGGCAAGGGTATCTTAAGAGGGTACTGCCAAAGCTGATGACTGCAGTTTCCATCCAAGCGCATTCACGGCCGTACTTCCGTCTTGTCTGGAATACGGGATTCCAGTAGACACAAGCAGATTGTGCGCCTCTTTCGCCACTGCGTCAGAGATGACGTTCCCCTGGATGCCGGAATGACCTGGTAGCCATTGAAGCGAGATGCGGTGCCCGTCTCGTAGCCCTAGTGTGTGCAATGCGTTTAGCTCAAGCACAAGTTGGCTGCAGCGGTGGGATGGCTTCATCAGTGCTTGGAAGGCAGGTTGCGAGTCGGTAAAAATCACCCATTGTCGAGCGGGACTATTGATGATGTGAAGGAGTGCTGCCCTAATGGCAGTTAACTCAGTGAAGGTGGACGACGTCTCGTGACTGAGTTTCTCTTTCACAGTTAGTCCCACCGACGGAATCCAAACTCCAATGGCTGACGAGTCACACTGTACGGATCCGTCTGTATATACGTGAACGTGGCCAACATAACGCGAACTGATATGCTCCAGCGTGTAGTATGGCAAGGCTGGCTCAGGCAGAGACGATTTCTTGCCTATAACTGGTATGGTGAGGCCTATATCCCATAGTGCAGCTTTCCACGGTGGAAAGGCAGGCTTGCTTGGGCAGTTCGAAGTTGGCCGGTAGGAGGCTCCGTATATGCGGGGAAGACACTTGTGCTAGAGGATGGTCAGCACACCGGGCTACGTGACGGAGGCTGGTGCGAAGGAACTCTTGGGCTTGGAGTGTCTGGGCGGACATACACCTTGCTTCGCAGAGAGTTCCATTCGTGGATGTCACCTTGGAAGGCCCAGGCAGACGCGCAGAACTTGAGCCTGTGCACCCTCTATCACTCTGGAGTTTGTCCTTAGACAAACCCATCAGCGCTGGGAGGCTGTACCGCAGAAGGCCAAGGAATAGTGCCTTATAAAGTCGTAGTAGCGAAGGCACTGAGCAGCTCCATGTTTTTCCCGTCAGCATCCGAAAAATGGGCACAAATGAGTGCAGGCGTTCTCTAAGGAAACGGATATGGGGGGCCCAAGATAGTGAGCGATCTAATGTAACTCCGAGAAAATTATGGTTGTGAACGTACGGTATTTCTGTTTCATTTATGACCAGAGGATAGCGGGATAAATAGCGCCCCGTAAAGGTGACCGCGCACACTTTTCGGTTGAACTAGCAAGCCGCAGGTGTTAAGCTACTTTTGAATAGCAAGAACAGCTTTGTGCAGTTTTGATCGTATACTTCTCCGGTTTTTGCCAGAAGCCCACATACAGATGTCATCAGCATAGAGAGATATGCTAACACCTTGGGGTAGCACTTTCGTGATCCGGATGAGACAGATTTTAAACAGCACAGGGCTTAGGACTCCGCCTTGAGGGACGCCTTGTGTAATCTCATGCCGCCTTGTTTCGCCTTCCTTGGTGGTCATGTAGACGTACCGATTCTGCAAGTAATCACAGAGCCAAGTGTGCATCCGTCCTCGTAGCCCTGCAAACGTCATTTCCCTTCGAACAGCTTCATGAGAAACGCCATCGAAAGCCGCCTTGATGTCTAGGAACACAGCTACTGTGATCTTTTTCGCAGCCTTTTGCCGATGAATGTCCCTCACCAAAGCAATGACGTGTCAGCGCTGCTTCTTCCTTCCCTGAACCCTGACATCTCTGGGGGATACACTTCTCTGTCCTCAAGATCCCAGACGAGTCGCTGCAGCACCATTTTCTCCATTACATTCCCTATGCAGCTTAGTAAAGCAATAGGCCGGTAAGAGTTGATGTCGGTTGGCGGTTTTCTGGTTAAGGACCGGAACTAGGCGACCAAGTTTCCAGCTTACTTCCACGCGGCCTGTCTCCCCACGACTTGTTGTAGAAGGTAAGCAGTTTGCCGGAGGGCGCTACCGCCGAGATGTCGCAAAGCTGAGTATGTAACGCCATCGGCGCCTGGCGAAGAAAACAGGTTAACGGACGCTAACGCTGAGATAAGCTCGTGCATCGTGAATATTCATCCGTGAGCGTAGCATTCGTACTGGAGAGCCAATCGATCAGGACTTCTGAAATCATTGCAGAGCTCCGGGGAGCTGTAACCTTGACGCAAAATTCGTCAGCTACGTCCCAGTTCACTGACGCCACGCTGGAGAGCTATTGATGAGAACGGATGAGCTTGACTCGGTGTTGCTCTCAGGCTGCGGAAAACTTGCCAAATGCGAGTCAGCGGTTTGCGGGGATCAAGCTTGGACCGAAATTCTCTCCAACGTTGTCTTCCAAGCTTATTCAGGTGCTTCTGAATGCGCTTCTGGGCATGTCTTGAAGCTCGAATGTCATCTGGTGACAGCGTTTTTTCTCGCACGGCGCTCTGCTCTCCTGCGAATCGCGCGAAGGCGTTCATGCTCTCCGTCCACTGGTGCCCCGCCTTTGGCGCCAACTCCTCCGTGTTGACTGTGACTGGGCCCTGGCAATAGATTCCGCCAGCTCTTCGCTCGTAGACAATGCAGCAGCATTATCCTCCAGCATGTCCCGGAAAGTCGACCAATTTACAGTCGACACTGGCCGCTTGATGGTACCGCCGCGAACTCCATCAATCATGGTGTACGTTGGGATATGGTCGCTGCCGAAGCTTTCAATGTCTGGGTACCGGGATGCGACAGTCAGCAGAGAAGTGGACACCATAGTCACATCTAACACGCTGAAAGCCCTGCCCCGAAGAGCGTGGGACAACCACTGTTGAGCACTGATATTCCTGCTTGGCTGGCCACATCGAGCAGACGGTTTCCCCTTGGTGTCGTCCTTAACACTTCCCCAAGCTGGATGGTGCGCGTTGAAGTCCCCGTAAGCAAGTGCGGCGGCGGTTTGTAGTGTCCAAGAGGGCTGCAGGCACTTAACGCTGAACTTTGCCTTAGGTGCAATGTATCCTGCGATTACAGTGAAAGCCACCTGATTGTGCTTCACCGTTGCCGCGACATATTCATTCGAGTCATCTGGCTCAACATTATTCACTAGAAAAGTTAAGTCATTACGAATGCAAGGAGCACTCTGCTGTTTTCTGAGCTCGTCAAAGACCGATGCAGAGAGTATCCCGAAGGTGGACATCCCGACGCAGTCTGGATTCTGAAATGGCGACGACTGGGAACCTGTGCTTATTGATGAGTTGCCTGAAGTCAGACAACCGAGATGATAGTCCGCAGGCATTCCACTGAAACACTGTTGCGTGATTCCGAAGAGTTGCATCGGCACCGTCATAGCACTCCAATAGAAGTTACAGCCAGTTTCGAAGGAAGGGGGTAATGGTGTCAAGTAGAGTTAAGGATAGCACGCAGTCACAGGAAACGTGAAAGGTGCTAGGACTGACCGTACGGCGTCAATGAGGAATAGTATTGATTAGCCAGAGTTCGTAGATGGTTGCACGCTCTGCCGGGTCATGCGGTCTTGGCTGGCACGTGTCCAGGCGTGCTGCCTTGGGGCAGCAGGAGCGGTGCGAGGGGTTGGAACTTGCGAAACATGATCAGGCGTCTGAGGTGGTAGCGGCGGGAACTCAGAGAAGTCAAAATCGGTGTTCTGATTTCGCCTCTCTTCTGTGGTTCTGGTGGTGTCGTGACGCGTGGAGCATTTCTTCGATGAGACCACCGCCTTCGCTGCAGTGTAGTCCACTTTGTTTTGGCTCTTGTACTTGTAGATGCTTCTCTATTGTCGAAATATCGGAAAAAAGTTGAAGTCAGCCTCATGAGTCCTGCCACAGTTAGGGCAGCGCTTCTCAGTTGAAGTACAGGCCTTCAGCTCATGGTCGTCTCCACAGCAGGGGCAGCGCAATTTGCGCTTGCACGTTTCAGCGATATGACCGAAACGCTGATATCGCGTACACTGCACCGGCTTCTCTTCCTAGTCGTACACCTGGTGTCGAGTGTATCCCAGGATTACATATTCGGGTCTCGTGTCAGTGGTGAAAATAATCTGTATGACCTCTGATGTCCCCATGCGTCGCGCCGATCGTGCTGGTGTTCTCTGCCGCACGCTCTCAAGTATTTCAATGTCAGTGGTGCCCTGAGGTACTCCTCTGATAACTCCAACAGCGCAGCTTGCTGGGCGAGGTTCATAGGCACGCACGGGAATGTCCCCCATCGCTGTTATTTGTAGGAGGCGTTCAGTGGCGTCGGCATTCCTTGTGTCTATAGCCATGAGATTGAGCCTGTAATTTGGTCGCAGCTGCAGCACCCCGTCCGGTGCCTTGCCTTCCAGGCTTTCTTTCACCAACAGTGGATTAAAGCGAGTAATAATTTTTTTTGAATCCAGCGACTTTAAGATCACAGTAAGCCCATGCTTTAAGGAACTTGCAGCTGCGTTGCCTGCCGCGACAGACACAGATCTTTTAGATCCTCGACGTCGTTTGGGAGGCCCAACAAGTTGAAACTCCTCGTTGGATGGGAGTGTGCCGTCTTTAGCGTACTCATAGGTCATGGTGGTCTAAGACTCGGAAGAGATGGAGCTGATGTCGTGATCCATACCTTCAGTGGTGATGTCAGCGCGTGTGGCCGCAATCGCATCCTTTGGTACAATCCCCGTAGACAGCAATGTTGCGGGAGGTTGGAGAGGCACACTCTGTGGAGCATCAGAAGTGGACGGTAGGCCTAGCGCCCCAGGGGCAGCCGCAGCCATCGAGCCAAGATGTGTAGCGGGCGGATTGGGAAGCCCCCGAGGCTCCGCGGAACCCGCGAGCTGCATCGCGAGCGTTGAAGAACACTGTTCTAACCACGTTGTCGGTGTAAAGACTTGAGTTCGACAAAATAATCCAGAGAGCGCAGAGCGGGCCGAACACCACTTCACTTCGTCGTCATCCTCCGGTCGTATCGTACTGATAGCGAATCCGGGAGGGAGCCCTTCGGGCGCAAATGCCTATTGGCTAATCACGCTCCTCAACACTGATTATAATATTGTCGCGTCCATTTTAGCCCACCGAATGAGCCATGTACTCCCGTGCATCCAAAGCTGCGCGCAAACGTGCAGCGGGCCGGGCCGGCCAATTTTTTCTTCCTCAGCCCTGACCCGCGACCTATTTTACTTCGCATCGAGAACTGGCATTTCCGGTTGTTTCATAACGGTCGATCAGGCGAAAGCTTTCGACAGAGTGGAGCACCGGTACATGCTCGGTGTCTTAGGTCTCAACGGGTTCCCGTCATAGTGTATATCTTGCCTTCGGCTAGCTTACTCGAACGTGACCGCCCGGTTGCTTGTTAATGGCCGCCTCAGTAAGCTTCACAGTTACGTGCGGGATCAGGCAGGGTTCTCCCTGGTCCCCCTCGCTCTTTGCCCTATGCCTGGACCCCTTCTGCGTCGCGTGGCAGCGTGTCCTTCCATCCGCGGCTTCCCGCTGCCCAGTCAAGTTCAGATTAAGGTCTCTGCATATGCGGACGATGTGTCCCTTTTTCTCCGGGATGAGGACAGCTACGGAGCGTTTATACGGCTTTTTTTCGAGTATGGTGAGCTGCCTTGATCCCGGCTAAATAAGGGTAAAAGCAGAGCGCTATGATTTGGGTCGCTTGCGAGTGACCTTGCTGGCGACGTACAGTGGGTGAGGAAAGTCAGCGTACTAGGTGTAGTCTTCCATGGCTCTGGAGAAGTTAATTGCTCGTGAGACGTGGAAGGGTTTGTTAGACACGGCTGACAAACGTGTAAGCATAGCGTCGACTTTCAAGCTGTCTCTCTCTGAGAGGAGCTATATCATTACGTCTATATCAAAACTGGTGCCATGTTCTTTTCGGTGGCAGTGGCGCAGCAATTTCACACTGATTTTTCAAGCTCCGCTACCACCAGTTCTACAGCGTTTAAGTAGAGAACCTCTTGCTTTTTGCATAGCTGATTGTCTGCAAAACATTCGACGCTCAGTTATAACCGTCTAGGTTATTATTCTTTATTCTTTATTCGGTGAGTGCCCCGCTTTGCCAAAAAAAGGCGTTACAGCAGGGGGGTTACACACTGGAATAAAACAATTCTTCGTTCATACAGCACACTTGCTTGTCTTGCAGCCGGTTCCAATCTGTAATGGTCATCACAAAAAAGGAATTGTAAAACATGGTTGTTCTTGCACGATACTCTTTCACTTTGTGTCGGTGGTCATGTCGACTAGATATGTAACTGGGTTCACTGAAATAGTTATGACGGTCAATTCCAGTCTTCCCATGAAAGACAGAAAAGAAAAACTTCAAACGCAGTTTTTTCCTGCGCAAAGAAAGCATTCCAACCCAATTCAGCTTTCATAGCAGTGCAGCTGTCTCTCCGCTTGTACCACCCTAAAACAAACCACGCAGCTCTGTTCTGTATTTTTTTCGAGCTTATCAATCAAGTTCGCCTGCATCGGGTCCCACACAGGACATGCGCATTCCAAAATCGGTCTAATACATGTGAGGTAGGCTGTATTTTTTAATGTTTGGGGTGCCCATCTTAGGTTTCTCTGAATACAGTTTAGAGCCCTTGCCGCTTTACCAACAACGTGATCAACATTGGCATCCCATGAGCAGTCATGCGACAAAAACAACGCCAAGATATTTGCATGTTGGTTCGGTATAGTAACAGTATGCGTATCTAGGGTGTACGCCAATTACTATTGGTTTCTTTTTTTTTGGAAAAACGCATGTGAACGCACTTTTTGGGGTTCAACGTCATTTGCCACTTCTGGCACCACCGTATAATACAATCCAAATCGTTCTGCAAAGAAGCACCATCACCTTCGTTCCGAACCTGTCGATATAAAACACAATCGTCGGCAAATAAACGTATGCGCGACGAAATACCCACATAAATATCATTTACAAAACTAAGAAATAAAAGCGGCCCAAAGACAGAGCTTTGGGGCACGCCTGATGTAACGTTAACATAGGATGAACGCTTCCCATTTAAAAGCACGCATTGATGCCTGTTCAGCAGTAATTTGATATCCAGATGAGCGCATTTTGGTCGATATATAGAGTCTGTAATTTAGCGAGGAGAAGAGAGTGCAACACGGTATCGAAGGCCTTTCGAAAATTTAAAAACACACAATCTGTTTGCCCACCTTCATCAACGTTGGAAGCCAGCACGTGAAAGAACTCTACAAGTGACGTCGTACAAGAAAAACCTTTACGAAAACCGTGCTGTTCATTTATCAAACATTATTAGCAGTAAGATGGGTCAATATGTGCTTGAATAAAATGTGTTCGAAACTTTTGCATGACACTGACGTAAATGAAATGGGTCGGTAATTTGTTACATCTTTTTTTTTGAGCCACCCTTATGAACCGGAACAACATGGGAAATTTTCAAATCTTCGGGTAGAGTTCCCGTTGAAAGGGATTTTGAATAAATTATATAAAGGTATAGGTAAATTGGCGCTGCACATCGCTTTAGAATACGAGGAGAGATGCCATCAGGGACAACTGCTTTGGATTCATCTTGGTTTTCTAGAAGAGAACATATGCCACGGACACTCAGTTCTACCGGGGGCATCGGCGGAATCGTGGTTGGGTGCGGTTTTGAAGGAACGTCAAGCTTGGGCAATAACGCGGATTGGAAATATTTGTTTAAACAAGTGGCTTTAGCTTCCTCATCAACTACAACCATATTATTATATTTTAGTTCAGCCACTTCAACATGATCACAACCACACGTTTTGATATAATGACAGAAACACTTTGAATTAGTTTTCATTTTATTGCGGAGCCCTTCACTTCACTTCCACAAAGTTGTCACACTATGGTTCTAGCAAGGTGCGGTGGCTCGGGAGCTTGATAATCATCATTTAATCAACGCTCAAGGGCTACATATATTGGGGTATTATTGGGCCCCACTCAGGTATTACGAAAAGGGTGAGGGGCTAGAATCGTCGTGGTACACCGTGGCATATGTAAAAACATGGTTTGATACTTGTACAGTTCATTAAAATATTTTACGTCAACAAAAATGAAAACAAAAAATGCAGCAAGTGGCAATTCGTGAGGATGATTCGAAAGTAAAGGCGGTGTTTAGGTAACAATATTTCTTTGAATTCAGAATGATTACGTTCACAAACAACAGAATCTGCAGCTTGCTTATTCGTCAATGGCACGTGGTCGGAATGACATATTGAATGCGTTAGATGAACGAATCAGTCTTCGGGTGCTCTTCAAATTGAACAGACGTCATTAGTAGTGGTATGATGTGAGCAGGACGGAAGTGTGCAGCTGATGGAAGTGATATTACAGTTTGTGGAAGTGGCATATCTTTCCGATTTCACGTCTATTTTCCAGGTGGCGGTGGCAGAGGGACGCTTTTACACCGGTGCCGATGATATTCTAATTATATTTAGAAGTGATAAAGCAGGCTGGCGCAATTTTGTGCTGATTATATGGCATTTATTAGGTAAGACTAATGGAAATTCCAAACAGCAGAAGCGTATTCCAGATTGGTTCGGATAAAGTACACGTATACCATTCAACGGATTGCTGGGGCCGTTAATGAGAAGCTTCTTTTAATGTAAACAAGCGCTTGAGATGCTTCCGCCAGAAGTTTTACTATGTGTTGGGACCAGGTAAGGTTTGTGATTAACTGAATTCCCATTTATCGCTACGATTCCACATGTGTAAAGGCACGGGAAATTAGTGCGCATGTGAATTAAAAAGAGACCGTTTAAGTGCAACGTAAACACAGCATCTGCTCTTTACCCAAAGACGCTTTGGCTTAGCCGCACAATATAACATGTATGTGCAACGATCAAGAAAATGCACGTGAAAAAAGGATCACTTTGCATACGATATTTCGAAATTCTCAAAATTCGAAGACACGAATTCAGACTTGACTTTCTTTCCCTACTCGTAGGTAGCAAATTAGCACTCGACCCTTCACTGTTTGTATCGCCTTTAACAACAAGAGTTACCCGGCACCGCCAACCCCACGCACTTACTCCTTACTTTGCACGAACTAGCCTTTTCAAGTTTTCTTTTTTTCCACGCACTATCAGTGGGTGGAATGACCTAGCCACCACTAATGTGCTGTCATAAAGTGGTGTATTGCTGTTGAACTGTGCTCACTTGTATCGCCCACCCTGCTTGGACCTAGTGTCCGCAGTATGTTATAAATAAATGAATAAATAAATATTGCTGAACTGCTTCAAGAAGTGTAGTTGATTTCTTGCTTTATTTGATTTTTTTCATGTGGAGGGAATACCAAACAATCGCATGAACGCTGGTACATCGCCGCATAAGAGACATCACTCGACTTTCCTGAAGTCGTAAAATATACAAGGTTTCAATACGTAAAGCTAAAGTCACATGCAGAAAGTGAGTAATCTTAAACATTGGGCAACACACAAGATGAAAATATTGGTGCATAAAATTACCCTGGCATGCAAGTTTTACTGACGCTTCACCTGAGAGCAGAAAAGACGGCTTTGAAGCTGTAAACGAGAAATAATTCTCTAGCTTCCCTTTCAGGACGTCCCCACAAACCAGATTCAAACATGCTCGCAAGTTCCTGAAAGAAATGGTGCGATCTAATTATATTTTATGATCAGAACAGGAGAATACGAGCGTAGCGCATTCTGTGTTAATATAGATGTTCAATAGAAATGAAATTGAAACGAAATCTATCTACTGAACAGTGTTCAACGGACACTTTAGAGAAAAATTACACTTTCTGAATGACACCACTGGTTGCCGTTTCAAAATAATTGTTGTAGCAACTCTTTGAAGTCAACTGCTTTCCTCATCGAGCAAACCGTGACTTTTCTTTCGGAATGTTAGAGGCAGGAGCACCGGCCTTCTAGGAGATAGAAAACTCCCGTAACATTTTATTTTTAAGATAGACTATATGTTGCTTTCTGGTTAATTTGTTTCGGTAGTTTGGATTTCGAAAAAAAGTAGCGGAGGCTTTGTCGGCGTCTTTACTTCTTTCTGCCAAATAACAAATAAGTTAGAAGGGGGCAGATCATATAGTCATCGTGAATTGCTTTGTAATTCACTGGACGCAGAAGGTCCGGTCATTCATGGCGTCGTCAAGTATTTGGTACTAGGATTTTTGTTACGTTAGAGGTGCTAAAGCTTGAATATTTCGGTGAAGCTTTAGATGAAATAATGGTCTCGGATCGATTCTCTTCCCAGCATCAACAGCTCGCATCACAATGATATTTCATTATTGGCCGTTTTATTATTTTGGCAATAGTACCCACTATCTGTATCGCTACTGTTTGTTCGGCTGAAACAATTTTTGGATAGGTCCGTGTTCCTCAGAAAGTTTCTAACTTCCCGCTGCGCCTGACTTTTATTGCGATGAATGCAATAATGCATTAATCGAGCTCAAAACAAGGCACTCAATACCTCTCTAAAAGCGAGCTTTATAGTCACCACTAGAGCTACTGAAATTCAAAAATAATCCTTGGAGTTGCTTTACTTAGAAAAAGGGGAACGTTTTTAGGCAGCGTACTCTTCTAATCCCCTCCGTTCGCTGATGAACAATGTTAGCCACGCAATAAATGAGAACAGTCTGACTTCAAAGGGAAAAACGTTTATGTTCGCAGGAATGGTGAATGCGATTGTTTCTATGATTTATCAACGCTGCTATGATTTCGTTCACTTTTTTGGTTGTAGGAATCTCACGACGTTTCCGACAAAATATTCCGCGTAAGTGCTGAACCACCGTGTATGAAATCTTAACTCTGTCTACAGCTAAAGGCTTGCACACTCTCCGATAAGCCCTAGCTGATGAAGGATGAACTCTAGTATAGAAGTTCTTGACCTATTTATGTAGCCTAGAGACTTCTTTTCAGTTGATATTGTGCTGTATACAGTTTTCCCGTAATGTCAAGAAACTAGATATGTCCTGTTCGACAGGGCTGTGCAAGGGCGTAGCCTGGTCTTCAAAGTGGGCTAAGAATGGGGCAGGCTATGAGTCTGTGGAACTTCCAGTCTTCTTAGTCGTGTCTGCAAATTGTGTGTGTCTCTGTTGGGATCCTTAACTGCCTCAAGAAGCGTGCAGAACCCTCTCTCTTTCTATTCACGATGAATCACGCTCTCTAGGAGCTTTTGTCCTTTTCAAAGCAATGAGGTTATCTTATGTAAGTATCGGCGAAAGATGCTCCGAGTAATGTTCGGGCCTTGCCGCATTCGCGTACAGTTCTCATCCCACCAGGGCCGCCGTGGGAAGCGCGTTGTACTGGAGGCATGCAAAATAAATTATTTCTCGTCGAGGATGTGCTCTGTGACGAGTCGGGAGCATCTTCCACGCATAGGTGCGGCACTAAAACACGTGTCCGGGGCGCTAGAAGGTTTCCCTCCTTCGCCAGCATTTTCTGCCCGCGGATCAGATGCACGGCTGTTTTTTGGTGAATACCATGTTCGTCATGATGTTGGAAATATTTGAAGTAGAGACCTAGGAGATCTGTGCGGGAATTTCATAGTGCATTGTGTGCATTAAGACTACAACAATGTGTGGTTCGGGGAAACTGTTTTATCAAAGCCAACTTTACAGCAAAGTACTGTGATACTCAGCCTGTTACAGATTACTCTACCGGAGCACCGGTTTAAGTGCGATGTTTCAATGGATGGTGTGACACGTTACTGATTTTTGGCAACCATGTCCTAACCACCCGAATTTTATCGGCGTCAATCCCCCCAAATAATAATAATTTATCTATTTGCATAAGACGCTCGCAGGGAAACGTAAAAGAGAATATTTAGAGCCTTTGATGTACTACTCAGCATGTTCTTTGTTGTTAAGCATACCCTCGACGTGGGTTTTCTTTCTACTCACTAAATTCACAAATGTTATGCTGCCGACTCCCAATCACGTTTTACTGTTATAGGAAGGTAAAGTGACTCAACCGCAAATTCAGCTTGAAAGCAGCAGAAGTGGCCCGAATATGTCTGATTGAATTATTACTGCAGTCAAAACGTCTAAGAAGGGGTCGGCAACTTTTCGCAGTGCACGTCCGCATCGCATAAAGCCGGCATCGGCGGGTCGCCAGACGGCAGAAAGCGTGGGAATAGAAAAGGGGGGGGGCGGACTTTGGCAGGCGAGAGAATATTTTTAGAAAGTTAAAAATAACGTACAAAACTAGAAAAAGAAATTATAATCATGTTATTTTGCAGCATGCACGTCACACCTTTTGACCCTGTCCGAGGCCAAAACTGCACTATGGCCTTCAGATGGAACTGACATTGCAGGGGTGTTCTGACATCGTACCGCGGCCGCACAATACTTCCCTGCGAGCCGTAGGTTCGCCGAACTCTGGTCTCAAATAAAGAATAAATTGCGCCGGCCAAACCTTTGCCCTCGGAGCAATAAAATGAATACATGCGTTCATCGTACAAATCTTTTGTTAGTAACATTCTGACACACCAAATGAAATCGTGGCAGCATGAAATTCCTTCGTGGAGCACAGCGCACTTCTGAGATGAACCCCTGATAAACTGTGGCTGGCCAAAAAACAAGTGCAAAAGTCACAAATCACCGCAACTGCTATGCAGAGATTTCAGAGTATAGATGTATTCACATTTACCAAGCAGCAGCACAAAAATTGCGCTTACAATACAACTAAAAATACATTTAAATATCCAAGTGGTGCGAAGTTTCTGAATGGATTTTAGAAGTATTTTCACCACACAAGATAACCATGAAACTAACAAGTCACATTTCTCGTACGTAGCTCCGCTGTTGGTAAAACATGCAAGTATAATTTGCGCTGTTTCATATTCTTCTCGGACCAATTCCATCTCTCGAACGTATTTCGTAGTGTTCTCTGATTTCATGTTTCCAAATTACCTTTTTGAGGTTAACCTGTTACTATTTACTGTTACCTGTTACCTGTTACTAAAAACAGTACGACGGACGATTTGGGAAAAAGTTGCTCGCAGGCAACTTGACGAGCCCGAAAGCCCGGTAGACACACAGGGCAGCAAGACTAGCGGGGCAAGAAAAAAAAGAGAAAAAAGTCAGAAAAGAAAAAGAGAAGAGAAGAAAAAATAATAATTCAAACAGGAAATCACCAGTACAATGTAATCAAAACAAATTTACATCTTTGTCACCACAGAAATAAAATACAAACAAGAATAACCAGTATATTATAGTTTAAAAATTTAAAACCTTTGTCACCCCATAGCAACAGGAAAAACGTGGGAGAAATAAGATTTCGAGAAAATACCTAGGAAGAAACACAATCACAGACGAAGTATACATCACTGCTGAAGGTAAAATACCAGTAGGTTTGATTGGGATCCAGGATTTACGTTTTGATCAATAAGATAATTTAACAAGGTTGGCAATGTGTGGCGTAGCATTTGTACTCCATAGTTAGTTCTTGATTGGTGTATTTGCCAGAAATCAGGAGGTCGTGTGTTGTAGCAAATATTATGACGCCCCAGAGAAGCTATATCACAGATATAGTTTAGATTATTCTTTTGTTCCCTATTGTACAGTAATGCCAAACGATAAAAAAATAGTGTACAAGTTTTATAACCTGAGCTCACTGAAAAGCTGTCCTGTAGGAAAATGGTACGGCTTATTGCAAATTATTCGAATTGCTTTTTTCTGAAGTAGGAAGAGAAATTTTAAGTTTGTTGCTGAAGTTGTACCCCATACAAGGTTGCAGTAACTTAGTTAACTAAAAAATAAGGCATTGTAAATCAGTAATTTGATTTTGCGAGGGAGGCACCTAAGGCGAAAAAGTGTACCTACGATTTGGGAAAGTTTGCCAGCAAGACAGTGTACCTGATGACTCCAGGTCATCTGTTCATCAAACCAAACGCCTAATGTTTTCATTGAACTCACGATTTCAATTTTTGAGGAGGCCAAAGTTACATCTGCTCAATTGTGATGTTTTGTTTATTGCATGGAATAGTACTGTTTTAGTTTTGCCTGTGTTTATTTTAAGGCCATTTTCAACACACCATTCATGGATGCTTTTTAACACCGAGTTAGCATTTTGTATTAGGGTCCTCACTTTGTTAGATTTAAAGAGCAGAGTAGTATCATCAGCATAAATTTCAGTAATATCAATCAGCATAAATCAGCATATTGTCATATTACATTTACTATGTCATTGATGTATATGTTATAAAGAAGAGGGCCTAATATACTTCCTTGAGGGAACGCCCATTCTCACCGATTTATTTTGTAGGGGGTGTCTAACTGTACATACTGGGTTCTATTTGCTAAATATGAAGTGATAAGTTTTAAGCCAACACCGCGAACACCATAACAAGGTAGCTTTTTAAGCAGCAGTGAATGACTAATAGAATCAAATGCCTTGATAAGGTCTAGGAAAACGCCAAGCGTTAATAAGCGTTTATCTAGGTTTTTAAGATAGATTCTTTTAAATCAAGGGGGGCAGACTGATTTGACAGGTGCTTACGGAAAGCAAACTGGTTATGTGTGATTATATTTTTACTTTAAAGAAATCTGAGAGGCGAGAAAAAATAATTTTTTTCAAGACCTTTGGAGAATACCGGTAAGATAGATATCGGTCTGTAGTTCGACAACTTTGTTCGGTCGCCCTTTTTGAACACTGCCAGTACTTTCGCTTTTTGCACTTTGAGTGGGAAAACACCTGTGGAGAGAGAAAGGTTATATATATGCGTTAATATAGGTGCAATTATGTCAAACACATATTTAATGGGCTTAATTTGCAGGTTATCAGCATCACAGGATGAGCTGTTGCTTATTTGAGGAAAGAGAGCCGTCAATTCTTTAACATCTGTCGGACGTAAAAATATGGTTTCAGGGCATTCGGCAGTGATATAGCGACAGGCCTCCATGCTAGTAACAGAATCGTCGTTTTCGGTAAAGTGATCATTAAACGTGTCAGGTAGTAACTGACGAGAAATTTCGAAGCCATTTTTGTTGATAAATGTGATCGGTTGGCTATTTGGCGTTCGATTTAGTAAGGAATTTACTTTTTCTCATGGATGCTTGCTATCATTTGCACAGAAGGCGAAGTAGTCCTCGTTATAGCGACTTTTGCCATGACGTAGTTCGTTGTTTAACTGGTTACGAAAACGCTTGAGTATAGTAAAATCTGCCTTGTCTCGTGTTTTGAAGAAAATATAATAGAGTGCTTGTTTATGTTTTATCTTTCAATACAGTTGCTGTGTAATCCATGGTTTTCTCATTTTTCAAGAGGAGTTTCGGATAGCACGTGGCGGAAAATGCTTCTCATAGAGTGCCCAAAATTTGTCCAGGAAGATTTCATACGCAGTGTGGGGTTCATGGGATTCATAAACACTTTGCCAGTCGGTAAAAGAGAGATTAAAGCTAAACTTTTTAAGACTATTGGGTGTTATCGATTGCATCATCGGCCTGTTTTGTTTCGTTTGAGGTGGTCGGCGTTTCACACTAAGAAAAATTGGCATATGGTCACTCACAGTATGAGCAAGGACACCTGCTTTTATGATGCTTGGACAAAAATTAGTTATAAACAGGTCGATCCTTGTGTCCGTATTGCATGTTACTCTTGTGGGTGCTGATATTACGTTTCTGCAGCTAAACGTTTGGAGTAGTATTTCTAGATGACGCCTTGTTGAAGTTTCGGCTAGGCATATTAATAAAAAGTCTTCACCCCATACCACATGGTAATTTAGGTCAGAAATATGAGACAAGAACTGCTCAAGGAACAACAACAAAGGTTCACTCCTTCCCTTAGGCGGACGATAAACGACAGAGTACACAGTGCGTGCATGGAAAAGAGACAAAACTTCGTAATCATCCGTAACACGGCAAAACTCATCAACACGACTTACGGTAAAAAACTTCACGGACCAGTAGGCTGATACCTCCTCCTTTTTACGCCGTCTTATGTTGATTGAACCATCGGTTAACTAGGTAATTCCCAGGGTGACGCGTTTTCACCATACCACGTTTCTGATAACGTGATAAAATCAAACTGGAAGCTCAGACTACTAACGAACAGATCTAGGTCATCGTATTTATTTTTTGCCGATCGACAATTTAGGTGAAAGCATCGGGTGGCTCGCTTGTGTTCTGGGCCAACAAAATTAAAGAAACACCCAGTCTAGGCGAGACATCGTAAACGTGTACAATTACTGACTGCTCACGTGATCATCATTTCAGTCGGTCCAAGTCGGAAACACGTTTGACCAGTTGGCGTCGTGCGCCTTCGCATTTCTTTACAAACACTTTTCCATTTCTGGGCCATGCGTAGGGGAACTGATTGTCGAGAGCCCAACCCTTTGCATTGTTTAGCAAGGTCCGGTTGTACACTGTTAGATTTTATATCATGAAAAGGCCGGGCTGCGCTGTCGCTAGATCCTTTCGTTTGGCCAACCACCGCTCCTTTGCTGACAGGCAAAAAAAGGAATGATAACACCGGGCCCCTCGTCAGGTTTTGACGGTAGCCTGTGAAGCTCGGTAACAGATTGTTCAGTGAGCAGCGGAAGGTTCAGTTTAGACGCTATTTCATTCATAGTGGTCATCAGGCATTGATCGTTTTCACTGGCAGGCCATGTATTTCTACATTTAGCTTGCGGCTGTGGTATTCTAGTTAGTTGATTGCTTCAGTTACTCTTTTGAAGTTCCACATCTGCTTTTGTTTCCTCAAGCTTCGAGAGTCTCGTTTTGATGTTTTTGATTTCATTGCTGTTCTTACTAATATCTGCGACGACCTTGTCATACTGTTCGGACATATGCTTGATAGACGCTTCTATGTCGTGTACAGTTTCCTTCAGGGGAAGCAATTCATCGAGTTTTCTGTTTATTTCCAAGAGCAAGACAGCAATTGGGAGGCCTTCAGTTTCATTACTACCAGGCCACTTGATTTAGGCTTTCGATAGTCACGACATCTCCAGGACCTTCTTATTCTTCCTCCTTTCGACTTGTAAGTCGCCTCGGAAAGCCCACAACAGGCCCCTAGGTGGTATGCACACGAGCATTCGCTACACTGAATGAAACAGTTGTTCACATCAATATTATCCGAGCACTTATGACATATGGTGTCTGGTTCTCCCATGGCTATTGCTTAGCTAGGGCATAGGTACCGAGTTACAAACAAAATAGCACGCGGACAGCCAGTGGCAGCAGCAGCAGCGAGCGAAAAAAATTAACATGCTTTGAGTACAGGATAAAGGTATACACCAACCTGCGAAAATTTGAAGGAAAATTTCAGCGACGTTCTTCCACGCTGCCGCTGCTGCCAGTGGTGGGTAGGAGTTGTTCTTCACTGACTTTATAGCTGCCGGGAGCGCAAGGTCCCAGGTAGGCGTGGTGCTCCGCTTGAGATAGGCCACGGCGCAGGTCAAGTAGAATCTGCCGAGGTCGATGTAGTGGCCTTGCACGAAGAATATGCTCCTATTTTTTCACCCTAGATGGCAGGTGACGCAGTGATGATCCGGCAGTCGCCAGGCAGCTGCGAAAATTTGAAGGAAAATTTCAGCCACGTGTATTCCACGCTGCCGCTGCTGCCAGTGGGATGTCGCCAAAACTCCAGCGCCGGAGGCCTATGCGGTGTTTCTTACTTGGGCCTCACGATTTATATTAAAGCGAAGCTTTCAATGCGTGACCGATGGCGATGTTGCCCCAAGCGCACTGCAGAAAAACCAACTTTTCTGGCAATGACGGTGATCATGGGTGAACTGAAGGATGGTTGAAACGTGATGCTTTCTCTGGTCGACAGCCAATGTCTTCAAAAATCATAGCTACATTACACATCAAATCAGAGGCACATCAGAGGCCCATGAAATGCCTAAAGACAAAAAGGCTTCCCCAGTCGGAATCGAATCTAGGAAAAGCAATTTTCGCTGACGATGGCGGTAATCCTGAGCGAAATTAAAAATGGTTTACAGGCTAAGGGCAAGTAGGCGAACCCGTTCAATCCCTGGATTTCGTACGTCCGCGATTCCAACATGGACTTTAAGTTGATCTTTGACCACTACGCGCGCGCGATGTGCGTTGTTGATTACATGAACAGTGGAACCGTGGTGCGACCCTTCATGCACAGAGCATTGGCAATGGTCGTCGCCGAAAACCCGGGCATGAACTACGAGCAGTTGCTGCGGGTCTTCCACGCGAACATGCTCAGTGCAGTCGAGATGTCCTCCGAGGAGGCGGCCTTCTTCATACTCAAGCAGCCCATGTCGAACAGGTGCGACGTTGGGTACCCGCCTGTTTACCCGAAGAGGCAACTATGCTACGCAAACGAGGGATCAGATTATGGCCGAAAACTTCTACACGTCATCGGCGGACGTCTGAAAGCAGTGCAGTGCCACAAAAACGTCGCTTTTGAAACAGCTCTCATTTTACAGAGGAGTTTATTTTCTGGTAAATAAGGCCGATATTATCCAAACGGGAAGAAAAAAACCTTTATGCGCCTGGTGCAGCCTGAATATACTATCAGGTCTATGGATATAAAATAATTTTGAGGGGTACACGGTCTGGTTCTAGGCGATCGACGTATTGAAGATCATTGCGCTATTGGCTAATTGTAGGCCGACCTTCTACAAAAATGTGTTGAACTGACTCTACAGAAGAACTACTGCAGTAGGGGTTTGGTCCAGTCCAAGAAGAATGCGGAAGGTGTTTGTGTAAGCATAATTCAGCCTTGGGCTAGTTTATAGAGTTCTAAAATTACGAGGAAGTTGTCTGAGTACCCCTCATTTTGTTTGTGTGTCTTTGTCGTACAAAAGGACGTCGTTATGGTGGTTATGCATCCGATTACTCTATAACCACTTTTCTTGCAGTCACCACAAAGCTGCGCCATAGCAGAAGCTTCTGTTAAAGTAAGAACACCTTGCAATTCTCTTGTAAAGAACCAACTTAGGCTTCCTTTCTGTTGATTTTTGATTACACGTGATGTTGCTGTCCCCGAATATCAATTGGCATCTATTCCGTGTCCAGCAACAGAAGCGGAATGTTAAGACACGTCGCGATCTTCGATTCCGCGATGCAAATTTACTTCTCGACAGCTCTAGATAGTGCTGCTGGGTCAGCAGCACGACCAGAAATCTGCGAACGCTTTTCTACATCAGGAATGCAGTGACTAGAGATGAGATATTTGTGTAAATTTGGGAGACGCTTCCTGCAAGAGCGCTATTCAAGAAATAGTCGCCAAAGCTGCTTGGAATGCTAAAACTAAATAAAAATATAAACAGGGAATACATTAGACACTCTATATTTCTGCCACTGCCAGCGCTTCGTTATGGCCGCGTGGCCTTAAGCACTAGTTACATTTTTAAGTGCGAATGCACTTCTTAAGCGAACCTGAAGCGTCCGCCGCCGTCCGCATAGCAACAGCTGCGGGTGCGCGCGCTTCCTCGTCTTTTTTGCAACGGGGGGAGATGGGCGCCCGCTGCCTGGCCGCTGACATGGCACATACCCACGTGGGGGATTGGCCAGGAATCGGGCGTGAGAAGGGCTAATGCACCCGCTTAAAGGAGTACTGACACGAACTTTCAAAGCTGAGATCCGCTCTAGCAATCAAGTACAACGACAACACAAATTGGTGTCTGTGCATGGCACATACCCACGTGGGGGATTGGCCAGGAATCTCCTCGTCTTCCTTGGCAACGGGGGGACATGGGCGCGCGCTGCCTGGCCGCTGACATGGCACATACCCACGTGGGGGATTGGCCAGGATCGGGCGTGAGAAGGGCTAATGCACCCGCTTAAAAGGAGTACTGACACGAAATTTCAAAGCTGAGATCCGCTCTAGCAATCTAGTACAACGACAACACAAATAGGTGTCTGTGAATAAATGCATCTTTCTTTCTTTGTAGTTGTGTGTGTGTGTGTGATCGCTCTTTCGCGAACATTACCAAACCGCGCAAATTCAACTCGTGCATTCGCACTTTCACATTCTTCCCCTCGGGGAAATGCGGAAATTTTTTTTTCCACTTCTTAAGATGGAATGCCCGATAGCGGATGTTTTTTTTCTGAAGTTGGTTTATTTGTTTTGGGCTATCTGTTCTACACTGAATTCACCATTTTGCGCTGTAACGTTCATTGCTCCACGGAGAGTTCGCAGGACGCTGGCTTACTGGCGCTGACGTGCTGCGACGTCATGTAAGAATTGCTGGCGGGCACCCTGAATCATCCGGCCCTGGGCCTGGTGCGAACATGCCTCTAAGAATACAAGCACAAGCCCGGCAAGCTATAAACGTAGTGGAAAATCACATGGCATATCAGCATCTCCGGCTACGCGGAGACGCTTATATGCCTCGGCTGGTGATTGTCACGATTCGTAGCTGTGCTGGTAGGCTTATCGGACGCACTTTACAGGCAAAAAATGGCGAATCACGGTATGCTGCTGAAAGAGATATCGCGAGTGCCCAGCCAATAATAATGTCGGATTCGGTGCATGTTGTTTTACAGAAGAGAAACGGAAACCGGTTAGAAATATTGACATTAACATTGACATTGCTTTAAGTAGTTCAGTACAGTTTCTATAAAAACACGGTTTTACAGAAGGAGGTCCCATGGAAAAAATCCAAAAAGTAGACCTCCCTTTCCATAACGCAAACAAAAATATCATTAGGTTGGTGGTATACACAATGATAAAAATCGAACACAAAAACAACAAATTCATATAAACAGTTCTTCATTGGTAGGAAATTCTAGTACTTCAAATTCAGTACTGTATTGTAATTTTAACATATTTTAATCACAGAAGCAGCTTGTATTGCCACCTCTGCTTCTGTTCGCGTGGCTGCCACAGACCACACAAGATAGTTTTTCTTCTTTAGGGCTTTGTAAAAAGAATACCGCCTCATCGCCCGGATAAACAATGAAAAGTGTTTTATTTGAGTCAGTCTACGAAGTGCAGGCAAAAACAGGATCTTCACAAATTCAGTTCAGTGTCCCTTTATACGGGCTTTAGTATATCTTCGTATTACAAATCTGCCCGACCTATTCTTATTGCCTGGCACATAAAATAGGGAGCTAACGGAGCAAAGTACATGGTTTAGGTGGGTGAATGTAGCATAGTGCATTTCTCATAGCATTTAATGATAGGGCATTTGCTACGTAACCACTTAAATGTACTGCATTCATTGGAAGCATCATTATGTGTCCTTTGGTCAGGGCCCTGTGACTGCCAGGCATTAGGTTACCCATTTTTTACATTAATAGCTGCATGGGTTAGCTGCTAATGCATGCAAAATCAGCGTCACGGGCTAGCACATCCCAATTCAGGTCATCGTCGCTGTTTTCTTCCTTTACTGTGGTTCTCCTTTCGGAGCAGCCTCAAGGCAGATATTTAAACGGAGAGGCTTGCCTCAGGGCACATTGCCCAACACCTCGTTAAACTAAAAATCATGAAGAAAATTTTGTTCTGCCTGCTTGCTCCGCTGCTTATTATACGTGATTATGGTTACCCGTTGGTAGCATCACGACGTCTCCATAAACCCGCAGTAATATCTGCTGGATCACTTGCGCGAGAAAATTGGATGCTTTGGCGAGTCACATAATCCGATTGCAAAACTCAGCACATTATACAAGGCTTCTGTTATGGCTGCCCAGAAGCTATTGTTGAATGTTTATTTCTCTATCAACTGCCGGAATGTCAGAAGTGTTCGTCCAGCGTTTATATTGTGCAATAACCTGTGCTAAATAGGAGCAAGTTTAGCTCCAAAAGGTATTAGTTACATAGAATCACCGCGCTTATGACAATTCGTTCGATAAATGAAGTTGAATAAGAAGATTGTAAAAAAGCGCCAACAAGTGGAGCATATATTACTTGTAGAGGAGCGGGGTGCGAGCAGTATAACCGCTTAGTTTCATGGTTGTCTTGCGTGGTGCCAATACATTGAAATGCCAGCAGCAACCTTCGCACCACTCCGCGTTCTGGGCTGCTGCTTATTAAATGTGAATGCCTTTGTACTATAAAGACTCTGCAGTTGCAGGTTCTGCATTTTCTCACTGTCGCACTTTTTTGGCTTTCCCTCAATTGTTCAGGTGTTCATTTTTGGGGGCAGCTGTGCTTCCCGAAGGAATTTCATATCGGCACGCTTTCTATTGGCTTGTCAGAATGCTGGAACGACTGTAATTAGATTCACAATCAACGCACGGGTCAATATTTCTTGCTCCTATCACAGAGAATCCGGCGCACTTTATTCTTCATCGCCAACGGTTTGACACCGTAATAATTAAATCAACTATATGTGGACCATTTCTGCTGTTTTCGAACTTAACTTGCACTTCAGGTACCTAAACATTTGCATAACTATAAGATTCTGGTGATTCGGCAGCATTATATTTTGTGTATTTAGTGAATTTAAAGAAAACACGCGTGACAGTATGCGCTTTAACGAAAAGTAGGCGTAGTACGTTAAAACCTGTGGATGTTCGCATTTGTTTTCCTGCTACTGCCCCGTTGCGGGTGATTAAATTATGTTTCGTGCGAGGTGGACGCAGATAGCCTTCTGGGGGGGCGGTCATGCCTGTTTAAAACCTCTGCCATGTACCACCATATATGTAAACGCCGCCCTTGAAAGAGTTGCATGCGTAGAGTAATTTTTAGCAGGCTAATAATGATATGCCCTCTTGCAATTCCTTCTGAGTATCACCTACTTCACTCCGAGGTTGAGGCCCAGATAAAGCCTTTACCTGAGCCATACATTGTGGTAACAGACTGTGACATTTTTGCTGCGCAAACCACAGGAGCATCTTCGAATAGTGTCCAAAATTATGACAAACATGGCTATTCATAGCAAAATTCACCGCGCATCTGCTCGCGGGGCTGCACATGCTGTCAAAAAAAGGTAATTTTCTGTCATGCCTGCCACGGGTTTTCTTCCCGAATTAGGCATTCAGGGACGCTGCACAACTTGTAACAGCGTGCATCCTTGATTGACCGACTTTAATTTGCAGGCCTACGGTGTGACCCGCTACTCCAAGAGGCGCTGGTTGGATGAGGACTGGCATGCGGACGCTGACCAGACCCGAACAAGGATCGTGGCATTTTTTGCTGGTACCCAACACCAGAGAACGTCATAGCTTCTAAACGGGCAAAACTCCTTAGAGAGCACGCTTACTATGAATCAAAACTAGAGAACTTTCACGTTTTTTTTAAGAAAAAATCCACACAGAGACACACACTTCTACACACGAATAAAAATACAGGAAGGGAAACAGACAAGTAGCCGCATCTGCTTAGCACACGTGAACATTACGGCACGCACTTGCACGGCACTTCAAGCAAAACATGTCTATTTCTTGACATAACGCGGACTCTTATACAGAACAACTATCCGCCAAAAGGAATTTTCTGGCTTAATCAATGAGTCAAGAACTTCTTATAATTCCAAGGTATTGATTGAATAAGTACGGCTAATCTGAGGGTGTGTAAGGCTTCAGCTTCAGGCGCAGTCAACATTCAAGCGCAGTCAATGGCCTAAAGTAATAGGTTCTCCAACTCAATCAAACGTGCCTGTGGTTCAACGTACTTGATAAAAATTGCCGTTTAAAATGAATGACGCGCGAGACCACTGTACAGGTGCTTGCTCAAGCGCGAAGCCATGGGTAATTTTTTTCTTCCCTACCCTCTGTGGATAGAAAAACAGTTAATTGAGTTCAGATCAAAACAAACCGTAAAAAGAAAATTAAATGTAGCAAACTATATGAACGACGGAGGGACCTAAACAAAACTTTTAATTAACGTCCCTTTGGGTCATTATTCAGACCATTGGAGCTGTTCTGTCAAGGAAACGTCCAGTCTGATCACGTGGAAGGGCTAAGGGCACTATGATTGGCTCAATCGGCAGTATACTTGGTTCAATCGCAGGCGTCGCACGAATGAGCGAATCATACGAAGGCTACCACACACTACACAACCAAGGGACCATCGCAGGGTCAACGAAACCACCCATTAAAAGCACGGCGCATGACCGTCGCTCACAAGTGGAAGGATGCCTCGTTTATCTGTGCTAGTTTCGGGAACTATATGTATCTCATTTCTCGCTTTGCGGGCCGCAGAGGCCAAAACAAAGCCCAAGCTAGACCACGACATTACGGAAGTAAGAAAAGTAAGTTGACGTTTTTTTCTATATATTGATTAACAAAAATGTAAAGCACACGTTCGAAGACGTAGATAGGTAAATTCCAAAAGAAATCTTGTTTCCGCAGGCTCAACGCGCATTGGCATTCCTGAGACTCTTCATCAGAAACTTAGCCTGATAGTTGCATACAAATTAGAAAGTAAAGAAATATTGCAGCGAGAAAAAAACGCGGATACATTTCCGCCCAGCAAATGGCAGAACGAGGATTGTGGACGGTTGATATTCGTAATTGTGCGCTATTTTACCAGGTTGCTATGAATGGTAAAAAGCACGTGGATGGGCATAAGACTGCCAAACAGCAGATATTTGTCGCCTACAACCACACTACTGCACAAATGACTGCAAGAAAGTGCGTTGAACAGTTTACCACTCCTATTTCAGTAAAAACCCACCTGAACTTGTGCCAGCCTGTGCCCCTTGAAACAAAACGCCTATTTCGAATCAAGCGCCTTCTATGTTGCAGTGGTTCACGGTGTAAAGTGTGGTAAGTGTGATAAGTGCCACAACATCACTGGCTCCTAAATATTTGACGTTTTTCTTGCCGCAATCTTAAATCGGTATTATGGTCCTTGGTTTAAACAGCTTGTGGCGAAATTAAGCTTGTCGTCCTTACTGCGCCTGCCGTCCTGCTCAGAAGTGCCTGTGCTTGCAATAAAATAGAATATTTAAAAGCACATGAGACTACTGGGCTACCGGTTTGGCTAGTAAATTAAAACCATGCGGCGTCTCTCCCTGAACAACAGCAACGCCATTGGCAGTCACAAATGATCACTCAGCAACGTGTAGTCAGGACCCAAACAGAAAAGAGTACATCATTATCAACAAAATTCTGTACGACGATGCTGTTGACGTGTGCAGGAGAACGATTCCGCACCGCTATCATGATGTCCAAGCTTCAAACATAAGAATGTCCCTCAAGCCTTCTCTTAGTTGTTAAAGCGCATATTTCTTAGCTTCGGCTGTTATCCCGAAGAGGGATGTTTGGGAACAGCAACCTAGTGCTTTATATATCAAAGTCACGGTCGTGATGGAAATCACTGGCATGGGCCAGAGCGATGCAAGAAACGCCCGGGACCGCACCCTGCAAAGACTGAGCCACGCGCGCAGCCTTTGATATAGGAACTGTGGCGGAGAACAGTCTCTGACCTTGGGCGTCTGCCTAAACAAGCCGAAATCCTTGCCCGCGCACGTCAGCGAGTTCAAGGTGAGGGGGAAAACAATACGATCGTTCCTCTTCTCCTAGAGTAGTTTGTGGGAACTCTTAGCTCTCCTCAAGCATAGCATTCATATCGCACACCAAAGCTACTACGCAAAACCTAATCTATTTACACTTTCAGGAAGCCCGCGAAAAAATCTTATCGACGACCAGCAGCCCACAACACAAGCTTCAAATATCACTTTACTGACCAACGCAGCTGACCGCGCAGCATAACCGCAAGGGACGACCCACGCTATTAGAGGGCAAATAGGGTTGAATAAAGTGTCAATGTCCATGATATTGGCGTCCCCCAGGGCTCTGATCTCTGCCATACAATTTCCAAGAGAATTACTTGAGGTTGCTACTATCCTGGCTATATCATTTCATATAAGCGCATCCTGCTCCGTACCTGGTGCACCATGCACGATTGGGTCACAATGACCGAAGCATCATTGCCAACAGCGTCCTTGAATAATCGCGAAAAAACTTTTGAAGTTCTAGTTGAGCCCTGTCGGTCTACAGTCTAAGGCGAATGAACTACGACATCTTCTACAAACTTGATTCCCGGTCATTGCCATGTACTAGTCGTGAGTGAATAAACGATTTTGCTTGAGCGGGTATGATTTCCTCCGCTCCCGCAGAGTAAACAGTAGCACATGCTGGCTTATTATCGCATTTTGTACTAACGTAGCGGTTGTCCAAATTCTGTTCTCGCCAATTTCAACTACAATTTTTGGGATAAAACCTTCACATACACCCCAGCTTATTTACAAACCGAAGTCAAGTTCGATGAGCCGAGGCTGTAAAACCTGTACACTACGACTTCCAAGCCACACATCTCTTGTTAAGACTTCAATTCTGATAATAAAATTGGGGGCCGTTCCCAAACCAGTGCCCGCGGAGCAGAACTGTCAGATATTCTAATTAAATATGGCATTAAGGTACTAAATGATGCAGCATGACCTCATTGGTATTCCTCAGGACAACCAGCAGTATCAATTTAGCGTTCGTTCCAACTGCGCTGTTATGAGAAATTCAATTCTTACTCTGATTTGGAGACAAGAGCAAGTTACCACTACCGGAATTTGATCTCAGCTAGTGAACGTCCATCACAGCATTGCAAAAAAGGCCCCGTGCACAAACTGTAATGCATTGACAGAACCTACGCGCACTTGCATTACGCCCGCAACTCGAGATGACAAAATCTTTCTAAAAATATTTCACCCTTTTCGGCAATGCATAAGCTTTAGAACACAGCGTCGCAATCAATACTATAATGACCCCGAGTACGAAAGATTGCGCGCTATTCGCTGGTGTGTCGAGAGAAACGAACTCCACACAAAATATGTAGAATAGTGACGAGCTTCTCGACGGTCCCAGAGGCATGTTATTCTTATAAACAAGCTTCAGCAGCAACGATGCAGGAACTTTTTTTCATTGGTAACTACTCACACACCATTGATGCGCTTTCTGCATGTTTTCAAAGGGTTAAACACGCAAACTGTGCAGCTAAACCCTTTCGCAATCCCCTCACTGCACGACCGCTCGCCTTTGAAAGTGGTTGCAGGAGGATATGGTAAATTTCTGTCAGTATCAGCAGTCTCTACACCTCACCACTTATGTCTTTTCAATCAGCCGTTCCCGCCCTTGACTTGCCTTTCACCTTACAAGAACTTACAACAGTAATCCCCGAGGCGAATACTAAGTCGGGTCTATGTTCGGTTGAGGATAGCAGCACAACTTTCTCGCACTTATGCCTCAGGCTGTAATTCTACAATTCCCCAGAATGGTAAGCTGCCTGGAAACGCGAAAATTAACCCCGATTCTAAAGCCTAGCGGGCCCCCAACATGGTAACGTCTCATGGGTCTACAGCTTTGTTGAATTATATTTGGAATTGTGGGAAAATATGGTAGAGAAAAAGATTCTCAAAAAGTATCCATATACCGCCAGAAAAGCTGTCCCTCACCAGAGAAGGATCTGATCGTCCTGGAGTAGTAGATGACCTAATAGTCTTATGATTTACCAACCCAAATCTCGGCCCTTATTCCCCGGCAGCTGCAAAACACCTGACCACGGCGATGGTCAGGTGAGTGATACAGCAGATGGTGCTAATAATCTCTGGGTCCGGAAATGCCGCGCCTGGAACTTGAACATGGAAACACTCAATGCACGAAATCTTTCTAGCGAGAGAAGCTTAGCTGCACTATTACACGAGCTCTCGGACATTAAATGGGATATTCTTGAGCTAAGCGAAGTTAGAAGAACAGGAGAAGGCTTCATAAAACTGACTAGCGGGCATAGTTTGTGCAACAGAGGACCACAAGAGAAGAAATAACACGGGGTGTGATTTTTTATCCATACAGAAATAGCGCAGAACGTGGAAAAATTCTTCGGTATTAGCCAAAGGGTCAGAGTCGGTGTGATCAAGCTTAACAAGCGATACAGGTTAAAGATTTTTCAAGGCTATGCGCCAAGAGCTAGCTATAAGGAGGAGGCCGCATAGTGTTTCTACGAAGACGTCGATTCAGCAATGCATAAGGGTACAGCGCAGTTAACAATTATAATCTGAAACTTTAAGGCGAGCGTAAGCGCAAACAGAATAGGAGGAAAATCACTGGGAAATTTTGAAATAGAGAGAGAGAGAGAAATGGTCATTAATGATACTGGTGAGTCTTTAGACTTTATGATTCTCAATAGCCTTCAATGATACTGGCCTGGCCAAGCCGCCTAGCTTGCTACACGAGATGTATGAAAAAAAACTGAAATTGATGAAGTGATGATAGTGATGACTACGAATTATCACGCTGCAGACAGTTATGCAAGGAACTTAATCCAGTCGCCCCTTGCGAGGTTCCGGCCGGCTCGCCCAATGGATCGCCCATCAGAGTCACCCTTGTGGCCCACAGGACCCTGCCGGGAGCAAGTCGCCCCCGACCACTCAGGAGTCCATACGGAGGCCGCGGGACTGCCACCTGGCAGCACGACTCTCAGCTGGGCTAGCAGAACCGTACTTATAATTTTTAATAGGTACTCGCAACAGTCGAGGAGATACACGCTCGATTTGCAGAAAGAAATAACCTGCTATTAAGGAACAGATTCTTCCACAAACACAACAGCAGAAAATTGACATGAAAAGTCCTGACAGGACGCACAAAAAATGAAGTTGACTCTATTTTGGGTGACTACCCAGTTATTATGCAGGACGTGGAGGTCCTCAGCAAGATTGAGTGCAGTGATCATTAGATGGTTACGTGCAAAGTACGGCTGAATCTCAAATATGAAAGAAGAAAACTCGTAAAAAGCAAGAAACGCAGCATCAGGTCATTCGGAAACAGGACACAGGAGTTTAAAATAACCCCTTCAGAACAAAACTGCCCTTTTAGATGGTACGAACGAGGACAGTGTTGACACCCTTAATTACAACCTAACAACAGTATTAAAAGTCAGCAGCAGCTCTTGGACGAGCCGCATGTAGGAAACATACAAGAAAACTAGCTCAGCAAATAGAGCAGCTTATTCTGAAGCCTCAGAACATGGAAATGTCGAGTACAGTGGATTAGCTGACCTGTCACAATTGATAAACGCAAGTAAAACAAACGACATTCGTGCGTCCAGCAGAGCGGTCATCGAGGAGACGTTGAAAAAAAGGGGGAGCTTGAAACTGGCAAGACACGAATGTACCCACTTCGACATGAACACGGTGACAGTAGGTGCAATATGAATGAAATAACAAAAATACCGGAATGATTCTACACTCGGATTTACGCCAGTGACTCTGAAACAGGGAGAACTGCTGCGCCTACAGGCTTAGCTTGCGATCTTGTGCCAGCAACCAAATAGAAAGTAGAAAAGGCGCTTAACGGCATGAAAAGAAGGAAAGCTGCAGGCGGCGACAGAATAACAATTACAATCTAATGGAGGGTGGAGATGTAACAGTAGAAAAGCTTGCTACACTATTCTCCGAGTGTTTAAGGATTTTAAATTCACCCAAAGCGTGAAACAAAATGCCAACGTAATTTTAACTCAGAAAGAGGGAGATAACAAATATCGTAAGATCCACAGACCCATCATCTTACTTTCGGTTGTGTACAAGCTATTTAAATGGGCCGGCGTCTAACTGGCGTCGTTAAATCACCCCCTATTTAGAGCACCAGTCTTGCCATCACGTCTGTAATAACGTATTAACTCTGTGCAGTCATCGTGCACACATATTTTCGTCGATCTCTGAAGTGTCGGTGCGTTCGTTGACGTGCTGCGCGCCAGGCTGCAGTTCGGGGTTTATTCGGCAGAGGCAAAGTCCATGCCGTGGCATTTGTTCAAGGCGCCGTAGAATCCTGACGGATTGATGGCGTGGGAAAGCGCGATTCCTGCGGAAAAACTTCAAGGTTACGTCACAAACATACAGCTGTGACATTCATTCTGAGCCTTCAGACATCGTCAACCGTTACGAACACACCATGAACGGTCAAACTAAGGTACTATTTTGGGTTCGGCGAGTTGGTTCATGATCGCTGTCCGTGTTTCTCTCGACCATCCTTCGTTTCCGTACGTTCCAGCTGAAGGTTTAGCAGCGGTCATACGAAGGGTACCGCGAGGCAGGTGGACCCTGGGGGAGAGCGCGGTGCCCCGTATTTCCCCTAACATACCTGAGCACCTGTCGAAACAAACACGCCAAAGTCATGCAGAAAACCATGCAAAAAAATGATGGTCCTTTGTGCGACAAAACCACCGCAAGTCACGGTATGGGTGATGCACAAAGCGCTGAGAGTAGCAAGGAAGGAGCAGAAGACGACGTGCTGAGACCGATCTCAAGGCTACCACAGCGCCCCCGACTAGTCGGCGGCAGTACCGGCCCGCGCCCCTCTACTGGAAGGCCGCGCTCTTTGTCAACTGATTTAATCTGAAAACGCTGCACGGCACCATTACAACAGTGCGCCGGCGCTAACATCACGCTTGCGGCGTTCAGAAGTGAAACTGCTGTTGTAAGCACAGTGATGATGGTGATAGCACTTTCGACGGATGACCATCTAGTGACGGCCTCTTCAACTCGCTTGCGGCTTCTTGTAGCCAGTTCAGTACAAAGCCTGGCAAAGACTCATCAAAAGGCTAAATGGCGGTACCCAACCGGCTTCGGAGTGTCATGTCGCGACGCATCATACTGGACTGGGCCCACAGTTGCGACGTTACAGCGGGGTTCGCAATACATTATATCCTATGAGAGCTATGCCGTGACCGATGACAAACAACGTAACAGCTTGGAAATACAACAGTGAGGAACGTAACAGCGGGGTTCTTCTGTAGTTAAACCACCTAAACTACAGCCTAGCATACTTTACCATGGATGACATCCTTGTCATCAACAAATATGCGCAGAGTAAAATAGGCCGATTTACATGACGTTTAAAGACTATAAAAAAGCATTTGATTCAGTTAGCACAGCCGAAGTGATGGACGCTTTGAAGAACAAAGGAATACGAGGGACCCACCTAAGACTCTCTTATACGACACATATAACGATTTTGTGGGCAGGATTCTCCTTTACAGGCAAAGCGACGATTCCCGATCCGAAAGGGAGCAGGACAAGGAGATCTTGTCTCACTACAATTGTTCACGGCATGTCTGGAGAGGGTATTCAGGAAGCTTGAGTTGTAAAATTTAAGCTTACGGATGAACGTGGAATACTTGATCTATTTGATGTTTGCAGACGACATAGCCTTGTTCACAAAATATGCAGTAGAACTCTAAAAATCCACTGCAGAGCTACAGTCAGACAGCTTCGCTGTGCGGCTAAAGGTAACTATGAATAAAACTAAGTAATTACAAATTTACAAGCTGAAGGCGTCTTTTCAGCATAGGAGGCGACATACTGGAACAAGTAGAAGAATATCACTATCTTGGCTAGATGGTCAGTGCTTATCCCGACCACGAGAAAGGAATCCGTCGTAGAATAGGAATGCAGTGGGGTGCATTCCCCAAACACTCCCAACTAATGAAAAGTAAGCTACCTTTTCCGCTTAAAAGACAAGTATTCAACCTATGCCCCCTTCCTGTGGTGACATACCGAGCGCAAATTTGGCGCCTTACTGAACAACTAGAAAGCATACTTACGTCCGCCTAACTTGTCATGGAGCGAATAATGTTAGCAGAACCGCGTAGAGGGAGAGAACTAGCAACCCTGATTAGGGAGAAAACATGAATAGAATATGTTATAGGTAAAGTGAAGAAAAAAAGGTTCGAGCTGGCCAAAGCCGCCGCATCGTAGTACCGTTCACTCGACTGACGAGCACGGCTCCGACATCTTCGTGCGAGGACCCCGTACCGACATTCCCCGACACTCACCGACATTTCCCGTGTGACGTTGGCCGAGATTCTCCTGGGGGTTTGACGCGCGTCATGCGACGCGAGCTCGAGGCAATGGCACCAGCCTCCCTATTTCAGAACGCATCTGAGAGCAACCACCCGTACATCCCGCTTGTACAAGCCGTGGTGCGTCAGGAGATCGAATTTCGAGGCGCTTTTTCAAATAAAGTGCTACGAGTTGTACCGCGCCTCCGCCAGATGGCGCCACGGGTCCCGCGACCGAGAGAAGACGCAGTGAAACATCCCCCTCGCGAGGGGCACGATCAAATGCAGAGCATTTCCGGGGGCGCACGACGTTAAGTAGTTTGCGTTACGTTAATGTTGTTGCACTTGTGGCAACTGCTGACGAGAGAGCGCTCGTCAGCAGTAATTTGAATGAGTCAACGATATAAGGCGCGTTCATAGCGTCCCATTCTGTGTCGGCTTTGTGGCGCAGTGGGCAAAGCACCATGTACATTGCGTTCCGCCCGCAGGGTCGAGTGGTCGAAACCGGGCGCCGGATAGTATTTTTTTATATAGTAGAGAGGGGTGCGGTGCGGACTACGGACGTCAACGCGGGTGACATCGTGAGTTACTGAAATGCTCTGCATTTAACAAATGAAGTTTGGGTAGCCATGTAATAGGATAAACTGACAACAGGTATACTACAGGCGCAACAGAATGGACACGTAAGAATGGGACTAGAAGAAGGGGAAGCCATTAACTCTATGGAGAGACGACATAAACTTCGGAGCCACAGAATAGACTCGCGCCGGGCGCGACAGAACAGCGTGGAAGTAAATGAGGTTGCCCTTCGTCCCACAGTGGAGCTAACCAGGACGACGACGACGACTACGACGACGATGATGATGATGATAATGATTAGGATCATGATCCTGATGATCGCAGAATATGGATGACATCCGTAGACACATACTGTCCATTTACAATATGTTCACCCTCACACCAATCGCAGTTTCAGTAGTCGTAAAAGCACCCTAGGACTCTCACCTACACTGCCATTTGGACCGCTCCGGCGATGCATAGATTCGGCTGATGTCTTTATGTCTGGATACAAGATTAGCTCGCTTAACGCCAGTTTTTTATGCGCACGTCGCACAGTTAACATCAAGTTACGCTGTAGAAAAAGGCGTTCTAGAAGGACCCGCTCTTCTTCTCTACGTTCCTTGCTTTTTCTCGGCGAAATAAAGTTTCACCCCGCGCTCTTTCTTTTCTTGGGGTACTCGGTAGCAGAAAATATGCCCGTAGTCAGCTCCATTGAGCATTCTTCTGTTATTTTAACGTCATTTAACCCTATTTTATCACACCAAATTTCCAAGCTCCTCTAATAGTACAGCTAAGCTTCCCTAGCTAGACAGCGTTCATGCTTTCGACGTTGCCAGGTTCATGTTCCAAAGGTAACCTGTCTGGACCCATAGATTCTTGTACCCTTACGTTACCTCTGCATAGATGTTGCCATGGTCTGGTGCTCAGCACCTGTTCGGAACTCAAGGCCAAAAGTTGAATTGGTCAGTCAGAGGAAGTGAGGGCCAATAACTCAACTCACTAGGGTGGCCGGATTTTTGTCTAGTGAGGGAGTGTTGTATGTGTACCAAAGCGCCTTCCAAGCGCAGTTGAACCTATCTAGTTTAACTTGTTAGATGCCCGAGATGATACCAAAGTACTCTTTACTCGTAAATTCGACGGTTAGTTCCGATTGGAACACTCGCCATTGGAATACGCGCTAGTTACATGCCATTTCGTGGAAGTGAACTAACCGAGGTGCAACAAAACTGTGGTAGTAATTGTTTACTTGTAGATGATTGCAACCACAGTGCATCTGACCAGCGATAAAATTTAAGAAAATACGACTAAAATACAATTAAGTGTAAATGAAATGCATCAGATTAATAATCACCATGAAGGTGACACGATTTTATCCTGTTCTAAAGAAAACAGTCGCAAAAGGTATGTAGTCTAAACATCATAAACGTCCATAGAAAAAAAGGGGACAACCCGAGACTGCTTAAACGGTCATAAAAAACGAACCCTTTTTATTTAAGTGAACCGAAATATTACTTGTTATACCCAACCCGTTTTCTACAGATATATGAAGCATTCCCTTCTCTGCTCGCAATATTCGATCAAGACGAAGATGGAGATCTTGATTGCGTGACCACTGAGCGCCTAGAGTACGACTTCGAAGCCTCCACAGCCACGTATGTCTGGCTACTGGCGGGAGGCAACGGCCACGAAAAGTAAGTGATGTTCGACGCCCGCTTTCTTGAAAGGTTCAACTTCATGGTTTGAGCACTGCGCTTTTTTGTTTGAAAAAACCCAATGTTCGTCTGCACGTACGATGAAGTGTGGAGATATTTATGGCCCTAGAACGTTTCACAGAAGATCGGGCGTGAAGCGCAGAGAACTAGATGAGTGATCTTACGCCAGCAAGGGTTCGGAGTTACAGCCTCCTCGCATAACAAAACTGCGGACTAGAAACACCACCAACGCTAGAGAGGCTTAAAGCTTCTTCGTCTCATTATTCCTGTCATGTAAATTATTCAAGTCTCTGCTCCTCTTGGTCTTGATTCACCAATTGGTATCATTTTGGTGTCGGTCTCAAAGTGGCCGCATTGGAGATTTCCAAAATGCGTAAGGATTCATCTGGTTTACAGACAGCAAGCGAAGTTGAAATTACAATGCTGTAAAGAAAGGAGCGAAAGTGGGAATGCGAATAAGTATTAGGGACGGTTGCGAATTGTGAGTGTGAGCTGGAGATGTAAACGGTGAATGTCAGTGCGAGTGCATGTGAGTGGACGATGGAAGTGGTGCGCGAGAGTGCGAGGGTATTTAAGTGACCAATGTGAGTTGTGAGTACGAATGAGTGTGAGAGGCGCCTGCGAGTGGTGAGCGTAAGCGCAAGTGAGGGCGAGTGGTGATGGCGAGCACGAGTGAGCGCGAGTGCTGAGCGGAGTGCGAGGGGTGGAGGCGAGTGGCGAGCTTGAGTGCGAGTGAGTGCGAATGGAGACGGCATATGGATAGCGTAAGCGTTAGTGCGTGCGTGCGTGTGTGAGGCGAGCTGTGAGCGCTAGCGCGAGTGAGGGCGAGTGGTGGACGTGAACGCGAGTGAGTGCGAGTGGTGACGGCGAGTGGTAAGTGCGAGCTCGAGTGAGGGCGAATGGTCGCGGCAAGTGGTGAACGTGAGCGCGAGTGAGTGCGAGTGGCAAGGGCAAGTGGTGAACGTCACAGATAGTGAGTGCGGGAGGAAAATGTATTTTTTGCGTGCGCGTGAGTCAGTGGCGTCCAGTTTTGCGAGGTATGCTTGCTCGTTAGTGTAATTTTTCTAGTTTCAACTCATGCCACAGAATAAGTGGTACCAGAATAACTGAAAAAACTACCTTCTGCACAGGAGAAACATAACCTTCCAGCTGAAGCCAGGTCCGACGCTGGATACGGCCATTTATACCCTTGACGATGGTAAGCATTTCAGTGCACCAATGGAGCACGATTGAAGAAGACGCCCTCTGAAGATAAAGAAATCACCCAGTTTTTTTACGTGTAACAGCCACGTAGTGCCGAAAGTTGTCGAAATGTAAACTTGTAGAGCTCTTTACAACGAAAAAATTTCCTGTGTGCCAGAAAGAGTGTCAAAAGCTACGTACTGCATGGCGGGTCATTGATCAACGGTCGATTTAATGCTCCTGATGAGGATGATGTTCCTTTGTGAAAAGCTCATGACTAAACAGGTGATTAAAAACTTCCTCTTTAGGCTTTGAAGAGCACTGCCGTTGTAACAACGACGATGCCGTTGGTGCTGATGATAAAAAAGAGCTATCAAACTGCCGGTCCACCTACTACGTAGTAGAGCGATGAATGCTTAATTTATACAAGTTTCAGTGGAATTGAGGTGAATAACTATGAAGTAATCCGTGCAAATTTTAGAAATTTCAAATGGTTCGTCATTATATTGACCACCTTATTTGCTGCGAATGTTTTTGTCATCCTAGGAACGTTCTTACGAAAGTTATTGTTTAGAGAGGAATGAGGAATGAAAAGGGCTAGTTTTCAGTTGACAGGGACCATGTGGGTGAAGGATCCCAAGTCCATACCTAACTGGGTGGCCACCGCCCGCTCAGCCCCCTTGAATAGTTGAAGCTGATCGAGGGAATCTGAGCAGGCAAGCATGTCTCATCCAGCAGGCCGTTATGTCACTATAAACACTGCTGCAGCATGTCTCATCCTCGCAGTGTAGTTGGGTGCGAGCCAATGGATAAGACAGCATACACCAATTACGTAGTTTAAAATAAAAAGGTGGGACCAGAATTTGTGAGTGGATTGATAACAAATGCGGTGGATATCATGGCAGAAGGTGTCGAGGGGGATGTGCGCGTTAAAGTTAATGTGGTGATACGTCGTAGAGTCTTCTTTGGTCAGAGTGTCCCAATACGAGGTTAACGTTTTCTCTGTGCGGCGGTAGTGCTGCAAATCTTTTTGCATGTCCCGGGTACAGATTCGTTGTCTTCCGTTGGATGTGGTTAAGCTTGGGCAAAGAATACATTGTAGTTATGACCAGTGGCGGTTGAAAGGATCATCTTATTCCCATCCCCATGCCCTTGCCCGGGCACCCGGTTATCTGGAGGGGAGATGGCGTATAAAACACTGTAGAAGGTGGACGGCAGGGAATACGATGTGGCTGATGGCGTTAAGGCGGCGGGCAGACAGTGAGTTGGCAACTACGATGATGGTTTCTTGAGCAGTGGTGGTGGTGAGCGCAAAGGCGATTTTGTATGCGCTATAAATTTTGTTTGTCCCCTAAAATACTGTGCACGTTTACGCTTTCTTGTTTGCAGACGAAAGCAAACATTATATTGTAAAATATCCGTACGCCGATTATGAGAATTGCCTCATTGCCGAACTTCAATACCGAGGTTTACCTGGTACGTATGAGTTTTTTATATAATAACAGCTGTTTTTCGCTCCAATTCTGCACAGTTACGAGAATCAGCACTGTATCCCCAAAGTTCAAAGTTGAAGTATTTTCCAACATATCTGCCTCGATAATCACCTTAATGCCTTCGCTTTTTGGAGCGGCGCACAAAAAAAAGTTACATATTAAGAGAAATGGTTTTTTGGTTTGAGATACAAGGGTGTTTACATATGAAACCTATCTTTTTGAAGTCGTACGAGTGGTATTGATTTTAACTGGACAGTAACCAAAAATATAAGAATTGTTTTCAAAGAATATAATATAACTCGACGCCGTTTTGGTGTAAGAAAAGACTTTTTCCACTCGTAAAGAGGCGCTTGCAGCGGTTAATACGAAAAGCGCAATTGCCCCCTCTTTCGACCATGGCTTGTGGTGAGTATTTTGTCGAATATTGTTGATCACGGGGCTCACCCGTGGTGGTAGCAAGGAGGCTTGATTTGCATACGTATCGCGCTCCGCTTCTTCAACGTCATGCGGAAATATCGCTGTTTCGGCCTGTTGAAGAAGTTAGGCGATTTGTCAATGCCAATGATTGACCCCGGAATTAATGCTTTGCAGTGACCACCGAAGGCATACTATAATACGCTTGAAGTTGGTTCTGGCCTGGTGACGGCGCCGTCAGAAGCGGCAGTTGCGATAAGAGCGAACGTCCGAAAGTTATGGGGGTGCCTGGGAGTGCATGGGCCGATGAGGGTAGTGGAAAAGGTCCATTCCAGAATGTATCTGCTACATTTTTGTGGCAGCAATACGTTTTGGGACCTTTACCCAGCTTATCATTCCAGTTGTAGAGTGCAAAGAAGGTAGGGATCCTAATGACGTTGAAGACGGTACTAAGAAGTGGCATAAGGTGTTGGAGTCCGATTCAGTTTTTTCGACAATATGCAAGTGCAGAGGACGCGAGATCTCGGTTTCGCTTAAACACACCTGCTAAAAAGACAGGCAACTGATGCACCCCTGCTTCCAACCGTGGACATGTTTTAATCTGAAGGCCGTCAGGTTTGCCGAATCAGAGCCAAAACGTTTTGTCCACGCACAGCCGCAAGAAGAAAACCAGGGAGGCCCTCGGTGGTGCTTTAATTGGTCGTTTTCAGTCCGACTGGAACACTTTAGTCCTACATTTCACGCTTGATTCTTGCAAGTTGCCTTGGGTCTACGTAATTGGATGCATCCATTGTGTCCCCAGTTATAATTACAGATTCGCTTGCAGTGTTCTTAGCTCTTTTTGCCGATAAAGACGCCCCTCTCGAACGCGCATCATAATCGCTCCTCTCACCTTATCTTAGTAACATAAACCTTGTTTTGGCAGCTGAGCATGCTTGGATCTCTTCATAAGAAGCCGCTGACTCCCTACCAAGAAAGGCCTTCTCCGGCCCCGTCATAGATGTCATTCGGCCAACATGTCTTATCACTGCTGCTAGATATCGCAGGATGATAACTCTACAAGGGCAGCAGGAATCAGTTTTAGTGCCCATGAGAGGTTTTTGCCCCCCTTAAGTTCTCCTGGAAATCCAACTGATGTTCTCCGCGCATCCTCGAGGTCATACAAACGGCTTTTTGCTGTCGGCTTCCCCAGCTACACAGGTACCTTCATAGATCTCATCTGGCTCCAACACCTTAGTGTAGTTACTGCCATGAAGTGCAGCTGTCGAATATAGTCCATAGGAAATTGTTCGTCGACCATTTCCAAGTATTGTGTTCACGTTTTAACAGACTCAGGTACCAGCTACTTGAAGTACCGCTGCGCAGCCTTCGGTTTGTCATTTCAGTGTCGGCACTGCTTTCATTCGGGGCTTCTGAGACGGGGTACAACCGCCTAGATGTTTGCTTCGCCCTCCTCAGCTTTATTGAAAATACTAACCGATTCTCTATAAAATTTGCAATATTTCCTTTCACTTTGAATTGCTCAGCTATTTTTTCCTAATTTATGAGTTGAGAATGCTTACCAACCTCGAAACGTTACTTTTGTACCATGCCCGTCAGGCAATTTTTCATCTCCAACCCCTCATGTCTCGCCGATACGCTGATTGGGTATAAGCCGCACCTTGACGAACAACAACAGCCAGAAGTGCAGAGGGCGACATGGTTCGGGCGGTGGTTGATCGCAGAACCAGAGGATATCGGAAGCTTGCGAGTGGGCGATATGACAAGGAGGGAAAACTGGCCCAAATTTAGTGACTACCACTGGTTACAGACACGCGAGTCGGGGCTCCACGACGCCTTCGCATCCAGCCTACATCCGGGGATGTGTTCTGCACCTGGCCGCGATTCGTGATCCCGGCACCGGCTAGCAGCATTACTGCGTCGCCACGAAGGCGTGCTGTGGCTTCAGTGGCATTGTCAGAGCAGTACTTGCGAACGGCGGACAACGCTCTCATGCATCCTAGACTAAGGACCACCCAGCACAGACAAAGCTGACCAATGGCCGTCGATCCAGTGATAACGTTTCCGTGTCTCCCTCAGTTGAACTCGCGCTGGAGAACATTTGATTCGTCTGTGTTGTTTTTCAGCTGTGTTTCCTTTTCTCGCCTTTGGCAGCGCTGTAAATATCACCCGTTTGCTCGCTTTCTCTTCACTTTCCTTCCTAAGCATCAATCGCCTGCAAGGCCAAACAAATCTTCACAGCCTGGCATCCGCGACAGAACCTCTCCTTGTTACATGGTGTTTGATGGACAGAAAGGAAGCTGGAGAATTTGGTCAATCTGGGGGATGTATTTGGACTCTCGTGTCCGTGTCCGTAGGCCAAATGACAGCGACTTGTGTGTGCAGCCTATTTTAGGCGATTTCCAGAAATTTCAGTGGCGCTCGAGGCGCCACAGTATGGTATGCCAACTAGAGGGGACAGCAGCAGCGCACTGCCACCTATACCAAGTAGGTCAAGTAGGCGCAGCCAAATATCCTCACCATCGCCCGTCAGAGCGGTGAAGAAGGGGAAACGCGCAAGTCCAGCGAACTAAGAGCACAGATGCCTGTAGCTATCGTACACCAACTAAATTTAAACCCTACTGAGACTGCATTCCGCTGTCCTGCTGCGAATATTTTGGAAAAAAACTACACTACGGGTAGAAAAACGGTCTACGCGCTGGTACACGCAATAGTTTTCCTGCGGTATCGGTGGCCATCTAAGGAAGAGAGGAAACACCTTGTTCTTCCGACTCTTTTTTTGTAGCATCGTGTTCGAAGGGGCCCACGAAGACAATATATCTAGCCACCAAAGCATAGAAACGACAACAGACTATGGTGGTCAAGGAGTTTTACCGGTCAAGCAAGCAATCCGATATCGCACGCTTTGTAAAATCTTGTAACATCTTCCAGCGAACGGTGCCCCAACATCTGGTGTGACCCGTACCTCTATGATAGGTTGCAGTCGCCGAGACTCACTTTCAGCGATTAGCTAACGAGATTATAAAATATATCGCCCAGCCACCCAGACGGGGAATTGGTGTGTCCTTACATTAGTAGACTTTCCTTTTCTTTATCAACACCAAGTGGCCTTAACCAAGTATTGAGCCAGATAAGGTAGTCGATGGATTGTTAACACGTTTTCTCGCATTTATTTTCCACAAGAAATTATCAGCGGCCCTTGTAAACCTTTCACATGCGGCCGGCTAAAAGACCGTAGCAGGCTACTCCGCTTTACTCAGTTGCCAACAACCCCATGTCATCCCATAGACAACGAACTTTTCAAGCGGCTCAATGGCACGGTTAAAAAGGACGATTCGCCCTATGTGCGAAGAAGGCCCTAAGAATTAGTTTACGTAGCTGGCCCCATTACTTTTCGCTTACTGCGATGTTCCGCATGCCGGTCTAGCCTTCTCGCCCTTTGACCTCAGTTATGGGAGACTTGCAAGAGAGCCTACGGCTATCCTGAAGGAGGTATGGACAGGAGAAGGTATGGACGAAGACACGAAGCCCACGTATGGCCGTGTAGACGATCTCAGAATACGCCTTGAAGACATTTGTTCTACTTTACACGAACACTTAACAAGGCTCAAACTGTGCAGAAGCGATACTATGACACCATAATTATCATCATCATCATCATCGCCAGCCTATCTACGACCACTGCAGGGCCAACGCCTCTCCCATTATTCTTCAATTACCATGGTCCTGTGCTAACTGCGACCAATTTATCCCCGCAAACTTCTTGATCTCATCTGCCATCTAACTTTCTGCCGCCCCCCGCAATGCTTGCCTTCTCTAGGGATCCACTCTGTTACCCTTAACGACCTACGGTTATCTTGCCTTCGCATACATGCCCTGCCCACGTCCATTTCTTCTTCTGAATTTCTACTAATATGTCCTTAATACGCGTTGGTTCCCTGACCCACTCCGCTCCCTTCTTGTCCCTCAATGTTACGCCTCTCATCTTCCGCTCCATTGTCCGCTGAGCCGTTCTAAATTTAAGTTGAACCATCTTAGTGAGCCTCCAAGTTTCTGCCCCGTAGGTGAGTACCGGTAAGATGCAGCTGTGACATAACAACGCACAAAACGTTGCCAGCTCAGCGTTGGAGATCAAGTATCTTCCCTTCCCCAAATATGAATCCAAGATTCTAGCTGCACTAACAAGCTCCCGTCGCACTCCAGTGAGAGGGCGGGCTAGAAGAACGGCCTTGTGTGCACCCACACCAAAAAAAAAATTCTCGACATAAAACTTTCGCCGGTCTAAACACAGTACAACAGTAAACAACAGTAACAAGTTACTGTCCTCCTAGAGGCGCACAAGAGTATGTTTTCGCGTGTCTGTGGATGCACCGATAGGGTCCAGCGCAAGTTGCATCTCAGGGCGGACACACCGTTCTACGTACGAGAGAACCCCATGCCGTTTGCCGTTCAGGAGCCTGTGTGTTAAGAGGTGTCGCAAATGCTTCAAAAGGGAATCATTGAGCCTTCGGAGCCCTTTAATCAACTCCCAATTCCGGCCTTCAAAAAAAAGGGCGGCACGTTAAGGTTCGGTGTAGACTTTTGCCAACTTATCTCGATCCTCGCCTGCAATAAGTTATCCCTTGAGTTGGCCTGATGTTCGCAAAACTAGGCAGCAGCCAATACGTATCGAAGTTTGATTTATTCAAGATTGATTGACAGGTTCACATGCACGAGGAACCAAACCCAATGACAGCTTTCTCTTGCACCTCTGGCCTTCAATTTCGGTTCTTGTCCTTCAGCTTAAAAACGGCACCTGCTGTGTTCACGCGTTTATTAAGAAGACTAGTCGACGGCCTCCCAAACGTTTACCAGCAGTTTGATGACCTTTTTATCGCAACAAAAAACATCAGCAGATCGTCACAAATTGTTCCGTCTTTTTTTCCGGGGGTGGGAGAAGGTGCTCTGATTATTCGGCCGAAAAGGAGTGCGATCGGGTACTCCTCGGTCACGTCTATTGGCAGCGTTGTAGATCACGGTCTCCTTCGTACTTCAGCTAGACTTACTTGAGAAAATGGATGCTATGCGATTCCCCGAGGCGCCTAAGCAGGTGCGCTCTTTGTTAGGCCTCACTGGGCAAACCAGGGTTCTTTCCTCGGCATTTCCAAGTATTACATCCATTCACGGAGCTTAGAAAGAAGAAAGGACCATGGGAGCGGAGACGTCAAGCAAGAGGCATTCAACACCCTAAAGCAAATGCTTTCAAAGGAGCCTGTTCTCGAAGCTCCCAATTTTTCTGAAGCATTCATCTCTCAGACAAACACTTCATTGGCCAGCATTCGCACCGTACTTTGCAGAGACATGTAGGAATTGTCCATTGTATCGCAAATGCCAGCAGTCGTCTCTTGCCTCGTGAAGATGCTCACTCAGCAGTAGAGCGGGAAGGACTTGCTCTCGCATGTGAAGTTAATACATGTTATGTAGACGTATTTTGGAAGCCCTTAATTTTACAACGTGAGAACCCGCGACTTGCTCGTAGAAACTCCAGAAATCACATCAGCACCGATGTCTGCAGTGCAGGTTGGCTCTAAAAAATATGACTTCGTGGTCGTTACATCAGCGTAGTGTAACCATTGTAGCCGATTACATAGGTCGACTGTGCTCTACCTAGTTCTATTTATTCGTGTGTGTGTGCACATTGTGAAAGTTATAGAACGTTGAGCCTTATGGCGCACAGACAGTCTCCAAACAGTGAGGCTGTCTGAGCGAAGCAACCCCTTGAAATGGGGGCTTATTGCGAAAATTGACCATAGAAGAGCAAATGATGCTGACCACGCACAGCCGCAAGCGGAGAAAACAAACAGATGCTCTAGGTGCTAGGAGAGCAGATTGTAACGCGGTTCGAGCGGGATCTGATCGCGGAACCGGACGTCATCAGGAGCTGGTGGCTGACGAGCTGACAAGGACTGCAGACACACCCGCAGTTCCTGTCTACCAGTGGCTCTAGACACGCGAAAGCTGCTGACGCGTGTGACGCCTGAAGACGACTGGGGCTTTGTTCAACACCTGGCAGCACTTTATGGTCATGGCCATGCCAGCACCATCACTGCACCTGCCACGCAGGGCATAGTGCTACCTGTGTTGCTGGTCCTAGCGGTACTTGCGGTTGGCGGCCAACACGCTGAGGCAGCCTGGACTAACAAAGACCTATTACGGACATCGCTGAGCGTCCGCCATAGAGTCTATAAAAACGTTTACATTTCTCCCTCGCTTGACCTCCCGCTAGACGTCTTCGAGCATAGTGTAACATTTGGACCTTTGCTTCCTGTTTTCGCCTTTTGCAACGCTGTAAATATGACCCATTCGTATCCCGTTCTCCCGAGTTTCGTTCCTACGCGTCACACGCCTGCAATGCCAAGCGTTTCATCACCCTTTCACACTTAATGATATCATTGTTGTGGTATTTTGGTACTGCCTAAAAGATACCGAGAACACAAAGCCAACTGGGAAGTAAGTAGAAGCACTTAGAGCACAATTCGACGTTGTGACTATACAATATTCACATTAAAAAACGTAAATTCCTGAATTCAGTAAGAAGTTTTACTGCAAATATAGAGGCGTGTTTTGTGAACCTTTGCAAAAAAGACCTATTCAGGTAACTCATTATCCCTAGATTACCCTTTTGACATGGTTTGGTGTTTCTAACAGCGTTTTCTGTCAAGATGTTGCTACACCAAAGCTGTACAAATTTCGGATAATGTTAGTGGTCATCGATAGTTATTCGCGTGAAAAAAACGCAACATGCGCGTTCTCTGAAAATCATATGCGCACAGTACGGCTAGATTTGTCAGAGTGAGGTATCAGGTGTGGTGTTAATACCTGAAGCGTGTTATGAAATTGATGCATTTTGGTCAGCTCTTTAAGTTCACACAATGTAATACAAACAGCGGCTTCTAAGAATACTTTGCCTTGTTAGAAGCTGATTCCCTATATCGCACTCAATGCTAATAATCGCGAGTCCGAGCTAACCGGCACCCAAAGCAGACCTTGCATTAAGAAAAAATTTTCTTAGCATTTGTCTCTGACTGGTCTCACGCTTAAATTCTGTCTCTTTGCAGAGTGCATGTTGTGGGTTACGCGTGAAGTCAAGGACAATATCCCTCAAAAGTGCATCGATATATTTAAATACTACTGTGATCAAGGGGTGTCACTTTACAGTCAAGACATGTGCCAAGAGTCACAGGACCTGTGAAGACATCCTTAAAAAGTGGAAGTTAAAAAATAAAAGCAATAAAAGCTTTTCAGTGTGACATTTCTACGTTTCTTTTTCATAGCAAAAGCAAAAATCTTTTGCGGTCGTCCGCACCAAGTTACAATAAAAATATTATGATAAGTTGAGTTAGATAAAATGGCATGAATCTACCTCGTTGCGCTAGAACACCGCTTGGTTCGAGCAGACCAGGTGATAGGGGTTTTGTGCAGGTTGTTTTAGGGATGAAGGGGGTTGAAGTAGAACTGGCGGAGAACGTGGCGGAATGAAATAGGACACAGACGAAATATATTCGCATGAAAATTAGGAAACAAACGAATTCAAATACAATTAATCTAATAGTTACAGTTTTAAGAAGAAATCTTGTTCCCAATGGTTCAGGCTCACGTGTAGAGGATGGCTTGCGATTGTAGGGGCAGTGCGCTGGACGTTACCTCGGTCGAGGTGGAGTAAGGATGTGGCGTTCTGCCGGGAGTTTGCGGTTAGCAGAAGGCCAACGGCGTCGTCAACTCTCGGAAGTTGTCGCCAGTCTAGAATGCTTGAAGGGAGGGGCGGTTCGGCATTGAGTCTCCAGGGCGTTCTCGTCCAGCAAAGAACTCGCCGAGAATCGCCCACCTCCTGTCACCGACCTGCCTCCTCTTCGCCGTCCCCTTCACCCTCCCCAGCGATGCGCATCCACCACCACAAGAAGGATCGCTGCGCCCGTCTCGTCTAAAAGCGCAAACTGCCACTGGCTACCTCAGCCGCCTACCTCCGCTTCCCCGCTCAGGCGAAATCTTTATTAGCAAATACGTTGCAAATTCAGCCTACCCACCCGGAACACTTCGCAAGTGCTATGCCCCTCACCTGCCCTCTCGTTGTCCTTACTGCCATACCACCACTCCAGCAAACCTCACACACCTAGTTTGGTGGTGCCTAGGTTTCGCCAGGCACCGCACATTCAAATCACCCTAACCACATCCCAATCCACAAAAACCTGATGCAGAACTATTATCTGAAATTGCAGTTTATTCAATTAAAAGCGGTATAGCACAAGTTGTTCGAGTGGTTCGTCCCCCTAACGAGCTGGTACACCTGCCCAAACTCCTGGCTCTATTGTGTTCATCTATTACGATAAACACAAAGTGGCCCACTAATGGCAGATTCCAAGAACTGGCCCAATTATTAACGCTACTGAGATCTACCAGCATATCTTTAGTTCTCTTACCCCCTCCCCACGCCTTTCGTCCATCGTGATCAGTTGTCACCCTTTTCTAATAAAGCTTCTCTATCTCTTTCCTCTCTCTCTCTCTCTCTCTCTATTTGTCTCTCTCCCTCTCTCTTCTCCCCCTCTTGCTTTCCACCTACCACGGCAGGTGCGTCCTTTTCCTTATCTCTATTGCTCCTGAAAACCGCGTCGTCAAAAGCGCTAGTCCGCAAAGTGAAACACGAAATGTTAACCTATTAAGCAAAAGTGTTGAGTAAAAAGTAGGAAGTGTTAAGTAAAACACAGTAACCAAAAGGGTCATTTCCCGCAGGCAATTGTTGAATAGGGGATACGTGAGGAACAAAAACCTATTACGACATCACATTTCGTACCAACCGTTCAAAATTTCGAGTTTTTCTAATCCGTTCTTCGACCAGCTTCTCTAATGAAATCAAATACAGTGTGCAGGGAGCCTGACCTCTGTAAGCAGAATAAACTCGGCAGGCCCGGTTTGCGAATGAGGCGCTACCCTGTAGATGGACAAATAAGCTTAAATGGATTCTGAAGCAGCCTATTTCAAGGAGGGCACAATAAACGAACGTGTTTAAAATTCCTCCCAAACACCCACGCATACTTTGGCCTTTGTATGGTATGGCTACGGTCTGACTGGACAGATTACCCTCATCACTAAATAAGATTTAAATTTTGTGGAGACAAATTGTGCGTGATTGTCCATTCTTACTTCTACTGGCTGGCCATCCTTACGAAACATTGCTTGAAGAACTGTACCAGAGCACATTACCTGATCAGTGAGGTTGATTTTGTATGAGACCATTTGGAATAACAGGAAACCAGCCCTAGCGGGCAGCGAAAGCAGAATTAACTAAAGTGAATCAAGCCATATTTTCATTGTCACCTGTTCCTATGGCGGTTATGCCACAGTGGCAAATAATTCAGAAGATAGGTTACTGAAAGCTAGTCTCACGTCACAAACTCTGTAATAACCGACTACGTAGCAATAGTACCATTGAATACAAGATAAAATACTCTGAAATAGGTCTATCAATTTCGCTTTAACTCCCCAACCTGCGACAGTGGGTGCCCACAGGACGATGTAATAACCATTACCCTATTGCAACAGAATACTACTTTACAGCAATGACACTGATAATCGCTTGGTGGTCGATGTGGTTGGTTAACCTAGGTTTTTCACATGTTCGGCTTTATTTTAGGCTACAAGTAATATAAATATGACCTGTGTCATGAGGTTGGTTGATTTATATTTTTCTAGCACCGGTTGTCTACGCTTGGCTCCTAAAGGAACCCAAAAAAGCATTGTGAAGGTGGCAATCAAATGCATTCAGGTGGTAGAACACATAACGAGATATTTTTGCCGAGTGTGAGCCCCATAATTTGTATGGATAATTTTTAAACAATTTTTGAAGATAGCCTTTCTCAGCCGATGAGCGCGACGCCGCAGCGAGCCGATCGCTGCTGACGCAACGGCGATCACGGCTGACTCAACGGCGAGCCGCCGCTGATTCGCCCAATCGCCGGCGAGGTCGGCCGCCGGCAACGTCACTGCCATGGGCTTCCGGTTGCTCTTCCTCCTTTCTGCGCGATCCCGAGGCAAAGGCGGGCCCGCCGCGATTAACGCGTGCCTAGGCGCAGAAATGTAGCTAGCGCAGAACGGAAGTCGAGCGTCGCCGATGTCACATGGCTATTCCCAGTGTTTCCAGCTGCATTAAAAGGAGCGGAGAGTGAGGAGGAATCGATCGTCAATGGGGGAGAGGTGCATTTAGTTGCTTCTGGCGCAGCTAATACTGAATGTAGATCAATAATTCGAACGGCATTCTATCGCTATATTGGTGCTACGCGACAATATAGGCCTTTTTCTAACTTTTACCAAAGGCTTTTCTGGGTGCCTTTAGGAACTCCAATAACCAACCATTGATGCTCGGGGTTCCCTAAGTGAAGAATAAACTACCCTATATTAACAACGGTGCGCCAACGTCTTGTCCAAACCGTGCGAAATGGTTTATCAAAAGGGCCTCAATGTCTGTTAAGAATTTCAAGATATTTAAGACGCAATTCGGACCATCAAGATCACAAGCTGGCTTAGGGCCGCACCCACACATGTCTGCATGGACTGGCTCAGGTCTCTGACATTGCAATTGCAACTGTAGCTGGCAAAATTTTACAACCAAACATTTCATCACATACATAATTAAACCTCATACTGTACCGTCCGGCCGATTTGAGTGCGCGATTTTTGTGCACCATAGGACCTCGATGGGTTCGTGTATCCAGGACATGGACAAGCGCAATCGACGTGCATCTTTGAATATCAATTCATGTTGGACACCGAGTTGATCGAAGTTGCTGCTCTCTCCTTCGCTGCTTCGTAAAGTGTTCTGCTTGGGGAGTTCTCAAAATTCGATTCATTTTCACAGCGGCCTCTCAAATTACCTTATACTGACTTTGTCGCCGGAGCTGTTTTGTAGTTTATAATGAATCCTTCAGGTGGGAAAGTTGCATGGATGTTGCATACACTGCACACCCAATAAACATCTCAGGAAACGGCAAAATCCCTCTGTGGCGATATCAATATTCCCCAAGTTATGACTGGAACCCGCGTACTCAACTATTTGGTGTTGGGTGCCTATATTGACGTAAAACGCACCTTGGAGACTTGCCCACTTTCAAGACAATCACCCCGCTTCATACACTCACAACCCTCACTGCTCCTTCATCAACAAACCATGGAGATCTCGGCGTCTCTAAGCAAAGTCTACGCCTTGTCCGAGGACCTCGTCAGGTCCTGGGGGGACATAAACACTGTGGAGAACGCTTTTTGGCTCCTCGTGACCCCCCTTCGGTAACCTGTAGCCAAGTAACTTCCCTTTCTCTGTCAGGGTACCACGCCAGATGTTCACAGTGACTATCCAATGCGACACCCTTATATATAAGTCTAGCGGTACTACCCCGCGATGCCCACGTGTGCTCCTGTAATAATTACACGAAGGGGTAGAACAATTGTTAAAGGAGCCATGAAGACAAAATACAAGTTGGCTTTATTAAAAAGACTGCTTAGTCCCGATAACAATGATGCCAATATCATCGCAATCTTCGAACAAATAATGGAGATATTAAAAAAAACGTGTGAAGCCGTGGCGACCCCCTAGGCAATTTCCCGCAACTTTTCTATGACGTCACGGAACATTGTTTGTGCGATTGGCGGCCGCCTAACTGACCTGTCGCGACGACACATGACTGGACGTCTGTAATGGGGCCTCTAGTTCCATTTGACCGCATCACTTGAATGCTAACGTGCAGTTAACGCACTAAAAATTATATTTTATTGTTGGCCCTTGTAAAGTCATTATTGCTCATAACAAGTCACTGTGGCGCAAAATTTGAAAGTTTTTAAATACTTCTTGCTTTTTTTTTCGTTAGAAAAACACCTTTTGTGGCTCTAATAAGCTGAGTGAGATACTGAGTCCTAGTGCTTTCAAATTAAACGAACTTGTATTTTCTCTTCATGGCTCCTTTAAGTTATGTCTTACTTGAAACAATAAGGTTGTTCACCGTAAAAGTTATAGAATCAGGTACTCATGCCCGCTGTCAATACCTGGGCTTCTTGTGAAGCCGTGGGATTATAAGAAGCAGCTAGAACATGTGCTTTACTCGAACTATTCGCAACAAAATTGTACCAAGATAGCCGGCTCAAAGGAACCCTCACTCATGGGAAGTATCATATGCTAGCTGTAAGAGGTACCAATTCAACATGGTTTTGTAATAAATACTAAGGTCTCCTACGGGAGTGACGCGGTTGCAGAAATTCTCAACGTAAGGCGGAGGCTATGCTACGCCCAAAAATCGAACTGAATTTCACTTCGAGAGGGGTGTAATTAAGAAATCCTGATCGCCATTTTATACACTTGTTTAAAAAATCCTCAAATTGGTTTTCGGGCAACGTTATGGGCAGTTTGTGCAAAAAACAAAAGTGCATTGGATAGAGAAATGGGCTGTACATCAATGAAGAAACCGTGAAAAAAAAAGCTTTTTTTACCAAAACTTTGGAACCGCTCTATTGCATGGCCGTAAGGAAAAATCTTATACGAAAATGTTTGCGCATTTTTGTAGGTAACTTATACAAGCAAATGCTGTCCGTTATCAAAGCGGGCTTGAAATAAAAAAAATGTGGAACTACAATGTTGTTAACATTCACCATATTGAGGTCCTGCAACATATTAGGAATGTTTTTCTTAAATTAAAAGTTTCTGCAACCGCAAGTTTCACTTGGTATTCACATGACATGTTAGAGCTTTTCCGCCTGCCATCGGCATATTATCAAAAAAAATCCTTTTTAACACGAAAGCGTTTTATTGCGAGATCAACAAGCATCTTAATGACGCCATAATCCGTCACGGAAATGACATCGCCAGAAAAATTTCCATTGACGCGGTGGCGCCAGGATTCCAGCTGGGATATCCGTCACCGCAACAGGAGGTGCCGAAAGCTTTACCAACTCCGCCATGAGCGGAAACGCATACACCTGTATGAACGGGCCATATATCCCTCCTATAACCTTCTCTATTTACATGGTGCTGCGTGTAAGAGAAATGAGGCGAAGTAGTGCGTCACAATGCTGATGAGCGCCTACTGTTGGCGCTAGCTTAGCTCGTCGCAACGCGACCGTCTGTTTACACTACACGGAGCAGGAACGCAGTGGTTGCACATTTGTCAAAGAGACGCGCTACCAGGTCGTCCCTCACCAAGCACACCCACAAGACAGCCCCGCGAATCGCACTTTTTTGCTGCAGCGTATAGTGAGTTCACCAAACGATTCGCTGGCAACCCGTTCGGTTTCGTTCGTATGGTTTGCGAGCGCGTGCAGTTTTATTCGGGTTTACGCAGTGCTCCGGCACGTGCAATCCAGTGTGAAATTTTGATGCGTCAGACAATGTCACACCGACGAAATATAAATAGCGATGTGCAAGTTCACACCGACGCAGAATAAACATCCAACTGATTCTCTGCAGGCCCATTTCCATTTCATGTTTTACCGATTTCTATAAAAGAGGGAACAACCATATTTTTTTCCACTTTTAGCGGAGTCGCGGGGCGATATTATTGAAATTAGTTTTTGCAATTGTAGAAGTACCATTTATCAGGAAAAACCAATAGGATGTACTAAGCCGTAAAACATAAGTTGGAGTTGTTAAAGCGCGCAATATGCATCGAAACGCTGGTTAGCGCAATTTGTGTTGGTTAGGGCAAAACCGCAAAACTTTTTTAGAGAATCATAAAAGCTACATAGATCAGCAAAGATTACTTTTACATCCGAACGGGTGAGCGAGGTATTTAAGAGTTTTGGAAAACGCAATTTCCCCGTTTATGGCTGTTACGGGCATAATTATTAAAATTTATGCCTTAGTTAATCCCCCCGGCATAATATAAAACGCTTTAAAAATTATTCTTTAGGTTCAGCAGTTCCCGCTCGCGGTTAATGAATCCATCAGTCAGTCGGAAACTTCATTTTATGAACCTTACTGATGGAAGTACAGGTTTGTCATCTTAGCTCCCTTCTTTGCACAAGGTAGGTTCACCATGAAGTCTGCCGCACCCCAGTCAAACCTATCTCACACAAAATGGAAGCGACAGCTCACCGCAGTAGGCCTTTTGTCTATTTCAGCGGCACCATACACAACATCTTACGACCAAGCGAACACTGTTTAAATTGGCACACGCAATTTGCTGGATGTTTTTTAGTTGAGCGGTAGTGCTAACACTAGTCTATCTTGACAATACGCAGAATCATGTGTGGATTTACAACTTATTTATATGACTGATAGAGATTACATTTTCTCATTAGATGCATTTGGCAATATTACAGACTGCGCGGTATCCGTTTTCTGGTTTTAGTACGTAGTAAAATTGTTAAAATGCTTGTCGATAGACAAGTAATGAAATTTATATACTCCACCATAACAACACAACTCTGGAAAATATAAACGAACGAATACCGACGTAAAGCAAGAATCTATAAGCAATCCTCTTAATGTTGAACAAGGCCGTAATAACTATAAAATATGTATTTATCGTCGAAGTTATTCTTCTATGGCTATTACGCCTACAGTTTGCGTTGACTAGTCACGCCACCTCTCGACATAAACGATATTTTGTAAGGCTTTATAAGAATAGTTTGTCCATAAAAATGAAGGCATAGAGGAAAGACAGCTTTGTATAAAATAAAAAATATATAATTCCCCAAGTTCCACTTCTCCCCATTATAGCAAAATCGCGGGCGCCAAGAACATTTGCTCAATTAAAAAGGCAAAGGTGATCGCATGATTTCAAAGGAGTCCTATGATGACTTAAACATACTTCGTTTTCAAGCATCTGCCACAACAGGTGTCACTGCTCACGGGCTACTATCACTAACCTAATTCACACAACTTCTTTTAGTATTCTGCTTCATTGGCGTCGATGCAGCGAAGACATTTTTCATGTATTTTAAGAAATATATGCAAGGAAGTGAAGCCAGAACATCCCGCGGGTACCTAGATTTTTGCGATGGAGAAAGACTCCTTAAACGACAGGTTTTCTAACATCATCAGTTAAGGCTCGAATCATTCATTGCTAGTTTTTGTATTAGTGAATGAATTCCTTATTACGTTTTATATTTTTATGCATTATTTTGTTATGGCCAGTCAGTCTGGTATGTCTTGTCTACTGCAAAAAAAACTTTCAGCTTCTTGTTTAACCCGTTTCGGTTGTCAATCCTCGTTTCAGCGACCATTGAGTAATGGATATAGAACAGTGGGAATTAGGTGGAGTGGAATGTCAAGGAGCTCTAGCTTAGGAAGGAAGGAGGTGCAAGGAAGGCAGGAGCGTTAATAACCAAGCTAGAGCCAAGTTTGGTATCCTGCACATGGTAAAGAAAAGCTGGAAAAAAGAAAAAGGAGAATAGACAAAAGTTCGAGCAGACAGGTACGCTATGCGCTAAAGCACTAAACGTTCAATTCGGTGATTTTATTGCAGCCTTTCAATATGTAGTTTGGTGCTTAAGTTCGTCACCCGCAGAAATCTGGCTAAGAAAAATAGGCGCGCAGACGGTGTAGCGCCACATGGCAGTCGTGGGGCCAGTTGGCGGTGTGGCGGCTATCCTGGAAGCGATGATAAGCGAATGTCTCAGAGTGCAATCAATTAGGGTGACATAACGAAAATGTTGAAGAAGGCTGAGAGTGAGGTTTGGATGAAGTGTGGGTGAAGAGTAAGTAAGGAAGCCTGGGAATGGTCCCCCAAATAAAACGCTGTCATTTGAGACCATAAACGCCATAAACAGCCGGAAGGTTGAGCGTTGCTGTAGTCTCTGGTGTTGTGTTTAAAAACTTCCCGCTGACGGAAAGGTACATCACGTAAGGTTACCCCGAGTAATCGAACTGATCCTGATATTGACACCATTATTTAAATGTTGTGTTTTTGCGTCGAACGTTTTGTGGCCCACATTGACGCCATGATGAGCTGAAAGTTCGGGTAAGCGCGCAATTTTTTTTATGCAATTTAGTTTCAGTGGCTTGTGGAAGAGCGTCACAGAGATACTAGCAGTGCCATGTGGCATACGCCCCATGTAATATTGTTCCCGTGCCAACTTGCCCAACTAGCCACTTTACGTTAAGTTCACTATAAAATTTACCGTATCAAATGCTGGACAAGAACGCCTGCTCAAAAACACTTCTTAAACGTGTTGGGCCAATTGGTAAACAATTAAAAATCTGAATAAATTACCATGCCACTGAAATCCTGAAAACTGCAACAGAAAATCTCTTCTAAAACACGAAAAACTCTTAAATGTATAACTTGAGACGTTTGCACTTTTTTATTTTGTCACACCGGCATCCATAAGGAAGTTTAAACTGTCCTGTTTTTTTTTCTCGCACATGACTAGTCTATACAGGGACGCCTCTAATCGTATGAATCCTCAGACATATCTATACCCGTACGCTTGTGGGATGTTCCTGGCTTCAGCAAACCCCACAACATGCACTCTGGAGCAAACAAAATCGTGATTAGAGAACAAATTTTATTGACGGGCGATATGTTCCCCTTTACTGACTCTTTCGGCAAGGATCTGTGTTTCTTAGCACCCGCCTCACTACATATTGATTACAGTATAGTTCACGCTAAGTTCGTTAAATTCCGCAACAAAGCATCTTTTTCATGAAACCTTTCGGGCTTGGTTTCCAACGTTTTGAATAAATTAACCCTGACCACTTCTGACCTGGAACTAGATACTCTAACCACTGGATTGGGCGCATTTCATTTTATTTTTGTAAGGTGGTTTTTAATTGCTGTAACTTTAGCCGAATAAATAAATAGTACTTATTAGAAGTACTAGATCACAGCAAAAAAAATTATGAAGTGTGTGCTCTTTTTCTACTGATACAGATAAATACAAAATGCGAAGGATAATAAATGCGCCGAAGGAAACACCAAAGTGCCTTAGGCATCTGTCTGGGTACGTTTCTTCTATATTAGTATTTTAATAAATAGGCACCTAATTCTGCGGTACAAGTAGTTAGGTAAAGCTCGAATCGTGTCGTGGCCCCATTTATTTATTGAACTGTAGCATTGTTTCAATGTTGACTTTATAGTCTGCAGGGGTGTGCGTTTGGCATAATTGACCATTTATGTGACAGTATGTTTTATGCTTCTCCCACTATGTAAGAAAAGCAACATATTTCACCATAATCCTCATATTAGATCTGTAGGAAATATGGCCTGGTTGGTAGCAGCCGTATTCAACGTGCCCTCTAAGAACGACACCTTAGCATTGGCTTGCAACAGGGCCCCTTAGCTATAATTCAAAGAGGTGGAACATGGTGGAATTTGATGTTACCTCGTGGTAATTTATTGACCCTGAACAACACTTTACCTGCTCTCGTCGAGAGGCAAACCTAACCTTTCCCAAGCTTGCACATACGCTATGGGTTCAGTCCGTTATTCTTGCTGTAAGCACTTTTTGTTTGTAGGCGCAACCATGAAAAAAAACTTCGAACTTCTTACAAAAATTACAATTTTCTGCAATCATAATTCCAAAGGTTCGAACCAAACACGACAGCAAGGAGCTATGTTTGTGGTGTAGATTTCATGTTATTACTTTTCCAAATAGATAGCTGTATGCGCCGGCAAGCGACAATTGCTAGAATGGCTCTAGAAGAGAGCAGTAATTTTGTTTGCAGCAAATATCGTAGCGAGGAAGTCATCATTCACCGAAGGAACTTCAAGAAGAGGGCTCTGGGTTTTTCTTGATAGTAGTTTCCAATAACCCTTAGCTTTTGCCGAGCTTTCATATAACTCGAACCAATGATCATTTTATTTTTTAGCTTTTCTATCGCAGTTATCTACAAAAATACATGCGAAGAGGCAACTTATTCTTTCCTGTTTTGCCCTACTAGAAGATACGTATGTCAGGAATGTTTTCAATTATGTTCGGGCGAAACAATTAGGAGAAACAGGTTCATTGTACATGCTGCAACTGTATGACATCTCTGTTAAAAAAAAGTTTTTTTTTAATTGCAGTACCTACATTGGATGCCCAGTGTCCCCGCCAACAGAACCATGCTTAGAACGAAGAAGAAAAAGCTGCACTATTCGAATTACTAGCAGCTGCGTTGTACCGTCTAAAGCGGTAATTGGATGGCCCTTATGTCATGTTCGAAATAATGTCCCTTCATTCCCAGAGCGACATAGCAATTATGTGTAAGACTGTCAATGTTGGTGTTTTGTGCCTTCCTGTGCCCAATTGCAACGTTGATACGAATTACTTCGTCGGTGAGGAAAGGATTTCCAGCTAGGCACTACTTCACCAGACAACCCCACACCTGTTTAAAATTGCATGAGATACAGGTAGTGCAAACGCATTTGGAAATGTTACGTCATTAGGCCCTGTTACTGCCATCTGGTCTACTTTCTATGCCTCACCGCAAGCTTCATTGTGCCGTCTGTGGTGGACAATCCGAGATAGAAGAGAAGAAACTGAACAGTACAGTTATGTTGCGTTTATATACTGAATAGGGCTCAGTAATACCTGAGTAAATACCATCAGGTGTTTAGGAGAACACCACTACAATGCAGAACGCACTTACGATGCTGATCGCAGGTGTAGGTATAGAACACGATTTTCACAAACAGGAAACGCGACGTGCTTTGCACTGAAGCTCTCTGGGGACCTTATTGTCTAACCCATAGAAGGCAATGGTATGACTGTTCCCAGAACACCCGAGAGGCCTTACGGGATAGCATATATTCTATTAAGAAGACCACCTTTTTTAATAGAACTACTTATTGTGCGGTACGGGGAGTACCTCTATGGAACCAAGAACCCAATTATATATTTCATAGATAGCGATCAAAATCTCGAAACCGAATTAGAGGCACGACATTGGGGTTGCCTTTCACACTAAAGTGAAGGAGAAGGCAAGAAGGAGGCTTAAATTTCTATGGAAAGCAGAAAACAAGTTTTTTTAAAAAAAAAAGCTTTAGGACATCTGTCAACACATCCAGAGAAAGGAAACAAAAGTAAGTTTGTGATGTCAGTATCATGCTTAGGGCATTTTTGCAGGTTTTCTATTGAAGCTTTTGCAATCTCTCATCGAGCTTTTTATCAACGCCGTAACAACACTGATAGAAGAATTGAATGATTGTTTTTAGTTCCTTGGAAATATTTGCAGAGAATCGCGATACCCGAAAGTCACCATCCACCCGTCGACTGTTCCTTGTTGCGTAATAAAATACCACAGAAATGGAAAGCTTGAAAAGCCCATTGAAATTAGCGGCTTCAATTTTTTCTCCACTGTTACGGATGATAAATGTCTCAAACCCGATGCTCCAGCCATGGCATTTTGCCTCAAAATTCCCGTCTGTAGCCATAGCCGTTCGAAACTCCTGAACTGTTGGAGCTTGCCATACGTCTCCCCGTTATTTAGCGCGAAGAAAATTGCGGGTACATTTCAGGCAAAATCTGCGTATGTAACCGATAGCCCCCGTGTCCATTTAGTTAGGAACACCCGTTGCGTTTGTTTTTACGATAGTAAGCGAAAACGTGGTCGCCAAAAACGACGCGTTCCCAACACTACAGTTAGGCGCCAGCACATGCGAGATGAAAGCAAGCATATAAAGAACAGAACTGCCGCTCGCTCTGTCCCATGCAGGGGGCGCGCGAGCACTGCGAAAACGGGTAATTTGAATTGAATTACACAAACCTCCGTTCATTTCACCAAGAGAGGAGTGACACAGGGGGGCAAAGAGCGGGATGGGTGGGAGCATTGAGCGGATAACGGCGCCACAGCCCATTTAGCCAATCACTGCCCTGCACTTGCGGCAGCTGTCGTGTTCACTGGAACGGCCTTAATTTTTGTGTATATATATATATATATATATATTAATACAATCTATATATATAATAATATATATATATATCTATATATAAGACAGAAAATCGGGATTTTTTCAACCACCGCTTCTCTTCGAACTGCGAAAATGCTTCATCTGTTTCTATGACCACCACACCTCCCTTTGCCTTGCCGAGGTTGTCCTTGGACCTGCCAACCCTTATTTCTGTTTAATTCACCGAGCCCCTCATTTCCCATTTCTGATTCGCTAAATATGGTGCGTGCGTGCGTGCGTGTGTGTGTGTGTGTGTGTCTGTGTGTGTGCGTGTGCGTAGGTGTGTGTGTGTGTGTGTGTGTGTGCGTGTGCGTGGTGGTGTGTAGATATATACTATATATATGTAGATGTATATATGTCTATATATATATATATATATATATATATATATATATATATATATATATATATATATATATATATATACCTTCGCACCTTATCGGGCACGGCCATGTAGCGACCGGCGCGCCAAGTGTTCGCCGCCACGTCATAAGCGATGATGGCGGCAACGGGGCTCCCCACGTGTCGCAAGCTCATGTGGGCTCCTGCTGGAGCCTTCTGGCATAAATAAGCTCACGCACAAGCGCTATCGCGGCTGGTTGTCTGCGCCTGTTGCGATGGGAACTGGTGACGTGGACCGAGAACGGCTTCCGTATCAGCCAAGAATCGTTTACTTGCAAAGTGTTGGTGACGGAGATACGACGGCTGACTTCTTGAGGGGGTTCACTTGCCGCCGCCAGCGTTCGGTCTCAAAGTGTTCCGTTCGCAGGAAAAGCTGGCTGCATTGGAGGGTGGCACCGCTGAAGCTACGATGGTACCAATCGACACCCGGAGGAACCCCCCCCCCGAGCCTGACGTAAGAGCTATCTTGCGAACAGCGCGCTGGGGTCAGGAGGTACCACAGGCCACGGGATGCACGTGGCCGTCGATGAGAGGGGTCTCCGAGTGCTACCATCTGATGACTCAGTTGATTTAGCGGCTCTCAGATCGATCAGCCCTCGAGGCGACAGATAACGTGGAAGCCGCACTGGTGACTGGGGCTATTTGGGGTACACCGAGTTATGTGTTATGTTGTCGGCCAGTTCCAACTTAAATATTGTTACTTATTATAACTGTCAACTTCGTCTAAAAGCCAAAAAATGTCACCGCTCCGAGTAAAAGATGCTTGAAATTCCGAAGGTATTAACAATTATACGTTTTGTTTTAAACATCGGCTTTATTTGGTGTTTTCACAAGTCTATCCCCTCCTGGCACATGTCTGGACTGTAAGCTGCGCCCCCTTCATCGCAGAGTTCATAAAACATGTCAAGGCAAGTCTGCGGGATATTTTCTTTGGCTTCACTGGAAACCCACAGCATACACTCTGCAAAGAAAACAATTTTGTTTTTCACGAGTCACGCACAAAAGCTGTAAATTTAATCTACTCCCAGTTAGGATGTCAATTCGTTAACATTCACAATTCCTAACTTTGATTCCGTAAATCAATCACGCTGCGTTGGACTGGTAAGGTGCTTTTGTAAACCATTTAATGGCCAAAGGCGAGCACCAGGCCGGAGAGATGCGGTAGCTAGGAAAGGAGGGGATGAATAGTAGGTCTTCAGTAGGCGGCGTAAATCAAATATAGGATAACCACTCAAGAACCGCGCTATATCGTTCATGTAAGTCGCTGTCTTACCACGTTCGGTGCTTTGAATTAAACAGCGTACCACAACGCATAATTGTACGAAGATAGATCAAGGTTACGTCCACCAGATCTAACTTTCGCAACACCAACGGGAACTTTTACAACTGGAAAATAACATACCAGGCCGTACTGCAAGAATTCCTCGGTTATTGGGGGGGGGGGTCGTGACTATTTACTGCTTTTTTTGCGCTCAATTCGTCATTAATTACGTTTACAAAAACAGACTAAGTGAAAGCTTTTTATTATGACCACCAATTTTTTTAACAGCAATAGAGGAAACTGAGAAACTGTGACGCAAGATGAACTGTGGCGAAACCGAGCACTAAAGCATATATGGGATCTATTCTGGATTTGTATTTCCTTTAAAAGCTTCTTTTCAAAACAGGCATCTTATTCTGCAGTTCCAGTTGTTACTGAATGCGGGAATTCATGTTTCTTCGTCATATTTCAGCTTTGAACTGTTACAACGCAGACTTCTGCTTTTCCTGTGTGGCGTCAAATGCATCAAATTGGAATAGCTTTCCCAGAAAATAAAAAGCAGCACTAATTATATAACACAAATAATGTACCGTGGGTGTGTGAGAAAAGCGTAGTGGGCGGATTCAGCTGTTGGTTAAGTGCATTTTGTATGAGAGGCAGGTTCCTCTAAACTGAATTCAGATCTGCAGGTTTATGTCACCTCATTTTTTCACAGGCAGCTGAACTGCGCTGCCCCACTTTATGCAACTTGTTAGTAACATTAGCAACGCGATCATAATCTCTACCTTCATTGCACTCGTTCTAAATGAACTATGAGGAGGGCGACGTGCTCAAAATTTTTGTTCTCAGAACAAAATACATTTAAAATTTTCGGAAATCCACATTCAAAAGCGCTCTTAGTTTTGCTTTCAACTTTTGGAACGCCAATTGCATGTATGGGTGATCGGTCTTTGTACTCAATCTAACGCACGCGAATTCATAAGAGCAAGTGTTCAAAGATACACATCCTTTAACATCAAAGCAAAAAACAGCGTTCTCTTCTCGAACCCTCTTTCTACAGCTTTCATCACGGTACCTTGGTCTTAGTGGTGATTATTGAGAGAAATGTTCAATGATATACTAATGCCCTGAACTTCTAGGAATCCTGTGCACATATACACAACCACCCGTAACGTGTGCATAAAAGACGTTCTTTGCTAATAATAAAACGAATACGCACCGTCGTAGTGTTTATAAGGGATTTCCAAGATGAGGCAATTCTTGTAATCTGAATAGGGAACTCTGAGATAATACTCCGTGGTTTCATCTGAAAAGCAAAACGAGCGAATGTGCGAATTTACTGACGAAAGATATTTATTCGCCGAGAAAGTAGCTTCACAACTGCGCTTCCCCCACTATTACAAAAACTTTATTACTTTACAGCGGCTTTTCTGAAACTTGCCAAAAACAGGTGCAAGGCGAAGAAAGTTTGTAATGTCTGTCATTTGTATTTTACTTGCATTGTCTTACCCTCATAACACTGGCCTTGTCTGGACTCCAGTTTACACCGTACTGGCGGGCAACAACTATGCCCACCGGCAAGCCTGCGCCCTTGCTTCCCAGGTAACCGAGGACGTTTTGGAAAACACAGCGGTAAAACACCAACCCACGAGGCAAAAAAAATTACAACACACTCGATGCCTAGCAACTGAACCTATATTTGACGAATGATGCATCCTACAATAAACCGACCACCACGCATGCGAGAAGGTTTTAGCACAAGAACACAGGCGGGATTCAGTGCACCGCTCTAATCTATAACAATCAGCTTTGTACAATCAATCTCTCGGTCACTCAAGGCACTGCAAGTTACACTAACACAATTTCGTTCTTGTTGCCGTCTGATATAAAACGCTTCAAGTGTCTCTCTCTCTCTATTGGTTCTATCTTTGTCCAGAATAGTTACATTTTCAGAACATGGCGTAGACTTGCGCTTGCGGCAAATTTCCTTATTGTTGCTGTCTGATATAAAACGCTTCAAGTATCTCTTTCCCCGTTTTGGTTCTGTCTTTGTTCAGAATAGTTACATTTTTAATACATGCCGTGCACTTGCGTTTGCGACAGTGGAAGGCAAGGTGACCAGCTCCTTGAGAGTTGATCCAGGCGCAGTGCTCACGTAAGCAGTCATTTGCACTTCGGCCCGTTTGGCTGATATATACCTTGCCACACGTCAAGGAACTTCTGCTGATCACATGTGTGATACAGTTTGTGCACATGTTCACATGTTTTGTTTTACAGGCCGTTTCTTTTTTCTCGCGTTTTCTATGAGTGAGCATAGTTCAGACAGCCTACAAGGAGTGAAAAACATCACGTCTACTCTATGCCTCCCAGCAATTTTTTGTAATATTGTGCGAAACTTTGTGAACGTATCGTATTACTTCAACGTTTTTATTGTTTTCTTTTTGTCGCATCCGAGTGATCTTCAGTTCTGCCTTTTGAACTTTATATGTAGGCACTCAGCGACCGCTTTTAGCATTGGTGGGCTTGCATCATGTCTTCTTGTTTTTTCGCTGGTTTTTCCGAAACGCCACACTGCACCAACAGGCCCCGCAAAATTTGGACACTCCACCTCTGGTCCCCCCTACCAAGACATCACGCAGCATTACCGCGCTCCTAGGTGATCCATTCCGCCTACTCATCCTAATCTACACTTACAGGAAGAAACTATTCTCCGTCGAATTCAGTGGAACACTTTCCCTCACCCCACCTGGCTACATCGCAGAGTGTAAACTTCGTTCTCGAACAGGCACCCTAACCCACATCATACCCCGTTGTGCTCACAACCCAGCCCTCCCACGTATTTTCTCTCCCCTACTTCTTCCCGAGCTGCGGGTGAACCTGATGGTCACCGCTGACCTTGACGCCAAGCAACTACTGGTCTCCAGGGCAGAGGTCGCCAAATAAAACATGCCATCTCCTGTATAAATCCCCCGTTCCTCATTTTGTAAAAAGACCCCCAGTTTGATAAGATTTTTTTGTCATGAACCATTGGGGCAGCGTTGCAGATTTGAAATGGACTTACTCTTGAGATTCGTAACAATAAAATTATTAACCCACGAACATTCGGTGGCCCATTGAGAGTAAAAGCCGGTGTCCGTCTTCTGGCGTCTGTATCAGAATGACGGCTCCTGATCCTCCTATCGGCTGCGACGCGCCGCTTGTAGCACCAGGGGTATATTTACCACCGCTTCTCCTGAATTTTCCCCACATTCGACCCCACGTTACGCTTTCATCTTTAGTGACTCCCGTCATGTGGTATTGGCGCTTTCCTGGGATTTTTGTGACATTAAGCCTACCTGTACGTTTTGAGGCCTCACCATGGAGCACGTGCCCGCAACCTGACGTAAAACCAGGCTGAGAGACCCGCCGCGGTGGCTCAGTGGCTAAGGCGTTGCGCTGCTGAGCACGAGGTCGCGGGTTCGATTCCCGGCCGCGGCGGTCGCTTTTCTGATGGAGGCGAAAAGCAAAAACGCCCGTGTGTACGAGATTTCGGCGCACGTTAAAGATCCCCAGGTGGTCGAAATTAATCCGGAGCCCTCCACTACGGCGCGCCTCATCGCCTGCGTTGCGTCGGCGCGTTAAACCCTACAATCAATCAAAAACCAGGCTGAGAGGGCCTTGCATGTTGTTACGCCCACTGTTAGGGCTAACTCACAATGTGCAAACTAGGGCGATCAGATATACCTGCTGCGGTGTTCTGGCCAACGGTTCTCTTTTAGGAACATTAGGCTTAACAATACGCTTTCACATCTGACGACATTACGAAGTGCCCCAAGCTCGACGTGTTGTAAGTTCGACATTCCGTGGAACGTCGTCACACTCGATCTAGGGATAACTAACTCTAAGCCCCACAAATTCCTGATCACATGCAGCATGATATATTCGCCAACACCCAATTCCGGGATCAGCTATTTTATTCTAGTACGAAACTCGCACAGTTTGACACACCCCGTGAACAGCACATATTTGCGCCACCCAATGGCGCCTCAGTAAGTAGCGAGCCAAGCTGCTTCCTGCGGCGGTGCGTACTACACTTCTATATAGACACTGAGACGTCCACATCGTCAGCTGCCGCAAAAAAAGCAGTAGCGAGATGGCATTCCGTTCACAGATAGGCGCAAACCCTGCCCTTCCTGTACCCTCCCAGCGGCGCGCATTTGTGCGCTTGAAACATTGCCCCTGTTCCCTTCAGTAACTGCTGAAGGGAAGTCCGCCCTGCGACTCAGCAGCCTAGGAGTAGCCTCACGGGTATTGGAGCGAACGGCCGGGGTTCCAGTCGCAGCCTCGCAATTTTTTTTCCACAGACCCGTGATATCTTCGCTACAAAAAATTTTCTGTCTCTTCATTTCTACAAATTCACCGTAAATAAGGTTCGTTTGGTACGTTTTTGGTCGGCTCAGGGGTGGTGCGCAGCGTATTAACACGCCTAATTAACCTTCGGCAGCGCATCAAAAGTGCTGGGCTTGTACCTATCTCGGAAGAGAATATCGCTGTAGCGTAAGGTGCCCGCCCATACCAGTACACCGCAGATACCCCGCCGCAATATTTGGAAACATTACTCGCAGCGCGAACATCGAAAAAGCATTCAAAAGCATCCATTTTAAGTGTTAGTGCTTTGAATTTCCCCAGTTATATATAGGTCTGTTTGTCCTCTCGTGTTTTTTTTCTGGTTTTTTAACCATTATGTTTGCAATATTTACTAATCGTACTTTCAATACTTCTTTTGAGAAAAACAAACTGTTCATTCATACAATTCACTGCCAGCTGGAGCTGGTGCACATAGATTTACATTCCGATCACTTTTGGTGACCGTGCGCCGCTCAAACAACCCGATTTGGTGATTTGCCGTCATCGGGGGCCACGTAGTTCAAGCAAGCTTTACTGTTCCACTGAAAAACTTACCATCATCGATGGTGTAGAGGGCCACATCGGTAGCCGGTCCAGGCTTTAGGTGATAGGTAATGTTTTTCCTAAAAAGCAAAGTACTTTTTGTGATTATTCTTCGCACACTTCTGCTTTGGTGCGGCTGGAGAAAAAGAATCACACAAACGACCAATGCGACATTCCGTTGTGAAAGCTTGTGTTGATTGGAAAAGAAGAAGCGAAACAGGAAATTTTTGCCGGAATGAGCCTTTGCCACAAGAGCAGTCAGGTAAGTCATTCTATTCTTGTATTGGCCTTTCTTCTGCATAAAAATCACGTACCAGGAAGAAAGACAAAGTACACTATAAAGTTCCACTGGTCATGGCGACGGGGTAAAGAAGACACGTTTGAGCAAACGTACGGTAATAACCTATGTACGATTTAAAAAAATCGTCTCACAGAATTGAACTGCATGAAAACTTACAGAAAGCTATAAGGGCACAGTCAGGACAGAAGCAACCATTTCCAGTGTTTGTGCTTTTGGTGCTCAGTATAGCCTTAAAACGATGTTTTAGATACCTCTAATTACCGAAAGTGGCCTGCACCGCGAAGGAAAAAGGGAAACGGAAAAAATGAAGGTTGAGCGCAAATTTACAGAGATAAGTTATAGGCTCGCCGTAGTACTTCAGCGATCCATGGTCAAATAAGAAGGCTAGAGAGGTTTATTAAGCCGTAACGCTACGTTCTATTAGTGAGGCCACATTTGATGGCAAATTCAACATTACCGAAGAGAGTCAGGTTGCTTTAAAGTATTAGTCGGACGGGGTGTTCAGTTCTGTGGTGGGGTCCTAGGAGGTTCGGTGTCGTGGGAATGTATAACGGTGAAAAGTGAGAAAATGGAGCGTCACTTGGGTGGAGAAATCTCAGTAAGCACATTTGGGTGCTATCGTTGTCCTGCACAACTTGTGGAACGTTTCAGCATTGTATATGACGTTGTCAAGTATTGTGTCAAGAAGTTTCCAGGGCGAGATTTTGTTTCTGTTGGGGTGATATTGTCGAGATTTACAGTAATTATTGAACTCCAGGATTTTTTGGCGTTTTGTACGTTAACCAGCGATGGCTAGAGAAGTTGTAGCATCACAGGTAATTGTGGAAGCTTCTAAATAACGCTGGCGGGCTGTAGAAAAAACAGCGGAGGTTAGTGAAATGCTAGCCTCCTGCACAACAGAGTCAGCAGCTTTGATCCCTGAGATGACTCATCTGGCGGAGAGCAATAACTACCCGCTTAATTCATATACTGACGTAGAACAGTTGTCTGATCAAGTATTTCATTATTCATTTCTGACGTGGGATGTGTTGAAGTTCCTGGGACGCAACGCAACGTAAAGAAAAAATTCCATTCGTGGGTGGAATCCTAGATGAATAAAATAATCCATATAGCTGAAAGCTTAGAAACTAGGCGCTCCTAAATGTGATCACCAATTATCCTGTCACAATTACTTAGGCTAAGCTTAGCAAGTGTCTCATGCCTTCTTTGACTGCCTTGAAGTTCCATACAGTTCTGAATTCCGCCTGAAGTTCACAAAACTGTCAGCATCTTTCGGATGCTTGTCTTACTAAATACATAAACGCGCGGAATCCTCCACCACCCGTTCCCCATTTTGAATATTTCCATCGTTGTTGGAAACCTAATCATACGCGCTTTCCAAGTGTGCGTCCTATTCTCGGTCAACATGGAGACTCTAACCGACCTATAATCTTCTCATTCCGCTCCTTTTCGGTGTTTCTGGTTTCATTGGGTTTGTGATTTAATACTTCTCAATGCATTTCTCTTTTGGACACTAAAATAGGTTTTTATGTCTGCTTTGAAGTAAATGAACTGTAAATGCAGCGCATGCATATTCTTCTTGGAAGGACTGTCATTAAAAGGAAAAGTCTACTCAAACATCACTAAATGCGTACAATGAATGTCTGTTCACCTGGTTAAGTGTATGCGTGCTTTGCGCAACAAGCTGTTTTGTATAATAAAGGCCGGACAGATATACCAGGCCTTTAAATTGCTTCACCTGGCAAAGGCATTATTCCTAAAAATTTCTGGCGTAAAGTTATTCTCCTAGTTCTCTATTTACATATCGCAACCGATGTATTACGAAAAGCTTGCACCTGACCCGGAAATGGCACTGCTTTATAATATGCTTTCTGACTGTTAGGTACAGGCGACTGAACGATCAAATAGCGCCATTTGCAGCGAAAAAAGCATATACGCGGCCAATTTTTTCGTGTACTGAGTAGACAATCAGATAGTGGCAAAAATTAAGATCTGCATGGATCTAGCTAAGCGCAACCATCTTTTCGAAGAGCTTGACATGTACAGCAAGCGTTACAAGACAAACTTTCGACTTCTTCTGCTGACAAAGAATTGACTGCCTCAAACATTTGCTGTTCTACGTTGTAAGAGGGCAAGTTTCGGGCATTACTTTTCGTGTCCGTTGCCTCCTTGCAGAAACCAGACATAAGTGGCGGTGTCGGGCGCCTCCACATCGTATGCGGTGCGCTCAGTGGCGACGCAGTCAAGATCTCCATCTTCGTCTTGGTCGAATATTGCGAACAAAGAAGGGAATGCTGCGTACACCTGCAGAATTGGGCGGGGTGTAGATTATCAGTGTACTCACTTTAATAAAACAATATTCACCTCATACCGTTTCAACATTTGGTACCATTGCCTTGGATTCTGCGGACATTTGTAAGATTTACTTATTCTTACGTTGCGGCTAATTTTGTTGACCCGAGGCCTGAACCTTTGTTACATCATAGGGACTGTTACTTAAATACCTTCTGTGTATCCCTTATTAAGATTACAAATACATTCTCCTTTCGATTGTTTCGGCTGATCAGAGGCAAACTGGGTGGTCTAAAACATACGAGTAAACAGTTGCTACTCTTGTTTTGCTGCAGTGCTACTAGGTGCCACTGAACCGTCGACTATTCCCATGCCAACCAAAAGGCCGAATTTAGTTGTGCACAGTACTTTCGGAAGCCTATCTTACCATGAGTACAACACACCTAACAGTCCACTAAATTTCTAGACAAAGCTGCTTCCATATTTTAAGAGTGAAGAACTTTAGGGGCCCCGGATGTCGTCCGGCAAATGTCGTTGGGCGTCACCCACCCAGGCTCACTCCAAAACTAGTCAAGACTTTGTCCTCGGATGCCCTGAGGACAAAGAGCCGTTCTTTCCCGCCATGAACACCGAATAGTTGCCACGGTACGAGCGATAGCGGGCGCCTGCTCACGAAACACAGTGACGCCCAGTGCCGATTCATCTGTGCGACAACGTGAAGCCGATACTTAGCGCCCACGAAGAGAAGATCCCCAACTTTGTCAGGCAGCAGTCAAGACTCAACCAAGGCGAAGGAAAGCCAATCATGCGGTTAAGTTCAGGAAGCTCAGTCGAAACGGCAGAAGAGGCAAGCTAACCCTAATTTGGTTTAAAGAACAAATTCAAGCTGCACGCAAATGGGGGCAAAACACAAATAAACAGAAGTTAAACGCAAGGTATTCACAACAATAACACAAGGAACCCAATGGTGAATCACTGCTCCGCACACCCAACAGCTTTCACGTTGGGTGCAACTGCATCCATTTTTGTTCTGAATTTCAAAATTGTAGCTACTCTAAAATCCGTCGCGTCAAAGGCCAGCAGGACTTGAATTCCCTCCTTTTTTATTCCTATTTGCTAACAGCACTGGTGACCGGCTGCATTCCCGTGAAGTAGCAAAAAAAAAGCCAGCAGTGTTTTGGCCAGTGTTGAAGACAATTGGTGCAATTGTGATTGTGTGGCATGTTTTCTTTTCAAGGAGCCATCACTTCTTAACCTTAATCGTTAAATATTTCTCGAGGCTTCAAACATTTATCAGAACTATAAATAGCAAACTGTGCCATTAAGCAACAGTATGATGCAAGGCACACCACTACAAATGCCTTTAGAAAAAAGGTTTGACGCCGTAAAAGCGTTAGTGGTGAATTTATCAGTAATATTAAGCAGAGATTTAGTGGAGGGAAAAGTGCCTTTAATACGAGATACAAAATGACTTCCTGAGAGTGAAGAAAACTTCCCTCTTATTGTGTACTCTTTCTTCATTGTAACAAAGAATTACATAATAGTTTACGTGGTCACCTTCAAACCAAGGTAGTGTCTATGATAAACAGTATCAATAAAAATAACAGAAATAGATGAACTATGCGGCATTTATTCCCTAATACTAACACATGTGGGGCTTTACTTGACCTATACAAAATACACCAAACAACAAGAAAACCTCGTAGGCTGCTGAAACATGACCAGAGTAAAAAATGTGAGCAACCATAAAACAAGGACCACAACTGCGTAGATTTTTAGGGCGGATCACACCCTTTTACATGTGTTTGTTTCCTGAAATCGACATTATGATTATTGCCTACGTCCACGACAATTGAAAATGTCACCAAGGATCAAATCTGCACGTACAGACGAATGATGTTCCAATTAATGCCATTGTAAAAAAATGCAGTCTATGCAGAGCACACTGAGTAAAAATTACGGGCCCTACCCACAGAAAAAATTGCCACTAACCTATGTGTACACCTCAAGAACGTCTGTGGAATTTTAGAAATATTATGTAAATGAGTGACAATAGCGACGGATGCTGAAGTCATGTCAAACGATCTTTTTTCAAGTCCTGTAGAAATTTTCAAAAATCGTGAAAAAGGAAAATTGCCAATTTAGAGGCTTCCTTCGCATTCACGGACACAAGTATTAGGCAATATTTTTTCTTTAATAAACCAAGAAAAGCTAAAGACATAGATATGATTATAGCAGTCGCGGTTCGGAGCAGCATTCTTGTTTTGAACTCACTAATCACCTGCTCAAACACGTGAAAAACTTGAGGTAGCGAAGAAACAAATCCAAGACATGAATTCTTCTGGATAAAGTGTTGTAATACCGCAGAAAGAAACCAACTTCAATCCTTTTGGAATACGTGTGAGTTGAAATTTGGGCTAACTTAGGTATGCTTTGAATTTGATCAACAGCTGTTTTTTTATGAATTCAAGGTGCTAGTATTTCTTCAATATTATTGTTGTATGCAAAAAATGCCTCCATATTATAGCATTATCATCTCGCACTCGTCTACTACCATTTAGCCTTAAGTTGTAAACTGCCAGTAAATTCAAAATGATTCAATCGTTCGCTATTGTCAGTTGGACCGTAATTGACTAGGCAGAAATGAACACGCTGTGGCTTCTTGTCGGACGTTTTTTATACGCTGTCCCTCTAGAATAAAAAAACCACCTGCCTATTTTGTGTGCCGATTTCTATACATTAAACAAACCCTTTCAACCCGTGGGAACCAGATTTCGGTAAGCAGTTGCGCTATTAATGGAACCCTGCAACACTTTCGATAAACGCTTTCACTCTTTCCTTCGCGTCTCAAAGCACCACGAAAGCCACAGTTATCGCCAGCACGGAGCGGCATTGCGCGCTTTGCTCGTCGCACCAGCCACGCCGCCTGTTTCTGCTTTGTTTTTGTGGCTTTCTTTTTAAAGGGACCCTGCAACATTTTTTGAAGTCTTTAATGCTTGCAGAACGTAGTCCCCAACACACTTATTACTCAGATTAGGGGGTCGCAAAATACTTCAGCCAAAAATTACTGCTATATGCCCATCAAGATAACTTGTAAACTCGCTCAAAAGATTTTCTCTCTTTCGCGGTCTTGACGTTCTTCGACGGCTCGAATTACGTCACTAAGGCCATGTAGCGGCTGTTGGCCGGTTTCCTTCAGTTGCAGCAATGAACGCTTTCTGATAGCAACTTTAAAAAACGCCACAAAAACAAAGCAGGAATCGAAGGTGTATCTGGTGCGACGAGCAAATTCCCCCCGTGCCGCTCCGTGCTGGCGATAACTGTAGCTTTCTTAGTGGTTCCAGACACAAAGGGAAGAGTGAAAGCGCTCATCGAAAAGTGTTGCAGGGTCCCTTTAAAGTTGCTATCCAAAAGTGTTCATTGCCGCGAACTGAAGGAAAACCGGCAAACAGCCGCTACATGGCCTCAGTGACGTAATTCGGTAGGTCGACGAACGTCAACAGCGGAAGGAGATAAAAATCTTTTGAGCGAGCTTTCAAGTTATCTGATTGGCATAGAGCAGTAATTTTTGGATGAGGTACTTTGCGACCCCCTAATCTAAGAACTGGGTGTGTTGGGTGACTGCGTTCTGCAAGCATTAAGATTTAGAAAAGAGTTCAAAAACGTTTTGCAGGGTCCCTTTAACGGGCTCCGAAAGGTAGCATTATGCAGGTGACTTTTTATGTAAATAAACAACTTACTTTTTTCAGGTCCACAATGCCATGGCCAAGCTCGTCTTTAGTTTCGCTTTCTGCGGTGCACAAAGCGAGAGACAATACACAAAATGTGCCTGAGACTATCCCCAGAAGACCACGCATCGTTAAACGTGTGGGCTATGGTCCCTTACATCGTTATAAATACCTTTTCAACTTCATTTTGGGCCGATCCATTTGACCACTCGGCTGTGAGAGCGCCCTATGATTGGCTAAATCGGGGACATTGCCGATTGAACAGATTATATCGCCTCTACACTAGCCCAATAATAAACAAGGCAGCTTAATTACTCTTTTATTTCAGCCCTCCACTGCATTTTTCTAACCCGCTGGGTGAACGTTTTGACAGTTCGCTTATCTTGTCGTTCAATGACTTCTTTTTAAATGAGCAGCTGTGTAGTGTATGTTGGAAGATAATTGAAGTTTCAACGGCCCCGCCAGAAGGCTGATGCTGACTAAAGCAAGCATGGGTGGAAAGGGGAGATCCGCGTATGGCCTGCTAAAACTTAAATGTTCTCAAAAATGGGGTAAGGGAGGTTGGGACATTGGTCACGGGTGGTGATGACAACCACCATGTCTTCCAGCGTCCTCCACTGTTCTTGCCTCTGCCCGAACTAAGGTCGACGGGTTCGAGAAGCATCAAGGCCTCTGACTGCTCTGAATTGGACACCTGCACGTCATTAGGAGAGAGATTCTCGGGGACCATATATAACAAGAGCTAAATCGGCTCGTTCAGCTGTACATCAGGAGCATTTTTGTTGAAAAACTCCTGCCCAAGTTATTGACAATTTAGATAGGCTAATTAAGAGGGGTAAGGATAACTCTCCAGGTGGCTTGCTGAATTTCGGTGAGGCATTGATTGGGTGGAGGATTTGGCCAATTATTTTTCGTTAACGACATGGTGGTGAATGTGGCTTCTGAGGGTAAGTGCTGGCGTCGGGCTTTGTGGTGGGGCGTCTTTTTGATGTAATTTTAATGCATTCATTTCAGATAATAATTTATATTTATTCACATTATTTTGTCCACATTTTATATGCATTTTAAATGCTTTAAAAACGTAATCCAAACGTATTATGAGAAAAACGTGCAATAAAAATAGTTAAAAAAGGAGGCAAATATGCAAACTCAATCAGCAACTCATTTTTCTCGCGCAACGCTAAAGTAGCTTGTCAATACGTACTGCTCTTTCTTCTTCTCAACCCCGAGAAGTAATTTCTTCAGAAATTTACAAAAAGCAAGCTATCGTTGGCTCACTCAGCTCTGCATTCGCGACGAAGCTAAGAAGTGCGTCCGGTTGTTGCGAGTGCCTCACTTGAATACCGGTCGCCATGGCTGTCTCCATCTAATGTAGCGTCATCGTCACCATCATCATCTTCAACTGCCGCCACACCACAGAAATTCGCAATGATCTCTTTGTCAGGTTCTCAACAAAATAAATTGGGAAAGAAATTCTTTAAATGAAACTATGTTTTTATATAATACCCAAAACCCAAATATATACACACCACAGACACGGATACACAGATGCAAGACAAACAACAGGTAAGCCTAGCTAAGCCTCGGCGATGAAGGTCATTAGTCCAAACTGGAAAACGTCACAGTCCGAACATGCAAGAAGAGTCAATGTCAGGTAATAAAAATTCCACAATATGTATTCGCTGCTTAAACGGAGTTGCCCTACCTCACGTCCCGAAGGCGCAGTGGTGGTGTTTCGGTGTTGAAAAGTCCAGGTGGCGTGTCGGAGCCGCGGTGGTAGAGCGCGCACCGAGCTCCTTTTGCACAGTCATGGCGAACGCAGCTCTCTTAAGGCGTCGCGATCCAGTCAGCAGGTGGGAGTGTGTCGCGTGTGTGTGGCCTATCCGTAATCTAGCTCGGGCAACTTCGATGAATCTGTTGTGTGGGTCAGTAATGTATCTTCCTATGTGTGGTTTTCTGCATATGTAACCCGTTGTCTGTCACTGTACTCCAGTCTGCTTGTCTTGTTTTGCGAAGGTGTTGTCTTATGTGTGGCTTGAGGTCGGTGTAGGCTATTGCTTTGTCCACTGTATTTGTAAGTGCAGCAACGGCGGCGACCTTGCTAATCGTTTTAACGACTTCTTTGTGGAAGTAAGCGGCACTCATTCTTCTCCCAAAGCTGATATTTGTATTTCCCCACTACAACAATCTGCGTTCCTTGAACCTACATGTGTTACAGAAGTTTGTGAACGTTTTGAAGGCTAAAAATTAGTCACAGCCTGGATAAGTATCACCTTGAAATTCGACCGATAATATATGTGGTGGATGTGATTGCCCGGTATTAACCCACATACCGGTATTAACCCACATACCGATTGCCCGGTATTAACCCACGCCGTAGATGCATTAAGTGCGGAGCCCCGCAAGGAAGTGTTCCAGGCCCGATTATTTTTCTTTGTTTTATATAAATGATATAATCACAATAGACAGACGCTGTAACTTTGTAATTTATGGGGATGACTGCAGGGTATTTTTTCGGGGAAGGACGTGGCGACACTCCTCGCGCACGCAAGCCAGTTCTGTTCTAAACTGCAAGCTTGGAATGAACAGAATGGCCTCAAATTAAATGAATCGCAAAACAAAATATGTCGTGTTTCGTGCGCCTGGAACTACGACCAGTGTTCCGGAAACAGTTCCGTATACTGTGTCAATCGAAAAATTTGTAAAAAACACTCGGTGTTATTTTTCCCAGCACATGTCATAGAACGACAATGTGAAAAAACCGCAGTCAAAACTAAGCAGAACAGTGGGAATCATAAACCGGAGTCGCCATTTTTGCCAACCAAAATCAAAAAGCAATTATATCATGCTTTCTTCAACTCTAGCTTGAGCTTCAGCATGCTGTTGTAGAGAAACTCTGCTGCAATAAATATAAGAAGATTACTGTACAACAAAAAAGAGCCGTGCGAATTAGTGAAGATGTACATTATATAGAACACACCGCTCCAATCTTTAAAAAACATCGAATTATAAAAGCGAAGGATATGTATGATTACAAATTGATATGCAATTACCAAAGCTCCACGAAGGGCAAATTAAGATTTGTTTTTAACCTAGCTCACGTAATTCAAACCACATACGCATGTACGTTCCGCCAACAGTCACCACGGGATGTTCCCTTTTTCCGCGAAATTTTGTGAAAGACAGAATGAAGCACACAATTCCTACAACAATAAATTATGTTCACTCAAAAGAAGTTGACATGATAAAACTGCCCCGAAAGAAAATTATTGAAATGTTCATTTAAAGAGTGCTTGTTACTACCTATTGCTTTGAGTGTTTCATGCCATATCAAAATGCTTACGTATGTTTTGAAATGTACATTTAATGTTTTTAATGTATGTTTGCATGTGTGACTGCTTTGTGACCCCTGCCGATGGGAGTTCGGAGCACCGTCAACGCAAATGAGCGGCTTTTTCTCCGGCTCCCTTCTTTCGCTGTAGTTTTTTGAGCGAAAATAAAATTGATTGATTGATTGATTGATTGACTGATGATGATTGACTGACTGATGACTGACTGACTGACTGACTGACTGACTGACTGACTGACTGACTGACTGACTGACTGATTGATTGATTGATTGATTGATTGATTGATTGATTGATTGATGACTGATTGATTGATTGATTGATTGATTGATTGATTGATTGATTGATTGATTGATTGATTGATTGATTGATTGATTGATTGATTGATTGATTGATTGATTGATTGATTGATTGATTGATTGATTGATTGATTGATTGATTGATTGATTGATTGATTGATTGATTGATTGATTGATTGATTGCAGGCTTACATACAAGTCATTGGGTTGGCATGTGAACTAAACATTGCCGTTAGAGGAAAGGCACAGTAATTTGATTTTGACATCAGTAAAAATTAAAGTTGACATTTTTTTAATTGTGAACTGTGAATTTTGGTGCAACTTACTGAATTAAATGTGTTAATTTTGTGATTAGGACCCCAATACTGCAACTGTGTCATTGTGCGAGCAGTGACCTTCCCCTTTTCCCCTCATCCTAGCTCCCCCCAGGGCCTCATGGCCTCTCGTTTAATAAAGTGTTTCACTCACTCGCTCGTTAAAATTACAAGCTCTTATATGTTAGGCACATAACCGAGGCGCTTAAACAAGCTAAGCAAAAAAAGCCTACTTCTGCTTGCCCATAGTAATTTTTTTTCTCTACCGCGCATCCCCGGAACACCTCAGACAGCAAATACAAATTTGTTTAAAACACACGCAGGACGCAAATGAGCTGCGAAACACTGACAATTCACCAAGGAGCACACGCGCAATCCCTCTGGGCGGTGTTCTTCCGTGCCTTTCGACACCTTGTTTTAATCTGACCACAGGCGTCGCAAGGGCCGCTTGAAACGGGCGCCCGTGCATGGCATGAGTGCACTACGAAAATAGTACAGCAAGGACACGGAAGAGGTTGACAGGAAAAACAAAGGAGGAAGGGAGAGCACCCCAAAAGTTTCTGTACGTTTTGGGGACCGCTTGAATAAACAAAAGACGAACACGGCAGCACGAAGATCCGTGCCGGGAACTGCGCGCCTCTCTAGCTCGCTCCCCCCTCCCCCCTTTCCCGTTCTTTCTTTGCTGGTTAGTGGTTCGCGATGGCGGTAAAGGCGGCAACTCATGACAATAAATAGTGCGGTAACTTGTCGGCGACTCTCGCAGAGTTTGTCTTAGGTCGATAAACCGTTATCAGACCTTAGGCTGGAACCACCTAGTGTCGCTACACCCACTTGTACCGAAGTTTACGTGGGTCGCTTCTTCGAAACCAACAGCATACACTCTTTCGTGACTTTTGCGTTTAGTTGACAGAACGGGGACACGCAACCGACAAAATCGCGCACTTCGTTCAGTTTGCACAGCAGGCTGCTCCGCTCCTCAATCCACCCTCCTCCACCCCGCGTCCAACCCGGCCATGCGCATTCGTGACGGATACGCGCATGCCTCAAACAGGGTTCATTGCCCGTACGGCGGCACCTGCGAACACCTGCGCGACCACTCCCGCTGACACCGATCCCAAAGGGACAGAAATGGAAGGCCGACGTGAAAAAAAGCTGCATTCCTGGATACAATTCGCAAATTTCTCTATCGTGTCAACATGAACGGCGGACTTCCTGCGAACAGGCCGCCAGTGACGCAACTAAGGGGGCAGGGGGGTACAAGTGCTCCGGGCGCCACTGGGGAGGGGGCGCCGAGCCGAGTCTGCCCAACTTGTGCCCGAGGGGGGAAATGGCAGCGGGGCTATGCCTCAGTAGCAGGGCGGCGCAGCTGCAGAAGTCACTGTTGCAGAAAGTTGTAGTTTGGGTTTATTGTTACGGAAGACGAGGACGAAGAGAGGGGACACACACGAGGCGCCGGCGCCCCCCGCACCACCCCCATCAAAGCGCCCCGGGAGTGTCCCCCTCTCTTCGCCCTCGCCTTACGCAGAGCTATCCTTGTGTGACAATGTCGCTGTTCAAGCAATTAAACTGTTCTCCTTGTCGGGAAGCGTCCCACACATGTATGAATACTTAGGTACGCCCGGATGAAGGAGTTCTGGAGCCAACACGGGATGATATCCAGTGTGCTTGCGTGCGTGCTGCATGCATGTGTTTTCATGTGTACTGGATTACCTCTTTGCAGGTATTCCAGCAGCGGCCAGAGAGGGGGGGGGGGGGGGGGGGCGTGCTTAAAATTTGCGCCCTTACATGGAAATTTCGATTACCTCTTTGAAAAGCAGTTTATATCTTCCCGTAGTCTTTCTTTTCAAACTGAAATAAAGTTCCTGCGAGATTAGAATTTTGAGCGGGAAAATGTGCAAAGAATTGTAGAGATTGTGAACTATGAGTGATTGATTGATTGTGGGGGTAACGCGCCAACGAACTCAGGCGAGAGGCGCGCCGTATGGAGGGCTCCGGTATTTTGACCACCTGGGATCTTTAATGCGCCGAAATCTCGTACACATATCTAAGAGTGGCGGCGCCTATTGTTCAATAAGAGCCGGAGATGGAGTGCAAGGGTAAAAGCGGTAAAGCCAGTCAGTAGGTACCTTGAAGACATGCTTGCAGTTTTCCAAGTTATGGCAAATAAGGACAAAGAAACGAGTGAAACGAGAAGTGATCGCCCACTAGCTATTGCACCAGCGGATGTTAAGATATGATTCTTTTTATTTCGCTCGGCTTTTGGAACAAGATACTGGTTCGAATAGATCGTGTTTAAAGGCTGCAAGACTCAAAAATGAACTTTTACGAGGCTGCTTTAGACATGAACGCTTTTAGAGAACAGTTTCATGACGAAAGGGAAACGCTGGTGAGTGAGTCACTCGATGAAGGTCTTGGTCTATGTGAGTCGTGGTATGTCAATATTGAAAGGCGTTCGAGACGAAAAAAAACAGATTGCTGGTGAAAAGTCGAAAGGAGAAGCGTGAACGGCTAAGCAGAAAATACAAAGGGACATGAAATCCACCCTCGACCGCCTTCATTCTGAAATCGACGAGAGGTTTACTCGCCTGCCGGATACCGATGCCAAGTTTGGCTTTCTCCTGGACATAAACAAGCTGTGCTACGGTGACGACGAGAACGAACTAAAACAAATTGTTATACCTTTGGTGAGCTTTTTTATCGTTCCGACGGTAACGCGCAGGACCTCTATGAAGAGACTTCAGATTGTCCACTGCTTTTTTCACGGCGTGTTGAACGGAGATTGTCAAGACCTGAAGAGCATCTGAAATTTATCATACAGTATGGGGATGACAACGTTTTTCCCAACCTTAGCGTCGCGATTCAGATAAAGTTAGCCATAGCCGTTTTGATCGCTGGCTGTGAAAAGTCCTTCAGCAAGCTAAAATTAATACTTTCCTATTTGCGGGCCATGTTGCTCTGCATGAGCCCACGACTGACTTTCTTATGTTGCTCTGCTGAGCTTTATAAGTGGAATTCCGTTGAGAGAGCTGCGGGTGCGCGCGCTCCTCGTCTTCCTTGGCAACGGGGGGAATGGGCGCGCGCTGCCTGGCCGCTGACTGTAAAAATCTCCTCGTCTTCCTTGGCTAATGGGCGCGCGCTGCCTGGCCGCTTTGATGATCGGGCGTGAGAAGGGCTTATAGAACAGTTTGAGATTCTGTACAGACAACACAAAAAGCAATAAAAGTGCTGCTGTAGTTTTTACTGAGTGCCTTATTGTATAGTATTTTTCATATTTGTGTTATTAATAACTAACGGATCTAAATAAAGCGTTTCACACTTAAAGAATGCGTTTCTTGACAACTTGTTCACGATGAATCATCAGCACTGGCGTAGCAAGAGGCAATGATATGCTACCAGGAGACAACAGTGATGGCTGGAACGAGTTTCTGAATGCATCATTAGCATTGATCACAAAATGTGGGCACAGTATGCAGATTTCAAGTATGCATTAAACATTCTGAGCAATACGTTTAACGGTAAGGCAGCGAAAAACAATAAGAACTGTGTACATACGTACTTGATCATTTTCTTGTGTGCGTTTGTACATAACTAATGAGCGTCGCCTCATTCGTGTCGTGCGAGGCCACAGCAGCTGACCAGCAAGCTCCACTTTTTTCCCACGCAGTTCTAGAGTCGCATCCAAGGGAACCTTTGAAAACACTTTTTTTTTGTCTGCAGTTATGCCCGACGAAACCAAAAGCAAATGAAAGCCACATTCTACTTCAGTCACGAATGATTTGAGTTACGTCCGGCTCCTAAATGATATTGGGGACGTCGGGGAAGCCGAAGGGGATTGAGGAAGTGCGAAACGGGGTGATGCTATGAGGGGGAGTTGTTGAAGTTTGGTGGCATTTGCCCTGTTACATTAACACCCCCTCGTGATCACTTCGGCTTAACACGCCTCGTTTGTCCCTCTGCGGAAATCTTGGTGAATTAAGTGTCGAGAGATGTTCGAGAGTTATCACGCACACACACACACCCAAAGTAAAGTGAAACGACAGTATTTATTTCAGCACTTGTTTGTGTTGTCGTTGTATGCGACGGTCATTACGACCGCCTTGTGGTGCTAAAGTGGACCGTTAAGGGCTGTTGAGGAAGCCATTACATCCTAGCAAAGGCCAGGTCTATATACCCGCCGTGACGGTGGTCGGAACTCCAACGAATGAGTGGTTGTCGAGCATTGTCCACCAACCACTCGCCGCCCTTTCGCACGTCCACGTTAAAGTCCCACACAAGACGACGGGGTCCGAGTCTCTTACGCGCGCACTCGCGCGTTTGAATGCGTTAAAGATATAAGGCGCGTTACTAACACTAAAGCGTCGCGTCCGTGATAGCGTTGGGGCTACGTCTGTTTTTTTTTTATATAGGAGTGGCCTGGCTGGCGCGCAGGGTGTTGCGAGCTGGAGAGTTAGGGGCTTTAGGAGAGTAAAAGGAGGCCCTTGCGAGGCCCTCACGCGTGGAAATCCGGCGCCGTTGCTAGGCACGGTAGCTAGCTCCGTTGCTAGGCTGCGGACGGAGGACGGCGGTGGAGCAGGAGTAGGCCCATAAGACGGCTTAAAAACGTACGGAAGAGCCGTGCGGAAGAGTATACGTAGGCGACCAGGAATATCACAAAGAGCAGAGGAAGCCGCACCTGGCAGTCGGCGCCCGATAAAAAGTGTGGGGCGGCGGTGTCGTGCACGTTCCTCCCAAACAGGAATGACAGCTCTTTCTTCGTTCCTTCCAAATTTTGAAACGAGTTCCCGTTGCAAGTTCATTGCGAAAGGAACGCGTTCCAGCTACATTTCCAACATTGGAACTTGTCGCTACATTAACGTTACATTTGATTTTTCTTAATTAAATTATAGTGTCGGATAATCCTGAGCACATTGAGCAATTTAAAACTCACATCGCACTACGTATATTATACGAATATAAAGACCACCGGAAGCAGATTATCTGGCGATAAAAAGAACCAAAAGAAACGCTCCCACACGAATTTTTTCAGGGAGCACCCGACATACTCTAGACATGTCTAGCTGCAACTTCTTACGCGGCAGGCCCGCATGCCGGCATGGGGAAGGAAACTACAGGAGGGACCATCACGGGACAACCTTGAAGCCTACCCAGCTCCCTGTTCTGTATCCTAGTCATTAAAAATATAACAATATAAATATAACAAAAAAAGCACTACAGCCAAATGACAGGCAAGCTGTAGTACGGTTTTTGTGCCTCACGCGATCACCAATCCCAACTGTATATTACGCGCAGCGTACGTGCGTGCGCCTAACTTCAATGCCGTGGTGCTACGCGCGCTGCGTGGCTTATAAATCCGAGACGCGCAGATGAACATCCCGACGAAGTGGTCGTACGTACCTGTCCAATACTTTCGCACCGCGCCTTGGCCATAAAGCGTTGCGTGCCGACGCGTGCTAAAGTCAATAATGACAGAGGCGGACGTACCTGTCCAATACTTTCGCACCGCGCCTTGGCCATAAAGCGTTGCGTGCCGACGCGTGCTAAAGTCAATAATGACAGAGGCGGACATCCGGGCCTTTCATATTGATTTAAAAAAACACACCATACTTGTATCGATTCCTCAATATGCACTGGACGCAATAGCGACCTTTCACTGTTTCGCCCCAGGTCATCTTTTAGGTAACTAACCTTAGATTGCCAAGACCGCAGGCAGTCCTGAGATCACCGCGGTCTGGCCCAGCCGCAATCCGGCATTCGTTTTTCACATATATTCCTACGGCGCGATTTCAAAGGGGCATCAAAGCCCGTGTCTCATCGGCGTCTGGCACCCGCCGTTGCGACAAGGCCGTGCGCACCAGCTGCAGCCTGCCGACAGGTGCGGCCCGATGCGGGGTTATTCTTCTTCCTTTGACTTTCAAGGAAGCGCGTTCCGCGGAAGGGCGGGAAAATTTGGCAGCCTATAGGAAGAGAAACACAGCAGCGGTCTGTGGCTTTTTGTACTAGCTTCAGCGCCCTAACGCCTTGTCATTAAAAGCAACCAAACCCTACAGCTATGGGCACGTTTACAGAAGGAACGCCGCTGTTCCCTCGCTGTTGCTTCGCAAGCCTAACGAGTTTACTGTCCCGCCGACCCTTAGTGAAACGATAGCGTTCCTCCGTTCCTTCCCAGTTCCAGGAACGCCGTTCCGAACAACAGTGAGGGGCGGCAGCACTCCCGACTTTTCTTCATCCCCCGCTGCAGCCTGTTATCACCACATGGGGCCGGCAGACTTGTAGCAGCTTTCCTAAAAAAAACTGCGCATCAGGCTCGCCGACAAGTAGAGAAACAATAACAAAAGAGGTCACCACATAACTCGCACTTTCATATAAAGTTTATTTTGTTCTTTACCATTTACCACGTACCCACCTATGTATTTTCCGCAGAGCATATACGCAAACATATAGTTTCATACTAATATACGTATTTTAGTATGGAACTCGATGAACGGAAAAAAATAACGCTTAGGATGCTCCTAATTACCGGACAAGAAATGCGTGCGAACCATTTCCTTCAAGACAACATTTCAGTTTCATATTGCAATGGCTATCATTTTACTGACACCTGCATACAAAGTGACTGCATGCTTCACAATTAAATATGGCGTAACAACCACCCCGTCTGCCCATAATATTGGCGCTTTCAAAAAATACATCTGGTTAAGTCCAGCCAGCTATATTAATTAAATTGCTTGAGATTTTTTTTTGCAAGAACAAGAGAGTATCAAGGCATTCCCTTCTCTAACCCTCATCAATTATTAGTTGTATTTGTTAAAAGACTCTTGGCCCATGTAAACTGTGTTCTCGGCACGAGCTGCAGACGCTACGAACTAGAACTCCGCCACCCTCTGCAAGAGGTTCTATTTGTAAATTCTCGACTTCTCCTTTCCTTTCGTATGTTCCATATGAAAAGAAGTGTACGTGCATTTACCATTCGTACAAGAAATTTTGACAATAATTTATGAGGGAACTCCAATGACCCAGGTGGAATTTTAACCCACAACGCCTCGTTGTACGGGTGCAAGTAACACGCTCCAAACCTCTCGACCAAAGGGGAAGTTTTACTCATAATTGCATAAAAAACTAGCCCTAAAATCGCACCTTATCTACGATGACAGGACGAACCGACGTAAGCGTTTCAACTATTATTTACGAATTCCGCACCGGTTAGATGGCACATCTGCAACATTCGTGTTGTTTGCCAATTCGACGTCACGTATCGTACAATGGACCCTTGCAATAATATTGCGAAGATTACATTGAACCTGACGGTATTTAGTACCGACAGCTGTAAACGTTTTTCAATGCTCACCTTACGTCGAACGTCGGTTTAATTTCCATTTCGGAGTTGAGTTTTTAGTGTGGCATACGTCGGACGTGACTTCAATTCCATTTACAGGCAGTTACGCCGGAGGTAACTTTCCCTGGCACATAATTTTAATTTTCAATTTTGGGTTCCCTCAGGAAGTAACTCAACGCACTGGCTGAAAGTTTCGTCGGTTGTAAATTAAAATTTTCAATTTTTGTGTCCATCGGACATAACTTTAAATAATATCCTAAGTTCGGTAGGACATAACTTTAGTTTTCAATTTTAATTTCCGTCGGGCGTAACTCTAGACATTGTGGTTTTTCCAACGTTGTGGGCATCTGGTGTATGGTACGATGCCTGGATGCGCTGTAGTGAATAATCAATCAGGTAATCCCTCATTCGCTTGCCAAAAAATAATAATGGCCTTTTTCGCAATAATAATAATAATAATAATAATCGTGATCTTCACCATGTGGGGCGCGAAAATATATTTGCCATAGGCGCCGTCCTATCTAGTTACGCCACTGCAGGCCGCAGTATACACGTCCCTGGCCGTTCACTGTTTAATGCAAGTGTCAGTGCTCAATAAGCTTAGAAGAGAATAACTTCATGTACAAGGAAACTCATAGCAACAGCCTCTCCATGAAAGATGGGCTGCCCCCAAGCCCCTCAGCTAAACCCGACCTAAAAAATAAGCGCAAAAAGAAAGCCGCTAAAATGTGTTTTATTTGTTTTACGTGTTCTTGTTGTCGTCCACTTGTTAGCACATTGGTTTCCACAGAGTACGTACGGTAAACATATCTTGCTCGTAAGGGGAGGCAAGCCTACCAACCACGTGGAAATTTCATAAGGGGCTTTTGCACTCTTTTCATTGCAAGGCCCACACACGTCGATGAATTCTGGTGCGACATGTAAGAACAAACAGCCCAAAATCAGGCTTATATTTGGCTAAACGGCAATACCGAGACAAACGCCGCACAAACGCGCAGTCCAAGCAGAGCGTGCCACACTTTGAAGAGTTCCAAAACTTGCGACAGCAGTAGGCATGCCAAGGAAACACAGCGAGGTCGTACAGGTGGGATGCTCAGCGCCACCACTTCCTGCGTCGCACGTCCCGGGCACTAAGGAGGAGTTAGAGAGCGGCAGTGAGTGGCACCTGCAGCTCCTCGCACTCGCCAGCATTGCCAATGTTTTCCATACGCGGCTTCTATTTTTTCAAGAAAAGACAATTTTCAACCCCTCTGCAGCGATACTGTCGTAACAACTCCTACGATTTGTACAAAAAATCCCGGGCCATCTCCACTAACGTGAAACCTGGGGAGAGGCGAAGTATGCAGTGCATCAGTGTATTCTTGGCGCCTTGGCGTTTTTGCCAACGGAGAAGAAACCGTTTATGGGGTAGAGGCATAGAGCTTTGCTGTAAAAGTCTCTTTCTTGAAGCACGAAGCGTTCTGGCAGGGCGTTAAAAACCAGTGTCCCGGTGCATTCTTTTACTGCACGTTTTTGGCCACAGAAGGGAAACGTTCTAGAGCAAGGCGTTGGAAAACCAGTGTCCCGGGGCGTTCTTTTACTACGCGTTTTTGGCCACAGAAGTGAAACGTTCTAGAGCGAGGCGTTGGAAAACCAGTGTCCCGGTGCGTTATTTTACTACGCGTTTTTTCCCACGGAGGTGAAACGTTCTAGCGCGAGGCGTTGGACGACGAGTGTCCCGATGTTTCTGTACCGTGACTACATGAGACGAACGATGAAGACGACAGGAGGCGCCGACATCCCGAGACCCTACGGGGCTTCACCCGTGAACATTTCTTCATACATAGTTGTTTAATGGGCCTCTCCCTGTTGTAAACACCATGACGTGACGAAATGCGCGCCTTCTGGCGGCCGCAAAATGCTGCGGTGCTTGCCAAATGCGCTTGCGCCGACGGCCCGACGCGGCCGCGCGGCGCCCGAAAGGAACGATGTTCCGTTGGTTGGGACCGTCGCTGGCTGCCTACATTACAGGGGGGGAAGCCGGGGGGGGGGGGGGGGGGGGTGTCCAGCGAGTCTAGCTGCGGCCGTCGCACCTCCACGTGGCTTTCTGCGCCTACAACCGCCTTACAACACAACTGCACACCGTAGGGTCAACGTACGGCTGGGCATGTATGTTATCTGTTAATTAGTGCGCGCAAATAGCAGCCTATCAGTTGTCAGTCTAAAGGTTGATGCTCTTGCAATATGTTCCAAAAGTGTTCTATTGCTGTCAAGTGTCAGCTACATACCAAAGGGAGCTCATTTATTTTTGTTTTCCAGGTCCGGAGCGCTGCCTCGGGGAGCCTGTATGCTGCCTGTTTTTTGTCTGTTGGCGTCGCCCGGACACAGTGACGTACGCACGATTTCGTGTCGACCGGGTCAAGGAAAGAAAAATACTTAAAGTCGAAAAAAGTAAAAAAAGAAACAGCAACAAAACAAAAATATAAGAACCAAATCAATAAATTATTCAAACACAACATATCAGCATGGTTCCGTACTCCATCATCATCACCATCATAAGCGTTTGTGTTCACTGCTCGACGAAAGCCTCTCTTGGAAAGATTTCCAGCAATGCCTTCCGAGTACTAGTTGAGTCCATGTTTCCCCCCCCCATTTCCGAAGCTCATCTCGCCAACGAGTTCTCGGGTGACCCCTATTGCGTTTGCGGTCTATTGGCAGCCACTCTATGGTGCAGCTGTTGTCCCTCCTTCTCATTAAAGGAGCCATGAAGAGAACATACAACTTCGTTTAATTTGAAAGAACGAGGATTCAGTATCTCACTCAGCTACATTACAGCCACAAAAGACTTTTTTTAACGAAAAAAAGCAAGAAGTATTTAAAAACATTCAAATTTTGCGCCACAGCGACGTGTTATGAGCAAGAGTGGCGTCATACGGGCCAACAATAAAACATAATTTTCAGTGCGTTAACTGCACGTTAGCATTCAAGTGACGAGGTCAAATGGAACTAGAGGCCCCATTACAGACGTCCAGTCATGTGTCGTCGCGACAGGTCAGTTAGGCGGCCGCCAATCGCACAAACAAGGTTCCGTGACGTCATAGAAAAGTTGCAGGAAATTGGCTAGGGCGTCGCGACTGCTTCACACGTTTCCTTTAATACCTCCGTTATTTGTTCGAAGATTGCGATGATATTGGTATCATTGTTATCGGGACTAAGCAGTCTTTCTAATAAATCCAACTTGTATTTTGTTTTCATGGCTCTTTTAAGTGCAATGCACTTCTTAAGCGACCCTGAACCTGCGTCCACCGGCGATGTCCGCGCACGTGGAGATGGGGCGCGCGCAGCCTGGCCGCTGACATGGCACATACCCACGTGGGGGATTGGCAAGGAATCTCCTCGTCTTCCTTGGCAACGGGGGGAGATGGGCGCGCGCTGCCTGGCCGCTGACATGGCACATACCCACGTGGGGGGATTGGCCAAGAATCGGGCGTGAGAAGGGCTAATGCACCTGCTTAAAGGAGTACTGACACGAAATTTCAAAGCTGAGATCCGCTCTAGCAATCAAGTACAACGACAACACAAATAGGTGTCTGTGAATAAATGCATCTTTCTTTCTTTGTAGTTGTGTGTGTGTGTGTGATCTCTCTTTCGCGAACATTACCGAACCACACAAATTCAACTCGTGCATTCGCACTTTCGCATTCTTCCCCTCGGGGAAATGCGGGGAATTTTTAAGGACCAGCCCATGCCCATTTCCTTCGCTTAATTTGAAGTAGAATATTCGTAATCTATCATCATCATCATCACCATCATCAGCCTGGTTGTGTCCACAGCAAGGCGAAAGCCTCTCTTGCCAGAGTTCCAGCCACGCCTTGGAGTGCTGTTTGAGTCCATGGTTTCACCCCGAATTCCCGCAACTCGCCTCGCCATCTTGTCCTCGGCCGACTCCTATTGCGTCCTCTACATAAGTTGCTAATTGCTTTGTTGATATTTTCACCAGTGAAATTGCAAAAACGTTGGTCGTCATCCTGAGAGTACACGCAGGAATCGCATGTGGTCGGCGTAGGTCGCAACACAAAACAAATTATAGGTAGTCATCATTTCACGACAGTCAAAATTAGCAGCCCCGTCTTTCCGTCCCGCCCCTGCCCTGGATTTACCATCGACCGTCCCTACCGAAAGTAAGTTGAGAGAACCATGAAAGCGAAAAGTGCGTCTATAGTTAACCTGCTCTGAAAGTGCTGCCAATCGATCGTCAAATCCTCAAAGACCCAAATCAAAAACGAAGAACGAACCCATGCGACGATTTCTCGCGCACGAAGTAAACGCATCTACGAAGGATCCAAAAGTATACCGATACGTGGTTTATGAGACAAAGGTACTTCTGCAACTTCTTCATTATCGATGCGTGTATTGTCTTAAATCTAGAACAGCTCGTTCTCCGGGAATTTCCAGTAACCGTTTTGACGCAATGGATGCCCGGTTTCATGGAAGCCGGTGTGTCCAGAGATGTTAAGTTTTAGATGCGACGGCATCTCATTGACTCGCCTTGTCCCTCCATACGGCGTTGTAGTTGTCCGTCCACACCCCTCCCCCATTCTCCTCGCCGCGCGAGCTGCGCTCTCCACCGCTCACCTCCTCTCCTCTCCGATAGCGAATACTCTCCCGCGAGGGGCATTTGATTGGATTCTATTGGATTGGCTTGGCTTGGCTTGGGTTAGATTGGATTGGATTGGATTGGATTGAATTTGGATTGGATTGGATTGAATTTGGATTGGGTTGGATTGGATTTGGATTGGATTGGATTGGATTGGATTGGATTGGATTGCATTGCATTGGATTGGATGGATTGGATTAAAGTGGATTGTGTTGGATTGTGTTGCGTCAAAACCGCGCCACGTTGCGTCATAGCCGCGGCAGGGGGTTCACGGCACGTTTCACGCGATGGGAGAATCAACCTAACGGAAACAACAACGGAACCCCCTATGCGTCGCATCTAAACAGGGGTTCCCGCGAGGGGAGGTGGGAGTAATTTTTCGGTCGATCGACTGGTCTATGGGGAAATGCTTTAGTTTTTTTGACAGAACGCCACCGGTCCCACTAAGAAAGCCTTCCCTTAAAAAATCGTGGGGTGGAGAAGGGGGGGAGTCGGGAATGGGCCGTGCCCCCTTCGGCCGTGTACGCCAGTGCTGCCCGGAGAGTGCATTCACTTAGTAAGTCCTCTTAGTGAGAGTTTTTCTTTTCGAGTTTAGTGTAAAGTGACACAGAACGTGTGGGGCACATCTGGCGGCGAATAGCCACGATGCTGAGTGCGGGCTCTGCAACATCTGTTTCGCCACACGACATAACTATTAACCCAGCTCCGCCAATAAATTTGTTGCACTGACAAGCAAGCGTTCTTTTTGAACGCATTTCTTCTGCTCCATATACGATCTGGCCGTGGGGGCCTGTCACGGATCACTGCTTGAAACGCTTATTGCGTGTCGCCTGTGCAGGTTATACATTAACGTAATTATACTCTTGTATTCTGCTTCGTCAAAACATGACTATATTTCACTGCACGGAACTCCCCCCTCCACTATTAGGGTTGAACGTTTAATACCAGCCTGTTTCAGTGGGCGATATTTCTGCTCGTGCTTGATGGATAAACGACGTCGTTTGATGGAACCTAGTCGGCGTGGACGGCAAGTGTAGGCGGTTTTCCTGCGTTTGAACAAGCAGCAGAAGTTCGACAATGGAAAATGTTGCTTTGAGCAAGTGCAAACTGTGGCTGTCGTTCTGCTGCCTGCCTTTCAAGCGCCTTGTGCGCGTCCACAAGGCTCTTCGAATTTCCCTTTTTGGGGGAACCGAAAGAGTTTGATGCCACTGCGTTTCCGCTCACGATTTGCGTAGACGAAGGCACAATAGTCCACCGGCTTTGGAAAAGGCAACGCACGAAGAAAAAAATCATGCACCCCTCCGTCAAACAACGACGATGGTTGAACGCGAAGCATTCTCGTGACGAATTTTGCGGTTTGTCGTGTAAGTTTTACAAACCGCTTCGACCGTGTCTCTGGGTTTTTCTTCTGCAAATTGGTTGATAACCCACTTTTACTAACTGTACTTCAGCAGCGCATAAGTTTCCATTTGCCTTTATTGCTTATATGTACGGGCGCAGTTAACACGAGGCCTCCATGGGGATTTCCCAATGAGGTTGTAGAATCCTTTAGCTTTCTTACCGCGCGGTTTTCCTTGGAATATCTGTTCATTATATTGTGACGTGGCAACGAAGGAGATGTATTCAGATAGTGTAATTACAAAAAATTCCCCGCATTTTCCCGAGGGGAAGAATGTGAAAGTGCGAATGCACGAGTTGAATTTGCGCGGTTCGGTAATGTTCGCGAAAGAGAGATCACACACACACACACAACTACAAAGAAAGAAAGATGCATTTATTCGCAGACACCTATTTGTGTTGTCGTTGTACTTGATTGCTAGAGCGGATCTCAGCTTTGAAATTTCGTGTCAGTACTCCTTTGAGCAGGTGCATTAGCCCTTCTCACGCCCGATTCTTGGCCAATCCCCACGTGGGTATGTGCCATGTCAGCGGCCAGGCAGCGCGCGCCCATCTCCCCCCGTTGACAAGGAAGACGAGGAGATTCCTGGCCAATCCCCCACGTGGGTATGTGCCATGTCAGCGGCCAGGCTGCGCGCGCCCATCTCCACGTGCGCGGACATCGCCGGTGGACGCAGGTTCAGGGTCGCTTAAGAAGTGCATTGCACTTAAAATAGACGGGATAGCGAAGGCAGACAAGGCAGCCGCGATGTCCCAGGAACTGAAAGCAAACCAACATCAGCGAGCGTCGTCTTCTCATCCCAGAGGGCGCATACCCGCAGAGCGGGGTTGGACACTGGTTCCGTTTATAGTAAGGAGCCAAGGAACAGAGCCCGTGACAATATCCAGGAAAACTATGACGAGCACCCTAACTGAAAGTCTATTCCCGGTGCCTATTTATCGCCAGCCTCACTTAGGCCACCAGAAAAGCAATATTTTAAAACGTGTAATGAGTATGTGTGTTCCGCCAAACGCAAAGCGTTTTAAATGCGAATGCATTTCTTAGTCGCAGGTTGTCTTGCGTCGTTGAGCGGCGTGCACCTAGCAACAGCTGTGGCGCGCGCCTAGCAACCGGAGCAGGTGCGGAGTAGCGGAGGGCAAGGGGAGAGGAGGAGCGCGCTCGGCGTGTGAGGGCGCTCGCATCGCGGAGCTCGGGCGGAGTAGCGGAGAGTGAGTGGAGAGGAGGAGCGCACCCGGCGTGTGAGGGCGGTCGCATCGCGGAGCTCGGGGCGGAGAGAGAGCTCGCGCGCGGGCTGGCGCGGGTCTCTTTCTCCTCTCCGCGTACCCCTCTCCGCTCGCTGCGCATATAAATGCAGGGAGCGCGCGCCTCTCTCCGTGACTGCTTGCCGACTGGCGCCTTGATAGCGATGGAAGTCGGTGAAGTCGAATCCCTCGCGGCAACGATACCGCAAAGAAGAATTCGGTGCACCCAATGCATTCGCATTTCCGCACGATCCCCTTCGGGGAGGTGGGGGGATTTTTTTTCTTCAAGCTTCATTCTTCCACACTTCCAGTTAATACATGGCTGCGCGAAAAGGGAATGGCTATTCGTTGGTCGCACAACTGTCGCTCAATTAATCGACCAGAGACAATTGTTTTGTGTTCTGCCGTGACGCTGTGTTCTTCTGGGACGTTTTGCAGCGGACTCTCAAGAAATACATTGCAATCGCTCCTTCCATCATTGGGTTCCTGCCTTTTGATGATGTTAATCGGGTACCTTAAAACGTTTTTGTACTGCTGGGTGTCTATAGCTTGTGGCAGTGCCGCATGACTGACCGGCATGCCGACCCCCCCTCCCAGGCCAACTTATTCCATTTTTCGTGAGCTGGCTGCGCTGGTGAGCAGTGTTCATGCGGCGCAGAATGATCCACCGGTATGGATGAATCTTTTCGATACGTGTATCCGCTTGCCTGACTTTTGAACGACGCAAAACGCAGTTGCACTGTGTGCTTCTCCACCGGTGCCTGCTAGCCTCGTAGCCTTGTAGTCGTTATGTGTGATCGTGGGTGTTTCTAAATTTTTCATGCATTCAGGAAAATAAGCGTCAAAATGGAGCAATCGTATAGACGCCGGCTTCATGACGCGAGGAAGCCAGGTTCGGTTCCGGTCACAGGAAGCGGTTTTCTTTTTTTTTTTTTACTTCAACGTTTTCGCTTTAGAGACGCCATCAGTGAGAACACTAAAGGTTCGCTTTAAAACTCCACCTCTGTGCGCGTCCGAAGCGGCCTCACTGCATACGCGCCGCGCGCCCGTCCCAATGTTTGGCCAACCACCCAGCCGGCCGCAGCGAGCACGTCCGCCGGCCGTGACGTTACGACCTCCGTGTGAGGTACCCCGGGAGAGGTCCGTTAGGTGTTTTTACTTTGCCAAATGCAGTAAAACACTGTAACGCCTTTGTGTGCAAAATTGCTAATACTTCGGACGAGTGTATTTGTATGCCTGCCTTAGCGCAATAAGCAAAAGTATCTTGTTCTTGTTCAGTTTCACGTAGTTTTTAATAACATTGATCACATGAATATCGCCGTGCTTTTATTCATTTGAAATTTATTTTAACAGGCATTTTAGATAGGGTCTGCAAGTACGTTAATACTAAGCCCCTACATCAACGCCGTAGTGTCCTCCAAATGTATTTTGACAAAGTTTTTATATACATTTGAAGCGTAATTTCATTACGTATTTTTTGTTGTATTCATGACGTATTTCTATCATCTTCAACACCTTCTACCGATTTCACAAATACTACAGCCAGTTCGAATATATCTCGATTATAATCATGTGCTTCGGCATATTTTGAAGGTATTTTAGAGGGCAGCTGTAAATATATTTAGGTAAGTGTATTTGTATTGTATTTAGAGTGCAATTCTGCCACGTTCGTTTTGCGGTTAAAAAAGGCATGTTTAATCTATTCTGAATACCTTAAGCACACATCGATGCGGTTCTTTGCATTTTCAGGGTATTCGAGTAGTATTTATAACCACTCTACATTGCTCACATTTTAAAAGGGATTTTTAATACACTATACTCGAGATAATTCAAGCTCGAATAATTCAAACTTTTGCTTAATTCAAACCAATTTCAAAATTTTAGACGGGCCGCTATGTTTTCAACTTATTTTCAAGCCGCTTAATTCAGACTACTTCATTAAGTGATTTTGGTTAATTTATACCTTTAGCATGTACGTGCGGGAAATATCTGCCGCATTTGCAGCTTCTATCTGCACATTTGCATCCTTATTTTACTAACAGTCCCACATGAAGCCGATTACTTGCATACACGTGTCACAGCAATGAACTGGCCGCCCCTGTTGGCATCGAAAACTTTGTTTTAAACTTTCATGTAGATTTGTCACTTTTGTTTCGTTACTTTTGTTGACTTAGTTTTGAAAGTGCGAATAGCGCTTTACTATTGTGTGTGAACGCTGTATTATTAAATACATGTGAATGTTTCATTACAGCGCAAATTGGCATGTTGCCCCGAGATATATTTATGAGAACCTTCTAATAATTCAAACTTCCGATAATTCAAACACAATCCTGAGGCCCCTTCGAATTTGAATTATCGCGAGTCTACTGCACTAAGTAGAAACCTGTAACATACATTTCAACTGCATTAGCAATATATCTACAAAATACGAAGGATATTTGAAGTGCACTTCAAGTATTTTTGTACGTATTTCAAACGTACTACGTTTCGCTAAGGGTGGACAGGAGACAGACTATCTGGTGGTACGTTTTCATGCGTTCCTTGGTCGATCTGAGGTAAAAATCACTAACAGCGTAGTAGCCGAAACCTCAGGCTTAGTTCTGGGCGCTTTATCTTCATGGTGGGAGGAGTGTCCAGGATCCCAAACCACATGAATGTGATTGGTGTGTTTGCTAATTTTGAGAGCGAAGCAATTAGTGCTGTCGTGTGACGTCTTCCTAATCCCAGATTTCGAATCGCTAAGTATGTACATCGCGCTGGTGATGGCCGCTTCCTCGGAAGTGCCCGTTTTGATGGGAGCTGCCATCGGAAAGGCATCTCCATCAGGGTGCTCAGAAAACGTCGACGTACACAACTTCATCTATAGAGAATAGGAGTTTAAGATGCATCCGCTCCAGCTTTTCTCGTATTTATGTGGTGCTTTGGGTGCATATATTGGGGGAGAGGCTTTTATGTGCAGACGTCTTTGTCTTTTCGGCGGAATTTGGTTTTTTAGGTTCACTCTTTGAGGGATGTTGATTTGCAGGTCATTGAATATGGCTTCTCCTGTTTTGGAAAATAACAATACAGCGTTTTAGTTCTTCGTATGCTCCGTCCGTTCTGTTCGTACCGTGTTGACCGGGACATTTACTCGGCAACTTGTGCATTCGTTTCGGTAGGGTGGATTAGTTCCGCGGGCCGGCCCTCGCCATTACCGCACATTCTTTACGCTGCGGGGTGTCCTCCTCGCTATGCCCGCGCGCGCAGGTGCAGTCCAATCTCGATACGAACGGTACGAACGGAAAGTACGCAGCAGACGGAATGCTAAACTCTTTAATGCTGTTTTCCTTTACAGCGTGCACTGCATAGCCCTTTCTCAAAGCCCTCCTCCACCCCTCCTCCCGCACTGCTGCTTTGCTTTCCCGGCACGCGATTTATGGCTCCCACCCCGTCTTCCAATTTTCTGTTCAATTTTGTGGATTTCACCGCGATCTTTCCCACCCCACGCGTTTCACAAAGCATAGAGATCTGAACGTATTGCGTTATAGAAGACACAAGCTCAAAAACTTCACACTTATTTAGTACCTTCCGCAACTAAACAATTGACCAATGGGTAAATAATACTACTCTGATCAATTTTCTTTATATCAATTGCTTTCTTTTTCTAAAATCTGGAAAAACAGAGGTAATCATTTCTCTTTTTACACTGAGAACTGCTACTTAAATGTTGATCGGAGTTAAAAACAGTAGGTTGAATTTGATCTCATGTTGTCGAGTTTAAACAAACATAATGCAATTCATTCTTAGCTTTCTAAAATACTCAGTTATTGAGTGTCATTTTGTGCAAATATCGCGAAAATTGATAAACATGGTTCCTTTAAATGACTTTCAGAGCGGCCCTTTTCTACAAATTGTTGTTTTCTGTCGCATATTACGAGGCAGTATATTGAAACTTTTCGTTTTTAAAGCAATAAGCAGGGTATGAAGTGTTCAGTAGTCCCTAGTAAGCAAGCACAAAAAAAAACGGGAGCTTAGGATTTAGGCCGATGAGTGAAAAAATTTTCTTCTAGAAGCGCCACTTTTGAACGGATTGCTTTTGCTACTCAGTTCGAGCAATATTTTCTCCAAAAATATAAGCATGATGAATTCACTTTTTCTGGATACAGCAGCAAAGTTTGCAAATATTTAACAAAAAATAAGAAAGATTTGGGAAATTTTCGCTTCGTTTTACAGGTCCCCAAAGTTGCCACACCAAGCAAAATGAAAAGAAGCCCTGCCCAATCGCATTATAATATATTTTACTAAACCAGCTATAAGGTTTCCCAATACAATATAGCTAGTTCTATGGTGAGGATACAGTGTTCTACACAATATTAAAGTTTCCTCTCAAACAAAAAATGGTCATGACCCCCCTTTGGCTGTCCTTATCTGAACACGCCTGTAGCAGTTTGTGCTAGTTACCAAGGCTTGTCCTATTATTCGCAGCGCCTTTCTTAAGAGCTGGAGATCAAAAATAGGCACAAAGTCGCCGTAACATACGTTGTACCGTCTCTCTCTCTCTCTCTTTCTCTCTCTTTCTCTATTCGCCCCAAACATATCACGTGATTTACGCCCACACACTTAGGCTTTTTCTGCGATATTTGCATTTATTGTGGGGTCACCCTTGCTCTCCTGTTTTAAAACTGCACTCTTAGAGACGTGTTCAAAAAAGAAATACTGCGGACACTACACAGCAATCGGCTCCTTCAATTTTCGTGCCCTCCTTGTTTTCTCAACTGTTCCTACGGTTCCTGGGCATTGCCACGCCTAAACCCAACAGCCCATACTCGTTTCTTTACGCAGGAATGGCGAACGAAGATGATTTCACATATACCACGCAGTAGCGCCGCCTGAAAAGTGTGACAGAGAGAGAGAGAGAGACGCCTGAAAAAACGGCTCTGCCAAACCATGAACTTTGGGCAGCTTTGGCTCCAAGCGCAATAATGGCTAAAGGTAATGCGAGACTGGGGGAGTGAGGTTGCATAACTATTGATGTTTGTGGCCACACTAGCTCCATTGGTAACTCCTTTGTCAGTACATAGAAATAACGTTTCCAGAATGCTTATACCGATAGTTATGGTGAGTGTCTGGTTAAATGCAGAGGTTGCAACCACACTGACTGGTCGCGAATCGTGTGTAGCTAATGTGACCACCGGAAACGAACGAAGACAATGCTTCAAGCCATGAGATTAAAAAAAATGGAGGGCGAGGTAGAGATTGTACATTTCCTGTCCCAATTCAAGTAACGTATAGCCAAGTTAGTGCTAAGTCTGGACAATGCTTCAAGCCATTAGATCAAGAACAATGGAGGGCGCGGTAGAGATTGTACATTTCCTGCCCCAAGTCAAGTAACGTATAGCCAAGTTAGTGCTAAATCTGCCGCGAATTCGTGCAAATGAAACTAACTCAGGCGTTGCTGTAAGAGTTGCCAGTGTGAGTTCATATTTGATAATAATATAACCAAAATAAACATACACGTTAACCGCCATAACGTGAACTAAAAGAAAGACAGTTCATAAAGAAACAAAAAAGCTCCAAAAACGCAACTCATAACACACAAAAAATCTGGGACAGGGAAAACATGTGACTATGCATTTGGAGCACGCATAAGGCGCACGCATATTATGCGTGGCACAGACGCAATCAAATCGCAACGTCAACATTCCACTTCAACTTTGCGGAATCGCAGATTAAACTGTGAAAGTAACGAAACCTCAATATCGATGAAACGGACGTAGACTCTTCGATAAACCGCCGTTCGGTGAAACGGGCATCTCTTGGATAAGACAACGTTCGGCAAGCCTGTCTGGGAACCACACCTTCCACTTCTGGAGAATCCACAAGAGAAGATAGCTAACGAACGCACGAGCTTCTTTACTATTGTTGATAACACCTTGCCATATCTTGCTGCGCCCATTGTTCACGAACGGCGCCCTGCAACGTGAGCACTTATTTTGGGTGCGGAATATGAGAGTTTATGGGCGGATTCCCTGCGACACATGACACGAAAACAAGAGCTTGATTTCAGGAATTTTCGCACACCATCTTTTTCGCGCTAATCGATAAGGCGACACCATATCGTGCTGATCACTTCGTCCTTTGTTTACTGGACCTTATAAACCAGCGCCAACTCTTAGCTCCAGCGCAGAATACAACAGATAACGCCCACAATGAGTTTCTCGCGTCAACCGACGTGCGCCATGCTACTGACTTGCGGTGTCATTCTCGCTAGCCTTTATTTAGCTTCCTCGAGCCATCAAGGAAATCTAACAGCAACTTTCTCGAACAGAGAGCCAGTGCAGTACCCCCGCATCTACCTGTTCGGCGATTCTCTGACGCAGGTGAGAATCTCGACGCAGGAGCTAGTTGAGCATGCACGACTTTCCTAAGTTGTAACCACTCAGTAAAAAAATAATGGATGACTATACCAGCCAAAGTGAAAACGAGTTACCCGGGAGCTCGTATTTTTGCTGTGGTAAAAAGTCAGCTCTCGAGGCGTGTGCATTTTCAAGTTTTTTTGTGTCCTGTAGTCATCTTACGAGCTTTATTCTCCCTTGACCATGGGTCTAATGATTGCGTTGATGACGATTTTGACTTAGCGAGCTCTTTCATGCGTAGTATGTAGTGCTCTAACACTACTGAGTGAACCGACGAGTGCATTGTGGATCATTAGATCTGAATCCTGCTTGTAAATAATACTTCATATTTGTTTTGATATCTGCAGCTTGGACACTCGGCCCAAGGATGCTGGGGCTCGATCGTGGCGAACACCTTTCAAAGGTACAGTGCACCTATTAGGCGAAGTTCCGCGATTTCTTCATGTATGCGAACGAAAACTCCCAAGGCTCCTGGTGTCTTTAGTGCGAGGTGCTCTATAACGCCAGGTATTGGAAAACGAACGTCATGGTGTGTGCGTATTAGCACGCGGTCATTACCAAAGTCGCACGCTGTTCAAAATGTTCATGTGGATATCCAGCTGGCACGCATCATCACTTGGATTAGCACTTGGAGTGGTTTAGTGATTATTAAGTACCAGTTAACAATAAGCCCAGTTTTCAAGGTTTGTAAAGGTTCCTGAAAGCTTTTCCGCCCTGCAAACCGCGTAGACCAAGTCTACAATCGCACTGCCCTCCTTTGTTAGCGTTGGAAGTCCTTACGCGTGTATAGTGGCAACGATCCCGTCGTCCAGACAAGTTACCATTTTACTTTTTACTGCGACGCAGTATACCTGTACCAGCCGAGGGTTCAGTTGCGACCGTCGGCGTCCAGAAACTCTCAGAAAAGGAATAATTGGCACCGCCAGGAACCGAACCCGGACCTCGAATGCTCAGCGGAGCGACAGCCCGTCGTCTTAGCCGACTAAGCTACGCCCACATGAGGGCGGGTCGTAGACAAGTCTACTCAATCGAGCACTGCCCTCCTTTGTTAGCGTTGGAAGTCTACGCGTGTATATGGCAACGATCCTCGTCGTCCAGACAAGTTACCATTTTACTTTTTACTGCGACGCAGTATACCTGTACCAGCGAGGGAGTGGAAGCGACCGTGTCTGGCCTACCACCTGGCAACCAAACCCTCGCGTGCAATACAAGAAAAGGAATAATGACGTTCAGGAACGAACCTGGACTCGAATGGATTACCGACTAAGCGACGGACCAGCGTCTGGGGAGTGGACAGGACCGTGTACTCAACGAGCACAGCGGCGGGTCTACCACCTGTGCTTAATCAAAGCCCTCGCGTGCAATACAACCATAATGACGTTCACGTGGTTTGGATTAGCGGCGAACGGACCAGCGTCTGGGGAGTGGAAGGACCGTGTACTCAACGAGCACAGCGGCGGGTCTACCACCTGTGCTTAATCAAAGCCCTCGTGTGCAATACAATCATAATGGCGTTCACGTGGTTTGGATTAGCGGCGAACGGACCAGCGTCTGGGGAGTGGAAGGGCGGGAAAGGCGCTCTTTGGCCGCGATGCATAAAACAAGAGTGAGAAGGAGGCAGTGAGAGAGATGACATCATAGCCACGCGTGCCGCACTCCTCCTCACACTTCTCCAGTTGCTCCTCTCCGTTTCCTTTCTTCCACCCGCCACGGTGGCTCAGTAGAGAGATTTAGCATAGCGGCTAGCGGAGGCTCACGCTACGGCGGCGGGTTAGCGGGACCTACTGCGCAGGCGCGCGCGGGGATGGTGAGGAAGTTGAGGAGGGTGGGGAGGAAGGCGCGGGCATGGCGAAGGCCGGCCCGCTGAACTAATCCCCCCACCGGAACGAATTTGCGCCTGCCCAGTCGGGCCCCGCTACCCGCCGCCGTGGCGTTAGCGGACAGAGACCGCTATGCTAAAACTGTCTAGTGGCTAAGGCGTTGAGCGCTGCTGAGCGCGAGGTCGCGGGTTTGATTCCCGGCCGCGGCGGCCGCTTTTCTGAAGGAGGCGAAAAGCAAAAACACCCGCGTGTTCGAGATTTCGGCGCACGTTAAAGATCCCTAGGTGGTCAAAATTGTCGCCGTCTTGTGTCCCCTCTTTCTCGTCCTTGTGTTGTTAAGCGCTGTTTAGGATGGACGGATACCAACTAGCCCAGCTATCAATTCTGTCGGTCAAAATTAATCCTGAGCCCTCCACTACGGCGCGACTCATCGCCTGCGTTGCGTCGGCGCGTTAAACCTCACAATCAATCAATCAGTTTCCTTTCTTCCGTCGCTGCTGCATTCGGTAGTCTCTGTGTTCGCTCTTTGCAGAGCCACGTGTGTGAATTCAAGTGACGTCGCATGGGTAATCGTCTTGGGTGTCGTTTACAGCTTTGCAGTCCAACCACCTTCACAGTGTGCATTGGAGCAAATATTTTTTAGTTTCACCTCTTCTCCGTCGTCCTAATTGGGAGGCCGCGTTCAGTCTGAGCCGGTAGCGTAGCCAGAAATATTTCTCTGGAGGGGAGGCGACCTGCAAAAAGAAAATCAAAACAAATAAAGGCTGCGCCCCACGATGCCTCAGTCATTTTTCTGCCACTATCACGTGACAAACGAGTCAAAAACGTTACTCCTGTTCTCCTTATTGGCGCACTGGGACTGGTCATAATACCTGTCTTTCAGAAACATTTCAGTCAAGGCGGACCCACTGACGTGTTAGGCCTGCAAGCAGTGCCTCCGCATCCTACACGGCAGCGTAGGAACTCCTTCTTGTCGTATTTGGCTTTGCACACCACGCCTCCCGACGGCGCACGCAGGAAGTGCGACGTTGTGCTCCGGGGCTACTCCGGCTACAACACGCGCGCGGGCAAGCACGTGCTGCGGCGCGTGTTCGGCCCCGAGGACGCGGGTTCGGTGGCCGCCTTCGTGGTCATGCTGGGCACCAACGACGCGGCCGAGCCGGAGGACGGCGGCGGAAACCACGTGCCACTCGACGAGTACGCGGCCAACCTGGGCGAGCTGCTCGACTACATCAGGGTACGCTGCTGATTTCGCGCGTGTTCCACTTTGCCTTACTGATATTACAGAGAATGTGCTTGACTCTAGCCTGCGCATGTATGTTGGACATGCATCCACAGAGGGAATAGCCACGCCGGAATAGAGAGAGAGTTTATTTGAGGAAAACTGAGGGTTGGCGGCTGCCTGGATGGGGCCGCTAGTCTAGCCGTTAGCTCAACCCAGGTTGATCAGGCGGAGCTATTCTTCGCTGTCACATCTGTCAGGCCTCCCTCCCAAAGCTTGCGCGAGGTGTGAGTTGCAGAGGCTCGACCCCAGCTACGTTACCATATAATACACGGTTGGGGTCTTCTCCGGGTGTGGGCATTTACATATGTATTTTGGGGAGGGGGGTGGAAGGCAGAACCTGTGTGGGTTAGGGTATGTGTTTGCTTACAATTGTCTCCAGGAGATGACCTCCACGGCGTTGAGGTATCTACGTGGGTGAAGGTTCGTAGCTCTGGCTTGCCTTAGTATTTTTAGTCTGGCTGGTTTTATAGTCGTTTGTGAGCGGGTTGAATAGCTCAGGAAATGTCTTCAAACAGAACTCGCGGTATGGAGAGGGCCGTGGCAAGAATGTTTCATAGCACGGGGCGTTCCATAGTGCAAGCTGGAAATCGGCAGTAGTGAAAGGTGGCCGCCCATGCCAGTGCACCGCACATGAACGCAGCGGAAGAACGGAGTCAAACGAGCTGACAGACAAGCAGTGAAACTACCACCATGAACTCCACCATGGCATGGGGGCAGACGCGAACAGTGGAGCAAAGGACATAGATTGAAGCCATTCTAACGATGTGAGGCGCATCGCATAAAAAAGCGCTTCAAGAGGCTACGTTACAAGAGGGTTAAAAAGTCCCTCTACATTGTGAGGCGGATGCAAGGAGTTTCAGACAATCAATCGGGCATTGATGCTTTTGCGTCCCCAACCCATAGGGGTTGCTTAGGTGTCCTCGGACTTTTCATTTAGTGAAGGTATGCAACCTAATGAAACCGAAACAGCTTCGCTGTGTAGTCCGAGTGCTAATAAATGAATGGTGCCGCCCTGTAGCTTAATAGTCTGGTGCCTTTGTAATATAGGCTCAGCAACACTATTATGAAATCTGAAAACGACAGCATGGTGCGAAAAGTTTCTTAATTTATTCCTAAGCGGGGGAATAATGGCGCGTTTCTCGTCAGCCAGTTACGAAGTGCGGAGACTGCACTTCATCGCTGTAAAACTGCACGCAATGTTCTTCTTTAGAACTTCTGAACTGCTGGGAGGCTTCAAACGCTCGCTTCCGGAAATTTACAGCGGTTGTTTGGCGATCTAGGCAAGTTTTAAACGAGCACGGCTACGCGCCCAAAGCTTGTCGAACGACAACACACTTCGCCGCAAGACTCAAACTCAGTGTTCCCTACCGCCTGCCTGAAACTGGAAAAGCAACCATGGCAGCAATTACAAAGCAAGAAAGCTTCCACTGCCATTCTCCCTCCCTGCACCAGGATAGACACACCAACCCACCCCTTAGTATGCGTAAAGTACAGAGTGCAAAGAGAACATACGGGTTTGTTTAGGATCAAATTATTAATGTTGTTTTAGTGCCGAAGCTTCCTAAGCAAGCGTAATAAGTGTACCTTACAAGGCACGCCGCAGTAGAGGTTTGTGTATTAGAACGACTCTTAAACACTTCCGATAAACACTTTCACCCTTTCGCTTCTGGAAGAATTGCGAAAGTTGTATTTATCTCCGTCACGGAGCGGCACTGCGTGATTTGGTCGGCGCAGCAGATCTGCCTTTTGTTTCTGCGTTGCTTTTGTGGCGAATATTTAGAAGTTGCCACGAAGTGTGTTCTTTGCTGCAGAGGAACGAAAGACTGCCAATGGGCGCTGCATCGCTCTAATGACGTAATTATAGCGCTCGGAGAACGCCAAGATTGGAAAAACGGAAAACGCATTTTGAGCCAGTTTCTAACGCCACGTTCACACTGTTGTCGCAACTGTCGAAAAGAGAGTTTTAGCATAGCGGCTAGCGGAGGCTCACGCTACGGCAGCGGTATAGCGGGACCCTACTGCGAATGCGCGCGCGGGGAGGGTGAGGATGTTGAAGGGGATGACAAGGAATGCGCGGGCAAGGTGAAGGCTGGCTCGCGGAACTAATCCCCCCTACCGGAACGAATTTGCGCCTGCCCAGTTGGGCCACGGCCGGACTGGAGGAGCGGCGAACGCGCCGCGCCCGCCGCTCCTCCAGCCCGGCCGTGGTTGGGCCCCGCTACCCGCCGCCGTAGCGTTAGCGGACGGAGCCCGCTATGCTGAAACTCTAATATCTTTAAATAATGACGTCATTTCACGTCCAAACCAACCGAACTGCATGAAACGCCGTTTTTTCACGTCCGTATCTCATGATATGGCTGTTACGTCGGTAGTCTATTCAGGTTGCCTGATCGCCACAGAGAAGTAAGTTTGGGATGAGGAATCTTGTGACTCCCTATTCAAAATACAGTCTTTGTTGGTTACGTTCTGAATGCCTTTAAGATTCCGAAAAAAAGTTGAAAGCAGTGTTGCAGTGTCCCTTTAATATATACCACTTAGCGATTTTCAAAGGCCCGCTGATATCGCGGTTACACGTGCATTTTTGTATCTTTCCTCCAGAGGCATACAGCCTTCGGGGAGGGGTTCAAACAAGCGCCCTCGATAACATGACAGCGCGACTTTGCTGCGATCTTGTATTTTCAGTCCATAACTTAGGATTTCTGGCCTTTATTTTTTCTTTCGTTTCAGTCTTGCGGGGTTCCTGACAGCAAAGTAGTGCTCATCACGCCACCGCCCCTGGACGAGGAGAGATGGAAGGCCCACACCGGAAGGAGAGGTGGTTGCCAGTAGCGCGCTTTCCTCCAAAGACCACAGCTAACGGAAGCGATTGTAAAGACAACCGAGCAGCGCGAAAGCGGAAACACAGCGACAAAACCGGATTGATTGATTTTAGGGTTTAACGCACCGACGCAATGCAAGCGATGGGGCGCGCCGTAGTGGAGGGCTCCGGATTAATTTTGACCACCTGGGGATATCTAACGAGCGCCGAAATCTCGTACACGCGGGCTTTTTTGCTTTTCGCCTCCATCGTAAAAGCAGCCGCCGCGACCGGAGTCGAACCCGCGACCTCCTTCTCAGCAGTGCAACGCCTCAGCCACTGAGCTACCGCGGCGGGTCAACGAGAAACCTCAGCGGCAGAGGCTAGCGTCACTAAATAAGCTACGTTTAGTGACGCTAGCAGGGGCCATTGAAGATTTACTGTGGTATGCCCAATCGCCGAGACATGGAGCCGAAGGCAATAATGGCGGCGAAGTCTTGGGGCGCAGGCTTTAAGTTTGTGCATGAGGCACCCGCGTTGTGAGGTACATAACAAAGGTGGTCCAAAAAAGTTCAAGTTGCACGAGGCGCGGACCGCGAGCCGGGGATCACCTGCCACAGAAGGCGAACAGCAGTGCTAGAGTGAGGTCGCTGGAAGGCTCCGAGAAAGAGTAACGCAGTGCGCGTCGGGAAATCAAAGAAATGGTTTCGGCTTAACTCAGCTAACATTGGATATGCAAAGAGCTTTTCTTGGTCTGGTTGAGTCGTGGTTTCTCTTGGTTAAGCTTTGATATAGCTGTATTGCCGACCCCGCAACACCGCAGCGGCGGCGGGCGGCGTGTCTTTAAAATTTTCAAATGATTGTTTAAAATACATATACAATTTAAACTTATATCAATAATTGTGTTAAAAGGTTTTCAATGAGTGAATAAATATTTCAGCAGTTTCAGCAGCTGCAAGGTTTGCAGGTCACGTGACCAGGACACCTAAGGTAGTGTCACGTTTGTACACTGCGAACGACCACCTTTCAGATTTCGGAAGGTGTCGAGGCAAATTAAAATTATTTCCGCCTGTTAATTTATAAATTCCTTGCGGTCACCCCACTATATAAAATGCTGGCTTTCATGTGAGCTAGAGAACATACACTCGACGAAAATTGGTTGTCTGTCCCTTTAAAGGGATACTGAAGCCAAAATACAAGTTGCTCTAAATCGATAGCTCATAGCTAACTGAGAACACGAATATACGGGTACCAGTCTTATGCGTAACGCTTTTTTTAAGAGGGCCGAAAATAGAGAAAATGGGAACACTGACGCCGCGGCCAGTTTCACCGGAAGGGGTTAAAAACATCTGACGTGCGCAACGTCTTTTCTGTCCGCCGCTGGGCGGCGCCACTCGTCCGTACCACGGGCGGCGGCACCGCTTTTTGATGAACGGTGCGAGCAGGTGCGAGTACGCTCGAGCCGTTTATTCGACGCCAACATTCGCGGGGCCTGAAAATGGCAATTGTTTTCTTCAAAAAAGCGTCAGATAGTGATCCCGGGTCCCACGAAGGAACATTTTGCTTAGTGTTTCGGAGCTGCAAAGGACGTGGGAGTTCGTGAAAGCCCGACTGATTTCACCGAAACTGATTGAACCGCTCGGTACATAGTAGCGTTGTATTCAGTTGCTTTTATAGGTGGTATTCATTGAAAAGTTTAGCTGTCAATTTCTTCGCTTGGCAACACTGGAAACGGCCATGGACATGGCGCGGCTTCTGCCAGTGCGTCCGCACGCCGAATAAAAAAATCACCCGCATGCGTAGTCTGCTCCGTTTACACCCAATTCTCAACGGTGGTGTCAAGAGAGATGTTTTTAATCGCACTCGCATTGGACTCGAGGCCTTACTTTGCGTTCGGTGGGGTTGAGTTTTGAACGTCCAACACAAATCATGTGTCTAGCGCGGACAAGTACCGCCATCCCGCGGAGTCCGACGTAACCAGCAACGGCGCACTCCCATGGTTGCCTGCATGCGTGCCTCGCCAGTGAATACAAGCTATACTGCAATATACCACCACTGCCTCGCTTGCTTCCCGTTTATCGTGACGCAAAAGCGGCTGCAGCCGCTTTGTGCGCCGCGTTCATTCAGCGTTCGTTAACGAATTTCTTGGCAACTAAGGCATCTATCGGCGCAAAATCACCGTTAAAATGGGTATGGGAAGGTCAGACTTTCGGTTGAAGCCTACGTGCTGGTTGCCTTTAGTGTTCGTTTAAGAATTCAGTCGTGATAGTCCGAGTTTAGCTTCACGGGGCCTTAATGCTGCGGCCATTGATGTACAGGTGCAGGCAAAACAGAATGCCTTCAATGTACTACGAAGAAAAACAGCGCGAAAGGCAGGGTAAAGCGAAGAACCCAAACCACTTGTCCTCTCTTTTGCGCTGTTTTTCTTCGTAGTACAATGTACCAACTGGCCCTTTAGCAAACCCTTCTAATTTCAATGGAAAACTAAGAGCCACTGCACGAAGCTCTTTCAAGCTGACTTCACCATGGTCAGTCACGCTGATATGGTTACGTGGAGCTAAGACTACATTCCCCAGCGAATTTAAGTGTTCAACGCATCTGTGACCACGTCAGCCGATAACAATCACTAATTACACGAATGCTGGCGATCACGTTCACTTTGATTTGCGTATTGAGCCTCTTTAGAGATAATATCGTCCCTTGACTTCCCGCATTCATCTTTCAGGTGGTTTCCAAAGTGAATGACGGATAACCGAACAGGGTATACAGTGCAAGCTATGCTCCCAGTTCTGTTCTAATTCTTTGTTACAGGACAAATTTTCTGTATTTTCTGGGACAGCTTCCACAAACTCTATTACCTAACCTATCTCAGTATGAATACTAAAATAAACATTGGTTCGCAAGAATAGTCAGCCGAAGTCTCCCTAATGCGTGTCGGGATTGTTCCCAACAACGCTTACCTTTTTACGTTTCCAGGTAGGCCCACACGACGGCTGGAAACAACAAAGAAGTACGCGGAACTTTGCGTCAGGGTAGGGAAGGAGCGTGGAATCACAACCGTCGATTCTTTCAATGGCCTTCTTAAACAGTCGGTGAGTCACACTCAGTCCTACAGCGACTACTGCGAAAAAAACAACTTTCTTGTTCTAGCGCAATTAGGCTATAAAAACAGCCATGTATCTGTTCAGAAAACATGTCGGTTGGTGCTTACGGGCGCGCCAAAATCGGGAAGAATATTATCCAGCTGTGTTCGTTTCTTCTCTGTGGCCTGCTGTCATGCATTATCGGATGGTTCATCTTCGGTGTAGTCAGCACGTTTGACATCAATGTCACATGAAACCAGCTATATTGCTGCTTTTAATTTTATGCTTCGCTTGTAATTTCCCCCCAAGCAAATCAACTATTTCAATTAACTTGTAACCGCATTGCGGCACAGTGAAGGTCGTGTGCGCAAAAGCGGTCAGCTTCATTGCGCCTATTTAGCAACGCATTAAATCTTCACTGAATGACCTGCCTGCTCTGCGTGGACACATCTGCAGGTTGCATTTAACAGAAGGAAGAAAGGAAAGAGAAAACTAAGCAACTTATGTATCATATACGGAAGGAAACAATGCGCGAAGTAACAAGGTTTACCTACAGATGTAGGGTTGTATAGGCATTTTCCTGTAATACCCTTTTGACTTCTGATTCAGCTTTCGTTCCCGCCCACCATGAAACAGGGAGTGTAGCTTGTATTGATTTAGAATAGTGCTACCGCAATACAAAAGGTTGTAAAAGGCTGTAGTTCTTCCAGCTCCTGCTGGCTTGTGCATACAAGGATAATCCTTGCTTAAGCCATCATTCTCGACAGACACAATGTCCCACCACCTTGTGCACTGTGCCACCACGTTTTTTGGCTGTGAGCGGAAACATAGTGGCTGTCATTTGGGAAAGCGGAAAATAATTCTTACCGCCGTGAACAAGAACTTAAATTGGCTGTCATTCTGGTAACCTGGAAGCAATTGTCTTTACTGCCATGAACGAGAACGTAAAAACTGAAAACACAAATTTCCGTCATGAAGAAGAACGTAAAGTGCCCGTCATTCTGGAAGGTTGAAAACTCATTACCGCCATGAACGAGAGCACCAAGTGTCTGTCATTCGGCAATGCTGAACACGGCTCATTCCTGGCGAAATTTTGAGGTTATGCGTACGTGCACTTCATTTTTTCCCTCGAGCACACTGCTTGTGAGAGATGGAGAACGGCCTGGCGATGTTGGCCGTGACGTATCTTGCCTCTGAATAATTCCAAACAGCCGCAGCCCCCGTCAAAAGACGACAAGAAACGTTTCTGTAGCTTGTCGTATTTTCGCGTGTCGTTCTATCCTCTTCCCGTATTCTTGTGTCATGATTGTGATGTTCCGCCATGTGTCGTATTCCTGTCCAATGTTTGATGTTCCGCCATGCCGAATTCCTGTCTTGTCGTGACCCTGATGTTCCATCAGTCGTTGCACATGGTTTGAATGTGATAGCCCGTTGTGAAGCGACTGTAGCCAATGCCTGCCGGCCAGCCTTACGCACTCCTCATCACTTTCTTTCTCTCTCTCCCTCTTTCTCTGTTCCCATTTGTTCTCATCTATTCCCTTTCATTCCCCTTCTCCCCTTCCCTCGGGCTGAGTTGTATGCTGGTGAACTCCCAACTGAGTTCAAAATATCCCCAGTTCATTTCTTTTCCACTTTCTGTATCAATAAAGCACTCACATCGCAGTGACATAAATGTCAGATCTGTTGTGACTACAAGAGTGTTTGTCGTTGAGAAAATTGACTTTTTCGTTACTACAGAAATATGTGTCGCAACTACAGATGACTTTGTCGTAGCAACAGGACTTCTGTTGTCACAACAATTTTTTTTTGTTGTACGACAGGAATTCTTGTTAGGTTTCTGTGGTATTCCTGTTGTGATTTTACATTGAGAGGCCTCGCTTTCTCCGCCTGTTGCTTTTTCATTCTTTTAGTTGTTTGGTTTTGGTTTATGGTGCAAGGTTCCACACAGTCCGCCTCTTTCACAACCCCACTGCGCATGCGCAATCCCCTAGCGGCCAAGTCCCTAAGCAGTCCAGCAGGGGCAGCAGACGACATTCCCCACACCTCCCGCACAAGCGGGAAGGGGTCGTGGTTGTATTTACATCGTTTTGATTTTTTTGTGTGCTCGTTGTGCGCGAAACAATGCCCACAACTTGTGCTGCGTTCCGCTGTAACTCGGAGTGCCGAAAAGGGAACGGTGTCGGCTTCTATCGCTTCCCGTCGGCCGCACGCGATCGTCTACGGCGGCTTGCATTGCTCGGGTCGGCTCGGCGGATGGGAACTTTAGGCTTAGCATCCTGACGGATATTTGATCGCCGCTATCTGTGAAACTGCGAATAACAATCCGTAACACCACTTTTCACCGCACTATCATCCCCTTTCTCGCATGTGGAACTTTATTTAAGCTATAACTGCCGTTTGAGCGATCGGTGACCAATATCTGCGTAGCCTGATTCGATGCTTCCGTCCGTGCAGGTATCCCCATCTCTCGGCCGCTCGGCGCACCGCGCGCCGCGACGACCGGTCTTATTTATTTATTTATTTATTTATTTATTTATTTATTTATTTATTTATTTAAACAGGTACCTATATCACCCTCACGGGCATTATTGTAGGGGGAAACCAAGCAAAGGAATACAGTACAGTCAATATAACAAAAAATGGTTGCGGGTAAAAGGCTGTATGGTTGAAACAACAAAGCGTTGACTTACACTGTCATAAATAAGGCATCACATTGCAAATACAAAGCAAAAACGCAAAAAAAGAAGAGTGTATCGGTTACACAGGGCAATAAAATAAAATAAAAAGCAATTAGTACGGAACGCATCAGAAATGTACAGTAGGGATTAGTTCAACAAAAAATTGTGCAAATTTCTAACAAAAGATGAGGGAGGCGCAGAGACAATTTCCTCTGGCAAGCCGTTCCACTCATGCGTGGTCCTTGGAAAAAAGGCGTATTTGAATGCGTTGATCCTGGACGCGTATTCACGCAGTTTTAAAGAATGGTCAGTAGGGGGTGACACATAGGTAGGTGGTCTTATATACTGATCCTTGTCGATGCCTGTTCTGTTCATGAATATGCTGTAAAATAGGGACAGTCGTAGGTATTTTCGCTGGTCAGCTAACAGAGGCCATTGTAATCCTGAACGAATGTCAGCTGATCTTACGGTGAAGTTATAATTGCTTGCCACAAAGCGTGCTGCTCGTGCCTGTACACGCTCTAGGGCTTCTATATTTGATCTTGTTGAGGGGTCCCAGGCACTGCAAGCATATTCCAATATGGGACGCACATTGGATGTGTATAGTGTTTCTTTCAACTTAGTTGGTGCCTGTCTAAAATTGCGCCTCAACAAATTTAGCACGCGACTAGCCTTTAATGTTAAGTAATTAATATGAGCGTTCCACGACAGGTTGGCAGAAAAAAATGATCCCTAGATATTTATATTCTGATGCAACCGGCAAGGTAGCCCCGGCCATGACGTAATTTGAAATCCGAGGCTGTTTTTTGTTCGTAAACCTCACCAATTTACACTTCGACACATTTGATGTCATTCTCCATGAATCACACCAAGAAACTATAGAGTTCAAGTCATTCTGCAATTGAACGGTGTCCGCTTCAGAGGTAATGTTATTGTAAATGCAGCAATCGTCAGCGTACAATCGAACACGGCTAGAGAGATTGTCAGAGATTTCGTTTATAAAAATAAGAAAAAGCAGGGGCCCCAAACTGACCCTTGCGGCACTCCTGACAATACACCGACGCTTGATGAGCACACACCGTCAAGAATCACGCACTGCTGTCTTTCAGAAAGGTACGCTTCGATCCACATGAGAAGGGAATTAGGTATACCTAGACAACGAAGCTTTTGCAACAACAACACATGTGACACGGAATCAAATGCCTTCTGGAAATCCAGAAATACACAGTCAACCTGAAGGCTTGAGTTAATAGAAGCTGCAATGTCGTGCGTAAACTCGACCAATTGTGTATCGCACGAAAAACCCGCCCTGAAACCGTGTTGCAATGGGGAAAAGAAGTTATTACTTTGTAGATGATTCATTAAGTTTGTGTAAATGATATGTTCGAGTGTCTTGCAGCACACGCTTGTCAGAGAAATAGGCCTGTAGTTACACTTTTTTGTTTTATCTCCGCTTTTATATACTGGAGTTACGTTGGCATTTTTCCAATCAGCTGGTTAAAACGCATTGCTCAAGCGACGTTTTGTACATGAGTGTTAAAAAAGGGCGATAGACCACTGCGCAGTTTTTCAAGACGAAGTTTGATATACAATCAAGACCAGGAGCAGAGTGAACATTTATTTTTTCCAACAAGAGCACGACACCGCGTTCGGAAATTTCTATGTCATTGATTTGCGGGAGCGCGCCAACATTCTGGCATACACTACGTGTGTTAACTGGCTGCGAGAACACAGACTGAAAGTATGTATTGAAACTCTCAGCTTTGGCTTCCGTGTTAGAATCGTAATTTATCCCGTCCATGGTGTCAGGAATAGTGGGTCTAAAATTACTTTTATTTTTCACGTATTTCCACACTTCGTTAGGGTGGTTTTAAGTTTCTCGCCTAGATGACAAAGGTACATTTCTTGTGCTCTGCGCATAGCTTTTGTCACCATTTTGCCAATCGTCTTCATTCTTGAAAGCAACGCAGGATCAGGCATGCGGCAATACTTTCGATACAACCGATTCTTTCTATTGATCTTTGATCGGAGTTCCCTAGTGAGCCATGGCTTATCATTGCGTCGCCTGGCCGAAATGATACGCGAAGGAATGAAAGTTTGGGTCAAGGACAATATCTTTGTTTTGAAGAAATTCCACTGCGCATTCATGTCTAACGATGAACTATGCGATTGGAACTCAGGAAAAACTGCATCTAGTTCACGCGGACAGTGATGGGTAGTCACCTTTTTCATAAGAGAACACTTTGCGGGGTGCCTCAGCGCGGCGGTTTTTAGCACTACAAGACATTTTAGTAATAACAACGTCATGGTCGCTGATACCAGGGACTGTGACAACAGAGGATACAAGATCCGGTTCAGTGCACAAAAATAAATCAAGAATGTTTGCGCTGTCACCACCAATTCGTGTTGGCGTTTCCACAAATTAAAATAATGAGTGGGCATTAATCATCTCCCTAAACGGCAGTATACAGGAAAGACGTTGTGTTTAACACGGGTTTAAAGGACTTCCATTCTACAATCCGGAAGTTAAAATCGCCTCCGAGAATTACGTGCGTTGTTTGCAACCTAATAAAACGTTACTCAACTGAAAGAGAGGATGGGCAGTTCTTATACCGGGCGGCCTATAAAATGAGCCAATGGCAACGGAAGAACCGTTTTGTAGCAACATTTTACACCAGACAGTTTCGCACGAGTCGGCTTCGACGCTTATAGAACTGCTAGCTATGCTATCATGAATGAGAACCAATACACCACCACCATGGCAATTACGGTCTTTCCTATATACGGTATAGCCAGAGGGAAACATTTCGCTGTCGCTAATTGTGTTGTCGAGCCATGATTCTGTACCAATGACTACGTGCAGATTTGTTGATTCTATCGATTAAGTGAACTCTATAGTTTTATTTTTGAGGCTTCTGCAGTTTACTACAATACAGACGACATCGTGTTTGCCGGATGGTTTCTTTTTATGGTAAGCTGCATTCGTTAGTGGCTATCGAGTATCGCTGATCACGGTGTCGGTTTCAGCATTAATACACAAGGTTTCGTTGCCTATTTTCATTTTATTAAATCGCAACTTGTATTCTGCTTCACGGTCCTTGGCGAACTGAATCAGCTTCTTCCTTTCCTAGTCGAACTTTACTGGAATAGTCCTCACTTAACGCGAACTCAGGTTCCTTTAAGCTTTGCGGCAAACAGCAAGCACACGTTCTTTGTCTTTAAATGACAAAAACCTCAGAATTATGGGCCTTGCCTTTTCCGCTGTGTAGCGTCCTAGCCTGTGAGCTCTTTCAATGGCAGCAGCGCTGATTGCCACATTCAGTTTTTCGGAGCAAAAGGCAATCACTCGAGCCTCTGACTGAGCCCACGTTTCATTTACAGTATCTGCAAGGCCATAAACTATCAAATTGTTTCTTCTAGATCTGCTATCTAGGTCCTCATACGAGTCCCGTAATTTGGCGCAGGTATCCGCAAGATTTTCATTTTGAGCGAGTAGTTGCGTTACGTCATCCTCTAAAGGGGACATGTTATCTTCCACGAGCTTGACCTTTTCTGCCAGTTGCGATAGCTTTTGTTCGAGTGCTTGTTGGTCGGTTGGAATGGAACGAATTTCCGAAAGAATTTCAGTCTGTTGCTGTTGCATTGACGGTAGTGTCATGATAACACCAAACATTTCTTTTTCTTGTTGGGGTGTCAGAGGGCCCGGGTTTTGTTCTACATCGCCAGACAGAAGCAGCAACATTCGAGCAACACGCACGCATGACAAAAATTTTGCACCCAGCAGGAGAACATTTTGAACAATCGTAGTCGACAGCGAGTTGGGATCTGGCACCAATTTTTTTAAACGGCTTGCCGTTAACAGGCGATAAGAATAACCAACCTGAGGAAAGACGAGCCGTGAGTGAATGACAGCCATGCCGGTGCCAGATCCCAAGGTGGGTGGTTGCCAGATCCTTAAGAGGGAGATGGCATCCGCGAGAGATTCAAGCGTAACATTTTGGGGACCGGGGTTCAATTCAACGTCTCCTGAGAGAATTAGCAAGAAATAAACATTGAGGACATTTGCAGAGACAGAGAACAGTAAGTTGAGCAAGGATTTGCGGCAGGACTCTAGTGTGTCGGAGGGGCACGACACCACGATCAAAAAAGGATCATACCTGCCGCGGTGGCTCAGTGGCTAAGGCGTTGCGCTGCTGAGCACGAGGTCGCGGGTTCGATTCCCGACCGCGGCGGCCGCTTTTCTGATGGAGGCGAAAAGCAAAAACGCCCGTGTGTACGAGATTTCGGCGCACGATAAAGATCCCCAGGTGGTCAAAATTAATCCGGAGCCCTCCACTACGGCGCGCCTCATCGCCTGCGTTGCGTCGGCGCGTTAAACCCCACAATCAATCAATCAAAAAAGGATCATTTGAACGCACGCAATAAGCAACGTGCTGGGGGTGACTGACCTGCGCCAAGAGATGCAGTGACATGACTGAATTCGTAGCGGTGTCGTGCCCCGTCCTGGTCCGGTGCAGTGGCTCTTTAAATAGGCTTGGTTGACCATGACCGGTAATTGTTCGCGGGGGCCGGAGGGGTGAGCAGGCGACGAGGGGGAGAGCTTGTTGCTGGGCAGGACGCGCTTTCTGTTCGACGGGCGGGTTATGGAATGTTGTCGAGTTGCAGCCTGCAGCCAGGGAGGCGTCGCGGGGCATCGGGGAAGACGTAAAGCACCCGAGCAGGACGACCTGCGCCAAGAGATGCAGTGACATGACTGACTTCGTAGCGGTGTCGTGCCCCCAGCGTAGGCTTGCATCGCGGCAGATATCCGATCTCCGCTTTTAAAATAAGCCCTGACAATAATCCCTATCGCAATTTTTCACCACACTAACACCAACTTTCTCGCACGTGGAATTTCTTTTCAGCCATCAGATTGATTCAGAAGAGCAGCGACAAGCGCGGTTGCTACCGTGGTTTGCGCCGGTTCGAGCCGCTGAGTGTGCCGAGCTGGCAGGCGCGGCCGGCGTGTACGCGGACGGTTTCCGAAGAGCAGAAACGCTTTCACGATTGCTTGCTTTATCCATTTCTTGCCGAACAAACGCGCAGCTCAGCGATCGTCGTAGTTGACCATGGAGCAAAAACAGTGGGCGGAGCGACGCCGACGACGCATCTCATGCGCGCATCAGGCCATATGTGTCTCAAAATCACGCGCACGACTAGTCGTGGCGACAGTCGTAACAATCAGTCGCATGCGAATCGCGTGTACTAATCGTACATGTGTCCAGCGCTTAAAGTTCGTGTGCGAACTGCCGGCCTTTGTTGAGCTGGCGATCGCAGTTCAAGCCAGACGACTCCAAGTACTGCTCGCTCTGCTGCTCGGACGGCACACGGATCTGTCCGAGATTTCTCTGCCAGCCCTCATTCAGTGATAAGAAGCCGCCTGGTATTATGTGATGACCAGGGGCTGTCATCTTAAGGCGTTATAACACCAACACAGAAGAAAAACTTCGGCTGCTCCTCGCCGTAATGTGGGACATACAACGAGAACGCAGTCGGAAGAAACGCCGGCGAAGCCTGCCGCTTCAACTTCCGCTAGGCACGCTAGGTGGCAGCACACCGCAATGAAAGAGGCGGATTGTGGGTTTTTGCCTATTGTTAGCTGCACATAAGAGCGCGAGCTGTGCCGCAAAATGTTCTCACGTGGTCACGCGACAGATGGTTATAGGCGCTGTACACTAATTTCTTGCTGATGCGGGCACGTTTTGTGTATATCATCGTCGTCGTCTTCGCCGGCCTGTATACTCCCACTGCAGAGCAAAGGCCTTTCCCATTAATATCCAATTATCACGGTCCTCGGCTAACTGCGCCCAATTTATCCCTGCAAACTTCTTCATCTCATCTGCCCATCTAAATTTCCGCCCCCCCTTGCCACGCTTGCCTTCTCTAGGGATCCACTCTTAGCCTTAATGACCAACGGTTATCTTGTCTTCTCATTACGCGCCCTGCCCATGCCCATTTCTTCTTCTTAACATCTACTAATATCTCCTTAACGCGCGTTTGTTTCTTGACCCACTCCGCTCTCTTCTTGTCCCTTAATGTTACGCCTATCATCTTCCGTTCCATTGCTCGCTTAGTCGTCCTCAATTTAAGTTTAACCCTCTTAGTCAGCCTCCAAGTTTCTTCCCCGTAGGTGAGTGCCAGTTAGATGCAGCTGTCATACACTTTCTTCATCAGGGACAATGGTAGGCTGTCATTCAGTATCCGAGAATGCCTGCCGAATGCACTCCACCCCATTATTATCCTTCTAATTATCTCTGCCTCATGATTGGAAACCTGGTCACAACTTGGCCTAAGAGAGATTTGTGTATATATATGAACGTTTTTACGAAGAAATGTTAGTTGTAAAGTAGCGCTTGTCCCTGCCGTCCTCATCTGTACTCAGCCTAATTTCTCGCGCTTTATACGCCTCCGCACTTTCACTTTACTTTGCAGAACTGGAGCAGTTTCTTCGCGGAGGGACTACATTTCTCCACCGTCGGGTCACAGAAGTTCGCCAAGCTGCTTATGCCCGCTCTCGTGAGAGCGGTCGGCAACGTGATCCAGATCTTCCCGGACTTCAAGAACCTCGACCCTTTCGATCCGGGACGCGGCATCGACGGTTGGAAGCCTCGCTACTGAGCTACACGTGACACAAGCGGCTAGATAGTTGTTCGCTAGGAGGACGCTCGGCGTGAAACCCTTGATAAGAGTTGGCAGAAATGACGCAAAAGAAAGGAATGAATTTGTGACTTCAAAGAAATAAACGTTTCGCGTGATTTAAGAAAAGCATGAACGAGTTGGAAATCGTTTATTTTATCACTAGGGCGTCTTCGCGGACATTTTTTTTTTACTCTTGGCCTTCCGGCTTACAGAATGAGCACACACGCATACGGAAGGCCAGAATGTAGAGCTATGAGCGAGCTGCATTGATTTGCTTCTAAACGCTGCAGTTAACGAAAGCTTAGGTCCGGTTCAGACTGCTGTCGCAACTGTCATAATATCTTTAAATAATGACGTCATTTGACGTCCCAGCCAACCTAACTGCATGAAACGCCGTTTTTTATGTTCGTAGATTACGATATTGCTGTTACGTCGATAATCTGCGCCTTAGTCTCCCAACACGATATGTAAATGGGCGTTGCAGTCGGAAAACCACGCGACGTATTATTTAAAGGGACTCTGCAACACTTCTGGTAAACGCTTTCACTCTTTCCTTCGCGTCTGAAAGCATTTTAAACGCTATAGTTATCGCCAGGACGGAGCGGCACTGCATGATTTGCTCGTCGCAGCAGATGCGCCTTTCGTCTCTGCTGTGCTTTAGTGGCTCTTTTTCTAAAATTGATATCGAAAGTCCAATTGCTGAAACTGAAAGGAGGCCGGTCAATAGCGCCCCTATTGCTGTGATGACGTAATTTGAGCGCTTGAAAACCAGGACCGGGAAAGAAAGCGAAACCTATTTGAGCAAGTTTCTGAGTAACCTGATGAGCATAAAGCCGTAATTTTAGGCTGAAGTATTTTGTGTGTTCTAAGTATTGGGTGTGCTTGTTGACTACTCTCTGAAAATCATTTCGGTTATATAAATAGTTCAAAAAGTGTTGCAGCGTCCTTTTTAATGGTGTTCTTGGCTGTTTGTCAGGCATGCGGGCTCGAACAGGGCTCGGACGTTATGGACAACGTCCTTATTCTCATGATGTAGTGACCCAGTTACTGCTTCTGCTCAAGAAAGTTATTAGATTGTTTTAGTTTCCCGTACATAGATGTTCCACGTACGTTAAACTTTCAAGGCTGAACACTGCGCATGCTCGGAACTCAAAGTCACGGACATGCATGAGATCTGAATTTTTACGTTGCGGCCTTCGCGCTTGCTCCCTGTTACAATTCTGCGCGCCGCTACCATGTTCGCGGCTTGCTGCAAGTTTTGAGAAGTGTCATAGCGTGTAAGAAAGCCACACGTAGCTACTACTACAAGCCTGCCCCGGATAGATCACAACGCGCCGGAGAACGGCTGGCATGACTCAAACATCGGCGGCGGCAAACGGCACGTAGCGACTTGCCTCGGCGGGCGGATGCTGCAGCCGAGATCACTTCTCCCCCCTCTCTCAGTCTCAACCACGGTGTAAGAATATTGACACTGCGCGGGGCGGCGCGGCCAGATCTTCTTCGCCGCTCCATGAGCTTCTCCGGAACGCCGCCAGAGTGCGCCCCGCCACGAGGGCCTGTCTGCTCGCCGAGCTACGGCAGCCGTAATGCAGGAGCTGTGGGATCGTTTGGTGGAGCGGTGTGTACGTGAAGTTTTTAATTGCAGATAGGCACAGACAGATTGAAAATGCAGTCGACACCAAATAATTTTGGGCTACTTTCATTTTTAAATGCAGAGGATTTTAGTAACTCACGATGTCACCCGCGTTGGCGTCCGTAGTCCGCGTCCGCATCGCTCCCCTTACAATATATAAATACTTGCCGGCGCCAGGTTTCGATCCTACGACTCTGCGGGCGGAACGCAAGGTGCACGGTGCTCTACCAACTGAGCCACAAAGCCGACACAGAACGGAAGGTTACGAACGTGCCTTATATCCTTGACTCATTCAACCGTCGGCCAGAGGTGCGCCCTCTCCCCCGCGTCCTCCTCGCCTTCTCTCCGCTCGCAACGCCCTCTCTCGCCGCGTTCGGTTCGGGCGCACAACAGGTGGGGACGTGCGCAACACCCTCTCTCGCCGCGTTAGGTTCGCGCGCAAGAACAGGTGGGGCGCTCGCATCGCGCTCTCTCGCCGCGGTCGGTTCGCGCTTAAACCACATATGTCGTTCGCGCGCGCTGCGGTCGCTAACATCTGTGGCGTGATCGTGACGTCAGCATCACGCGTTCGCGTGGTGGCGATTTCGGCGCTATAACACTCTCTCGCGAGGGGAATTGGATTGGATTCGATTGGATTGGCTTGGATTTGGATTGGATTGGATTAAAGTGGATTGTGTTGCGTCATAGCCGCGCAACGTTGCGTCGTAGCCGCGGCAGGGGGTTCACGGCACGTTTCACCATCGACTTCATCGACAATGTCTACGCTGGAAGACAACAATTACAACAACAACAATCAATACGTAATCCATACGACTTGCAGGCGCGCCCCCCGCAGAAATGCTCTGCATTTGATCGTGCCCCTCACGAGGGGGATGTTTTTGTCGAAGACCTGTGATTTCTTTGCTGTAAAATGTACTCTTTACTTAATTCTATACGCGTTCTTTTACTCACAGAAACTGCAGCAGTGCGCGGAACAGCAGAGAGAACGCGGTCGTGCGACCCTTTCGAGCTCGTTGTCGAAACGCTTCTATTGCGAATAATTTTTTTTTTATGATCCGCACGACTCCCGAGAGCGTGGTTACTTTACCGCCTTTTAAAATAAAAGGTTGTGTTAAACGCACACGCTCGTCCTTTTGGGCCGAAGAGCCTACGCGTAGCATAAAATGTTGCTTGAGCAGTGTAAATCGTCCAAGGTGTGAGGTTGCAATGCCCGCCGTGTAGAGAATATGGTAAAATTCGTCCAACTGTCGTTCTTTAACGTGTCCAGAGACGTCAGTGACGCTTTCGTATTTCGGCTGCATCAGAAATGCTACCTCCATAGCTAGGCACACAACCCGCGCTGTTTTGCTGTGTAGCGTGACGCCTGCGCCGTTGTATGCGCGAGGACCCGGAACGAAGCTAAACCAAGACAATACATATGCGACATTTTAATGGGTAAGGCAGTGCAGTGCTGCCTCCTCGACGCGAAAATGGTCAGTGAAAATTTCCCAGGCGTTTCTCTATCAAGCTCGGCTTTCACGACGATACCGACGGTGCTGAGTGGTTGTCTATACCACGGAAACACAGGTGTGCACGCCCAGATATAAAATACTGACGCGACTCTAAACTGGGATTGGCGGATGTCAGTTTGGAATAATTGCAGTCGGCGTGGTAAGGCGACTTCGTGGACCACAAAATTCTCCACCGAACTTAATAGGGTCAGGGCAAATTATACAGCTTTATAAACGTGTTATGTTAAACCAAAATGTGCAGCGGGTAAAAACTGGGCCCGCGATGGCTGCATAAACTTAACCGCATCGCTGCGAGGGCATACGGCGTGTGGTATGCATGTGTAAATGCTTCTTTGAAAGCACATGGAAGATACCGGCATCGGTAGCCTCAATTATTTCTAATAAATTTAAAACTTGGGCTAACTGTTTCTATCGCACATTTTGACAAAAAAAACTGCACGTAGACAAGGGCGAATAAAGGAAAATACAAGAGCTCATGTTTCTGTTTCCATTTTTTTCCTCATCTATGCACGGTTTTTTTGTTGTCAAAATTTGCGGAAGCCTCAATTATTTCGTCCGGGGACCTTGTGAGCTCCGCAATTTTGATATTGTGAGATTTTACTGATCAGGGAGCTCAATCGAACAACATAAGTGTAACACTGACTGCGGCATCAACGAAAGAATGCTACTGGTGCCCGTGTTCTGTACGATTTGAATAACCCAATTTGGTTTTAATTTGAAGCCTTGCATTGCGGTGTCTATTATTTTCCACAGTGGTGTATCCAGAAATGATTTTCGGGGTTTGCTATACGCCACAGGTAAAAAAATAAAAAGAAATAGGTCCTGCGGCGAAACAATTTTCGTTTTTCTGCTTTAGTAACGTCTGTGTTATATGTTTCGTCGACGTAATATCTGCACAAAAATACGGATACGTATAAGAACCATACTTCTAAACAAACCAACAGTCTTGTTATCCTTGTTTTTACATTTTAGTATAACGATTCACTGTGTTAATAGCATTGCTCTGTCTAGGCCCCTGATTACCCATGTTTACATTCAGCATAAGGATAAAAAATTATTTTCGTTCCACGAAAGCCAAAATAGCCGTTATGTGTAAAACACATTTTTAACTACAAGTCGCCTTTCTTGCTGGAGAAAACACAATGCATTACAAGTGGCGTTCGAAGAGATTTGCAATCGAAAAGCACATGGGCCGCGATATCCGCGCACATGCGTCGCCTTGCTGTACCGCGTGAGTTCCACAACGCTCACTGCGGCGCCAGCCGCAGTGATCGGTGAGAACAAAACGTGGAAGTTGAATCATAATGTCTACTCCTCACTCTGGCAGCAGAAAACACCGAAACGCAGCGTGAATGACACGGAACGTCAAGCCCGCCGCGCATCCACCGCAGCTGCGCCCGCTACTCCGCAAGCGATAGCCGGCCCCTCATTCGCAGCGCCCCCGCGCCGCTGCGGTCTGCGCATGTACTAAGGGCGAACACGATCTGGCCGCGTTCTCCGCCGCGGCAACCGCCGAGTGTCAACACCTAAATATTCTTACACCGTGGTCTCAACCAGCGCCGCTACTGCCGGCCCTTCCCGAACTCTGGAAGGAGTGTTGTGTGTGTTTCTGTACTGTTCGCCAGCCGTGTGTTCAATAGGATGGGGAGAAGTGCGGAGCCCTTACGGCGATTGTGTATAAAATCCGCTTTTTTAGCGAATAGTGCATTTGCTTTGGAGCAACGAATCTATGGTGTCGCTCTGCTCGAGTCCTGTACTGTAACCTAGCCCGGTAGGGTATTGATCCCGTATTGCTTCGGCTCATCTCTCACCATGCAGATAACCAGCTAAGCTTGCCTTCGACTTCTTGTCGTCATTTCTAACGCAGTGACCTTTGCTGGCCGCTTACCACCACACTACCCCACATGCCGGAGGCGATGGAGCCTGTTTTGGGGACGCCTTCCCGTTGGTAACATACCGTACGTAAAGTAGATCAGCATGGTGGCACCCCGCCTTCCCGCTTCGCAGCGAAAACAGCTTCGTCGCTAATCCTTTGGTGCGATGTCGTGTTCTGAGCTGATTTCACCTTCAATTCGCCCATTCTTACCCTCTCTAAAATTTTAATCGAAAAACAGCTTTTGTTTTTCAGATATGAGAAGCGATTTTTCAGCTGTTAAGCCTGACAAGGTAGCGTTTGTTGTGGCTACAGATCCAGAGTGGCTACAGCAGTATTTGTGTCTGTTAATAATTTTCCAAACGGCCGCACCCCCCAGTAGGAGCATTTTTTTTAAGCTTGAAGGATGAGTGAATCGGCGGCATCAGCACGCTCTGCCGTTATCAGGCGTAGCGTTTCGGTGTCCTTACCGCGCCATACAACCAACTGTCATGAAAATTTACACAGCAGCAGACGACACAGTGGCGCCGGTGACGGTCGCGAAGGTGATGTAACAAAACGGGCATTGAAGCAGAGAGGTCAACTACGTCACTAAAAAACGATTGAAAGAAATGAATAGATACGGAAAAAAGATTGTGTGATGTTACGCAGCTGAACACACGCCTTTCGCTCGCTTTTGCAGCTTTTGGATAAACGTTACTCGATCGCGCTATGTGGCGTTTACGCCAATTTTAACCATAAAAATGTGTTTTCTTTGCCGACCTCGGCTGCAGTCCTAATTTTTGTATGACATGGAAATGGTTTTATATCTTTTATGCGAAATATCTGATACTAGTGTGTGAGCGTTATATGCTAAGCGTCAAATTCCACTGCGTGTAGTTTGAAGTTTATTCAATTCAATTCAATTTGTTCAACAACAACAACAGTGAAGTACAATGCAGCGGCCCGTGGGCGAAAGGCGATACATCACAACTTCACACAGCTGCAGCAGCTGTGTGACGACGTGATCGCCTGACTGGGCCCGTAGGGCTGCTGCACACGACACACACAACATCATTACCGTTCAAATTATACAATATAATTTCAAATTAAACAATATATATAATAATATATATAATACAAAATATAATAACTTCAAATTATACAATATATATATATATATATAATTACACAATATAAATTATACAATATAGTAATAGTGATACGTGTACATGTAACTAATGGACCTCTCCCGGGGTACGTCACGCGGAGGCCGTGACGTAACGGAAAGCGCACGTGCTGGGTGTGGCCGGGAGGGTGGTTGGCAAAACATTCGGACCGGCGCGCGGGTCGTATGCAGTGAGGCTGCATTAGACGAGCGCAAAAGTGGAGTTTTTGTTCATGTGGTAGCTTTTCTGATGCCGGTGGGCTGCTGTGCTCTCGGCTACGCAAATCTTGCGAGCTGAATCAGCGGTATCAGACTTTTCACAGTCACCAAGAGGTAAATTCGGCGTGTATTGTGGATGCGCGCAATGTGCCTAAGAGGCTGGCAGCCAAAGCAGCGACATGGTCTGCTCTTACTCATAGCAAGATTTCCCATTTTCGAACTTCTGCTGTTCTCCAAAGCGCAGTCATACCGTCTACATTGGCAGTCCGCGCTGATTCGTGCCATGAAATGATGGTGTTTACCAACCATCCGTTATCATGCAGCACCAGCAGAAATTTGGTCAAGTGAAATAGTGCCGGGGGTGCGGGGCAGAGGGAAATTTTCTAGTTGCGAAATATTGTCATGTTTTGAGGAGGTAGAGTAGTGTATTAAAAGCACAATGAATGCCTAAACTTCTTAGGCGACGCGAAATAAATGTTTCGACGACGGATCCGCGATAGCCGCCTGCCGCCAAATCGACAATGACAAGTTTGGTCTTATGGGGGGATCTGTTCAAGGCGAACGAATTGCTTGTAAGTGCAATAAATTTTTACCTTGATCAATTATATTCTGCCTTGAGGATGCGGCAAAATAGAGGTGCTTGCCGTGCTCACGTGTAGCATCGTGCCTTCGACGCGAGATGGGCCGCTCACGCGACTCGAAAAAACTCAAAAAATGTGTTTGCCCTAAGCGAACAAACTCAGTGAATGTATTCTTTTGTTGCGGCCTCCCGACGCTGGCGTATCCAGCGGGCTTAGAAGGACACTACATTTAACTTTCATGAAATAATGACTACTGAAAATTATTTCAGTGCACTGTCGCAAGCTATACGCAATAACCATATGTGGCTGCTATGCTACTCTCACAATGACGATGAACCGTTTCGCGATTTCACTGAAGAAAAAGGTAACAAAACAATCGGTCAACCACGTAGAGAACGACATCATCGCGATATTTTTATTGGAATAATTTTTGGCTTTTGCTCTTCATATTTTTGTTTCGTTGCTGCTTATTTTACTTTTTAATTCTTTCATGCTTTACTTTTCCATTTTCCCCTCGACATGAAATCGTGTGTACGCCACTGTCTCCGGGCGACGCAAACGGACCAAGAACAGGGAGCGTACACGTACGCTGCCTGAGGCGCCGCGCTTAGCTTAAAGCAGACCTCGAAAGCAACAATGAATTGGCTTTCCTTGGTGTGTGTCCGAACACAAAGAATCTTAAAAATCATTCTTGGAATGCGTCGCAACAGCACCAACTTTTAGAATGACTCGTTTAGGCTGTCGCGCAATGATTATCCGAAAGCGTCGCCCTTCAGTTGACCTTACGGTAAACGAAACTGTTGCGGAGGTTGTAGATGCGGAAAGCTACATGGAGGTGCGACGGCCACAGCTAGGATAGCTAGACCCCCACCTGCAATGTAGGCGGCCAGTGACGGCCCGAACCAACGGCACATCGTTCCTTTCGGGCGCCGCGCGGCCAGGCCGGCCCGTCGGCGCAGGCGCGTTCTGCCAACCGCCACCGCACTTCGCGGCCGCCAGCAGGCGCCACCCGTCGTGCACGTGTGCTTAGTGACGTCACGGTGTTTACATACAGGGAGAGGTCCATTGCTTACGTTTTGCTTACGCAAAAAACGTGGCGAGATCACGGTGAATTTATGAACTCCATAATAGTGTCCCTAGTTGCGCGGCTATGTACTTCCGATTCGGGCAAGCCATGGTATCTGGATGCCTCACTTTTAGTTCCATGTTAGCATCGATGACCTACTTTCGCGGACGCTTGATGAGCACGGTTGATTGCGCATGGCTAGCAGACACGGAAAAAAACAGAAATGAATCTAATAACGCTATCGTGTAAATAAAAAAAGCCACCTATTCTGCCCTTTGAGGGTCGGCAAATGTGCTATCATCATCCGAACATTAACCGCCCTGCATAAATAGCCCACAGAGTTCCTCGTTAGATACTCAAAACTCTATGATATAGCCTGTCAACAAATGCAGCTGCAGCCACATTGAGTACTACTTCAACTTTGTGTCAACAGATGGCAGGCTAATACGGTCACCCCTGTACCTTGAAAGGGTGGACACTCAATGGCGGAAAAGGACGTAAAAGCTAAGGTGGGAGTACAAATTTAAGGAAGCGAAAACGGACGGTTGGGCGAGTTGATACATTATTCCTAGTGACAGAGCAAACAAAACGAGACAAAAAGAAGAAGAGGGCACAAACACGGCAGGGGTGGGAAATTAACGAGCAAGGGAATAGTCAGGAGCCGCTCAACAGAACCTGAAGGAGGCGAATGTGTTGTAACTCAAGAAAAATGTAAGTCCACCTGTCATCCCCACGCTTGACGTAAAAGGGCTTTCAATAACAGGAAACACGCAGAAATGCTCTCTTGCCTTACTCAGACAAATTGAGGTAAACGGATTCCCATATTTCAAAAATTTTCTGACAGGCCCCAAAGCAGTGATGCAAATTTATCGCACGAAATCTGCCCCAATCATTCTTGGCATTCACGGTGCACCTAAGGCTCGGTGTTGTCTTCACTCTTCCAATGTCGCTTTCCTGGACCTCGAGACAGTTTCAGCAGATTCCCCCCCTTTAGCACGCTCAATACACCGATGGTATTGTGATGCAGCAAGGATGCATGTGGCAACGTTGTCGTCCATGGGAGATATCGAACCAGGCTACGCGCCACACACATTTTTGTCTTCGTCGCAGGAGGGTCGCAAACTGATATGATCGAGCGACCGCTTTCGTCGTCATCTCGTGACAATGGCATTATTGCGACTGACGCCATTTCTCTCATACGGCTGTAGGAACACCTTCAGCTCCGGTGCAATGTCTCATGATACACCAAGTGTGCTTTCTGGGAAAATCTTTTCTGACACAAGCGGCTTTTCATCACAGTGAAATTTCGTGTCGTTAACGAGCCTTCGTCTCAAAGTGAAGCTTTTTCTGACATACATCGCAGACAAAGAGTTTTCCGCCAGCGGGCGCTAGTAAGCAAGTCGTTATTTACAACAAACAACTTCTCACAAACATTCCATACATGAGGTTTTGACCGGAGTGCGATCTTTCATGACTAATGAAGTAGCTTCTTTGAGAAAAAAAACTTTCTTGAAAGCCGCTACACGTGTAGCCTCTCCACAGAGGCATGTCTTAGATGATAAACCAAACCAGGTGATTTCTAAGAGAAACTCTCATCTCACAGGTCTCACATTTGAAGGGCTTCTCACCAGAGTGCAATCGTTAAGGAATAATCACACGACTTCTCTGAGCAAAGCTTTTTTGACAAATGCTTCATATGTATGGTCTCCCGCCAGTATGTACACTCACGTGAGTCCCAGGTGCGCCTTTCATGGAATATGTTGCTGCAAACGGGGCAGGCATCGGACATCTTGGTGGTGTCCACTTTTCGATGTGCGGGCTGATGGTTTCTTTGTAGTCAGGAGGGGCAGGGGTGAGGCTTTTCTCCAAAGTGCATTCCCTCGCTGTTGTCGGAAATTCTCCTAAGCGGTCAGAATGAGAAAAGATTAAAAAGTACACGAAAGTATTTCACGAGACAAACTAAATGCCAACTGCTTAAGCAAACAAACCACTTTTCTGTCTAAAACCTCATTTCGTTCAATAATTTGCGCGCCCTTAATATTCGGCAAAGCTTATAAGATGGTATTCACTGAAAAGTTTTGCCGTCAATTCCTTCCCTTGGCAACACTGAAAATGGCCACGGACATGGCGCGGCTTCTGCCACTGCGCCCGCATGCCGCAGAAAATAAAAACCGGCGTGCGTCCTCTGCTCCGTTTCGACCCGATTCTCAACGGTGGTGTCAAAAGATAGGTTATTAATCGCACTCACATTGGAGTCGAGGCATTACTTTGCGTTCCGGGGGGTAGAGTTTGGAACGTCCAACACACATTATGTGCTTATATAGCATGGACAAGTACCGGCATCCCGCGGAGCCCGACGTAACGAGTGACGGCGCACTCGCAGGGTTGCCAGCATGCGTGCCTTGCCAGTGAATACAACCTAAAGAAAAACATTCGACTCATTTGTCTTTTGTTCCCGTCCTCGTGCGAGATAACCCGTCAGCACAAGCACAAACAAGCAGACTTTTGACGGCAGCGCGGCCGCATCGACAGGCTGCAGTGCAGCGATACGAAACTGTGTGTGCATAGCCCCTTCATTCTTTCGCCATTTCTTTCCTCCTCCGTTCTTTCGCTTAACTAACTGAATCACTTGAGCCAGCGTGCCTCGATCAACTCAACAACCCTGCCCCTTGGTTGCGAAATGCGGAACCACACGCCAACTAAATGCTGCTGAGTGTGGCCCAGTAGTTTTGTGCTGCGGGTAATTTTAGTGTTTGTGCCAGTGTACCAGGACTGCGGGCGGCATGCTCGGTACACCACACTCACGGACACAGGCGCAACTCCACGCTATCCACGTGGATCTATGTTGTGTAGCAGTGCGCTGCTTAACTGGTTTTCGTCCATTCTGAAGCTCGCCTACACAGCTTGGAACACTTCATGTATTGCAAGACTCCTCAAGAAGCTGATTTTTGCCCCAGAAGCACACTTTTCCGCACAATAAGCAATTTATTGATTTCTGGTTACAAAAAGATGGTGAAGTAGACAAAACACGGAGAAATGCCGACTTTAACGGTGCTGTACCATTTCTCCAGACCGTGTCCCATTTACGATTTTGCTCCTTTGAACATGTTACTGCTGCTTTGTTCTCAAAAAAGAAAATTTAACGACTACACCAACTTACAGTTCAACTGCTCTGATTAAAATTCAGTTCAGTTTTGGAGGCTTAGCTTGCTGAACCTAGCACTGGGCTGCACGTCGCGCTGTAGTGGAGGGCTTCAGGTTAATTTTGACCACCTAGGGATCTTTAGCTTGCGCCAAAATCTTTACACACAGGCATGTTTGCTTTTTGCCTCCATTTGAAAAGTAGCCACCGTGGCCAGGACCAAACTTGGATACTTGGGCTCACCAACAGCACGCTTCAGCCACTGATCCACCGCAGTGGGATGCTCTCATTCCAAAGCGGTCTTGCCATTGTCAGACAAATAAAACACCCTCCTCCTCCATGAAGCCTCTATCTGGGGCTTGTAGACATAATATACCCTTCACGTTTGCTGCCGAAGAACTTTTCATTAGATTCTCTGGTATAGTGAGACATGACGGCGGGAGCAGCCGGAATGGAGACATATTCACATGCGTGCACTAAGAGTGTGCGAATAACCAAAACGTCAAATATTGAAGCGAATAACGCAAAATTTGATTTGGCTTCGAATTCAGTAGCACCATTAGAAAATTTCGCATACGTTTTCGAAATATTTCAAAGTTCAAAAACGTGCACCGGCATTCTCCACTCGCGGCGGCGCTCTTTTCAGACCCCCTCCGGGGGTGTGCGGCCAAACGGCCAGAACAAGGTGCTTTTGAAGAGTACCCCCAGGAAACGTAGCATATCCCACGCCTTCGAGACATGGGAGACAGCTTTGACCAGCTCGTTACCTCAAGATCAGCGCGAGATGATTGCGAGGGCAAGAGAAGGAGCTGCGGCATCTGGCGCCCTACTCGTCAGGTTCCACGTGATCCTTGAGCTCCCTGTCATATGTTTACCCCGATTTCCTAAACCACAAATGTTACTTCCGGAACAAAGATCTCTCTCTATCTCCCTCTCTCTCTCTCTCTCTCTCTCTCTCTCTCTCTCTCTCTCTCCTCTGGGGCCTCTCTCTCTCTCTCTCTCTCTCTCTGTGTATTGGTAAAAAGAAAAATTGTTCAGCCCGGCCTAGAAAGCACAGAATAAACATTTTGAAACACTGACACTGACGCCCCCTCGCTCAAACTGACCAACACCCCGCATCCGCAACCTTTCACGCGCCCATTTTAATCCACAGAACAGCAGAGAGCTTTTGTCTTTTCTGGGCCACGGCGATTCAAAACCCTGGTTGCTAATCTTTCTCTCTTCTATGACCTTTAGTGCTCGTGAAGCGTAGATCGCCAATGCAGCAAATGCGTACGAAATCACTGAGTAGGAGTCGAAACACCGCTACCCCGCCTTACATCTTAGGATACAAAAGTAGATGTGTGCCAATTTGTTTTACAAGAAAGTGTTGACACTGCGGCAGTCTGGAAGCTCCCCACCGCACTTCACAACTTGTGATCAGGCATTTGCCTTAGTTTTACCCTGAAATGTTTCGACCGCACAGCTATTGAGGGCGAGCTTTTTGAGTCGGTCGCACCAACAAGCATCGAAGCACCACGAAATAAATGTGGTTATGGAGGTTTCTGGAATCGAACCAGGGACCTTTACTCTGTGATACCGGCAACTTAACCACTGGGCCACCCCATAGTCACCGGAGGGACGGGATTAGCAGCGGCGGGGATTAGCATGCGCAGCCGATTGAAAAGAAATTTTAAAACATGCTTCCCGTGGTCGCAAGCAAACCTGGGTCCCTCAAGTTATGAAACCGACACCTATCTGATTGTGCTCTCATCGCATTCCGAGCGCACACCATTTCCTTTGGCGTTGTAGCGCGGGAGCTTGCTTCGGACCTGTTCGCTGGTCCTAGCACGTGCTAACGTGGTCCACTTTGGAGAGATGGGAAAGCCTGCGGACGAAACGATCCAGGCCTGCCAGTCATGGAGAACTTTCAGCGGAAAGTTCGGAAATAAATATGAGGTGCAACAGCCAGGTTTCCGATGGAGGGAGGGGAGCCGCTAGCTCTTCTGTTTAAATTCCAGCCCTGCGCCACTAGTGCAAGCTGCACTAATTTTTGATACGCGGCACGCGGGGATGAAAGAAGCCAGTCTCTTGAAGCTGGTGCAGTCGTTTGCGGTCAGCCACGTGGCCTACGTCGCGGCTTTTCACGACTGGAAGGCGGCGGAGCACCAGAAGGTGGACGCGATTATACGCAAAGCATACAAGGCGGCACTGGGGCTGTACACGCACACGAGCACAGAGCGACTCCTGGAGCTGGGGGTGCATAACACGCTGGATGAGATAGCCGAGGCGCAGCGAACGGCGCAGCTGGCTAGGTTAGCGCGAACTAGGACTGGGCGTTCGATACTGGAAAGAGTGGGATACCGCGGGGGGCTGCAAGGGAGTGTGGGCCGGTCGCCGTTGCCGTGCGGGCTGCTCCGCTCGTTGCAAGTGCCGCCGATCCCGAAACACATGCATCCCGAGGTGGACCGAGAGCGTCGTCTGGCGAGGGCGAAAGCTCTCACGGCCACGCACGCGTCGGACAACGGAGCCTTCTACGTCGACGTGGCGAGGTACTCGGACCGCCCGGGCAGGTACGCGGCGGCCGTAATCGCAGCGACCTCCGGGGAGCTGTGCACGGCGTGCGGCGTGCGGGCGCGGAGCCCGGAGCATGCGGAGGAGCTGGCCATTGCGCTGGCGCTGACGAACCCGAGGTGTACGACGGTGATAAGCGACTCGCGGAGTGCGATCATGAACTTTGCGACGGACAACGTGTCCCCGTGCGCGGCGAGGGTGTGCGGGGCCCTAGGACACAGAGCGGTGCCGGTGATGGTGAAATGGTTTCCGGCACACATGGGCCCGGTGAGCACGGGCGAGAACCGCAACGAGGCGACGGACCGGGCGGCGCGCGCGCTCACCAGCCGCGGCGCGAGCCCGAGCCCCCGACCTGCGGAGGACGACGTGGTGCCGATCGCCTCGTACAAGGACGTGTTGGACTGGTACCGGGAGGGCAGGCGGACGTACCCGCCGCCCCACCGTAAGCTCACGAGACAGGAGGCGGTGACGCTGCGGCAGCTACAGACGCGAGCGGTGTGGACACCGGTGGTGGCGAAACATGTGTGCCCAGAGGTGTACGCCAGTGACGTGTGTGAGGTGTGTGGCGAGGACCGAGCCACCATGGCGCACATGCTGTGGAAATGCAAAGTAGAGGACGGTGTCACAGACGCGTTGCCGCCGCGCCTAGCGAGTGCGGTGGCGAGTGTGGACTACGACGCCCAGCGCGAGGCCGTCCAGCATGCGCTGGAGGCTCTCGAGCGCCAGCGGCCGACAGCACGTTCTCCTCGGAGGCTGGGTGCGAGTAGGTAGCGAGCGCCGGGTGGCCGTCCAGCTTGACGTTTAGGCCGCGTCTTTTTGCCGGACAATAAAAAACGTTGTTTCTCTCTCTTGATACGTTCATATCAATCTTCACATTCTCTATGCACAAAACTCGCCGCTTGGGGAACCCTTATTTAAGATTCTTGTAGTGCGCGTGTGCGAGGACATTTGTTTTTTGGTTTTTTTTTTTGCATTTCTTAGAGCGATAGGATGGCATATATTTAATTAGTTAAATAGTTAATTAATTAACTAGTGATATTTAAGTCACATTACATAAAAAGAGTTTTTTAAATGGTCAAAATTATTGCATGGCTTATTGCCTCCAGACCTTGAAAAATTATACATATTAGTTAATTCTTTTCCCCCAATTTTGTAACATTAAGTTTTCGCACTTCATAATGTGGATCCCAACATTTTCTTTTTACTGAAATAAGACACCGCTACACCGCTTATATTCACAATTTCAGCTTGGCTATAACCAACAAGCCATCCATATCAGGTTTATAAGCAGACATAATCCGCTGCCTAGCAGAAGCAAGAGTGTGCCATGTCATGCAAATGTCGGTTTTTGTCATCATCGTAGTCCCACAAATAGGCACTACCTGTTGCCCGTACCGTCCGCAATGTTAGGGCCACAAAAGCAACACTCAGTTATTTTCAAAGGAAGAAGCATTAACTACCAAGAGCATCAGTAATTACTGTGCGACCAAGTTAAAGTTTCGAATAAACATAATAAATCTCTGCTTGGCAAAGCCAAGACCGCATTCATTTTCAAAGCAATGGCACAAGAAGTTTGAGAAGCTGAAAAAAAGAAGCATTCCCCAAAATTTAACTCTAATTATAAGCTTGTAGGGGTACGACGTCACCCACACAACACTATAAATATCGAGTTACACTGCAGCAACGGAGATTTCCAGCTTCTCTTATTGCTGACACAGATCGATTGCTATTAAGGATTCCTAAACTGTGTGAAAAGCAGATCACAGCATTTCGGAGTAGCGTAATTTATTCACGAAAGTGAAAACAATTTCAGTTCCCCAAAATATCTACAACGTTGTTTGATTTTGGTTACGTCTTTTTAAAGAATATTGTATGCGGATAAAACTTCGACTCTTTGCCAATGTTTTTCTTTTAGAAGTCAGTACTGGAATCACTCTTCAGAGCAATAGCCGCTTTTATTACTTTTTATGATTTTTTTCTTACGCCGAAGCTGTGGCGAACAGTTTCAAGGTTGCACAGATTTGAGTGGGCGACGCAATATATGGCGCTACGCTTCCGTGGAATCCTTGTCTACACCGAAGGGGGGCGGGGCGCCTTCGAAGCAGTTTGCGCAGGGCGCCGGCTGGTCCTGTAAGTAGTCACTGTAGCAGACCAACTCATGCCGACAAAGTGATCACCTCTGCCAGGCATCCTGTAGACCTACGTATTATACGCAAGTTGGTGTTGCAATAACACTTGTATTTTTATTTGTACAGGCACACACCCAAATAGACTTGTTGCAATACATTGCTCACACTGAAGTGCAAGCTTCCCTGAATTTTTTTTTTTTTTTTAATGCAGAGCATTTCAGTAACTCACGATGTCGCCCGTATTGTCCCGTCGTAGTCCGCACCGTCCTTGTCCGCACTCCTCCCCCTACACTATGTAAAAGAAAATACTATCCGGCGCCAGGTTTCGATCCCTCGACCCTGCGGGCGAAACGCAATGTGCATGGTGCTGTACCCATGTTAAGCCACCTTACCCATGTGCATGGTGCTGTACTTCAACTGCGCCACAAAGCCGACACAGATTGGGACGCTACGAACGCGCCTTATATCGTTGACTCATTCAAATTACTGCTGACGAGCGCTCTCTCGTCAGCAGTTGCCACAAATGCAACAACGTTAACGTAACGCAAACTACTTAAAGGAGTACTGACACGAAATTTCAAAGCTGAGATAACTATGTAAAACGCTTCCTTTTTATCAGGAGATATCTCTCAGCAAGTTTCAACAGCAACCGTTCAGCGAAACATATTTAAAATCCATTTTAATCTTCGCCCGCACGAGAAAGCCCAGAGCGGGTCGACGTGACATCATCTGCTACGTGCCCCAAACTGCCGACGTCGGGGCTCCCGTGACGAAGCCGAAGCGCTGGCTGTGGTTGGCGCGCGCTGCTCGGGCGTGTGCACACGTCATGGTTTTGGGACTGACGTCATGCTACCCGGGCCTGTGGGGACGGCGAAGACCTCGGCCGGTCTGGGCGCGCGCTTCCAGAGAGGCAGCGATACGGCAAGAATGGTGACGCCATGTGATACATGCTGTCATGGCGGCCGCTCGGCGTTTTTTTGTCGAAACCGAAATTGGCACGAATAAACGACGCCGTAAATGATTGTTTACGCTGCGCTCGACCGTCTAATCTGTCATTCTATGATTAGTGGGCTGGTAGGCACGCATAGCAGCGAAAAAAACGTAACATAAAAATTTCGTGTCAGTACTCCTTTAACGTCGTGCGCCCCCGGAAATGCTCTGCATTTGATCGTGCCCCTCGCGAGGGGGACGTTTCTGTGTGTTTGGAGAGGCGCGAACGAGTTAAAAGCATTTCTGCCTCTAGGCGGCCGCGTGGCGCCATCTGCATGCTTCTCCGCGAGACTCGTAAAAGCGGGAGATTCAAATCAACATTTATGTTCCAGTCCTTCGCGAGCATTTACCTCAAGGCGTCGTCGGCAGCGAGCGAGACGCTGCCACGCAATCACGCGCCGCTGTCACCACGCTGGGGCGATTCTTTTTTTGTTCTTGTTCTTGGTTTTTGCTCGAGAAAAGTTTTCGCCGCGTTCCTGTGTCCTCCTTCGCATCGCTTCGTGCGTGATTTTTCTTACTGGCCTTACAATCCTGCGTACGGCCGTGTATTCGGTCGCACGGCGCCAAGGATGATATGCGCAACGCGTGTACGTAGTTGGAAATGCGCTCGAAAGAAAACTCGTTACGCCATCGGACGGTAATGCCCGGCTAAATAGCAATGAGCGTCCCCGGAACAGACGCTTGCGGCGCCCTCAAACGCCGCTCCCACGATGAAACGCCCAGGTAACGCACCGTTGGATGGGACTGTAGATACTGCGAATCTTGCGAATGTTGCAGGCATAACGTTAACAACGTTAACGTGTCTTTCGTGTGCGAGAACGGGACGTAACGATTGCCAACGACGTCGCGGCTCGAACCGTTCGACTGAACGCTTTCTGGCTCGTAGTATTCCGTGTTTCTTGGTGTTTCTTCACAAAAGAGTACGAAGTGACTTCAACGGGAGTGAATCGCACGATGTGGCTCTGGTGTGTGTTCACTGCTTCGCATTCGTGTTTCGTACTTCTGCGCCGCGGTTCTGCGTGACCCTACTGTGCATCGGTGTTGTTTTGTGCGTGGTTTTTATGACAGTGAGCAGGCATGTGCGAAAGTCGTGACGCCTGCGCAAGACAGCGAAGTCCAGCGAAGTGGTTCGTGCTGGTGTCCAAACGCGCCTGAGCTCGGCGTCGTGTGTTCTCGTCAAAACGCGTGAGCATCTCGTTAGCTGCTTTTTCACGGCACCCCACAGCTGTTCCTGAGCAGGTACGTCTGCCCTGTTATGTGGTGTTCGTCGTGTATTCTACCATGCTGTGTGTACAGAACCTCTGTTGACGCATCGGGCGGCTTGTGTGCGCGGCTTCGGGCAGTCTGGTGGCCTTCGTTAAGTTGACGGAGATGTGTGAATTCCTCGCGCGGCCACCCATCGGCAGCAGTTGTGTTTTTCGTGCGGTTTGTGGCTGAGGTGATGCTGTTTTTATGGCATTTCCTGTGAGACAATCAGATCACCCGCTTTGCAGCGAGTGCTGTGTGCGTGCCTCATTCGCCCTTCCGTCCCCTTCCCCGTCCCGGCAGGGTCCTCGGAGGCGTTGCCAAATCACCCCCCTACCCGGCTGGGTAAAATCAAGACAGACTGGTCAGTTGCAGTTCCGAAACGACACTAGCGAGGATTGCTGTACTGGATGGGAGCAGTCTGTCTTGAAGCGGTTTGGCCGGCTAGGTAAAAATCAACAGACTGCTCCCATCTAGTACAGCAATCCTCGCTGGTGTCGTTTCGCAACTGCAACTGATCAGTCTGTCTTGATTTTACCTAACCGGACAAACCGCTTCCGCTCACTGACTAGCCAGCGTCGGACATGGGTCGCCGGGTAGGGGGGTGATTTGGCAACGCCTCCGAGGACCCCTCTTGACACTGATTATTATTACACCCTTGATGGTCGGCGATAAACGACGCTGTAGCACACCACGCGTAGTTAGAAAAGGGTACATGTATGTATATTTCCATCATTTGGTAATGTTAGTGACGATAACTTCGTCGTTACGGCGATACTATACACAAATTGGTTCGGCTGCAACCTTGGACAGATTCTTGGTCAAAATTAACCTGTACGTGATAGTTGTTTAGTTGAGTGACTTGGATTCTTGTGGCAGTCCAAACCAAGTTCTTGTAGCAGAGGACAGTTGCTTCAGTAGTGTAGAAATGAAGTCTCTATAATGTTAACAAAGCTAGTGTAATCAGGCGTACGGACCGTTCTTTGAAAGACAATGCAAAATAGGGCATTTCATAACAAAAGAATTCATCGCAAGACAGTTGGTCATGTAGGGAAGTTTGTCATAGGGCTATTCGTCGAAACAAAAATCTCTTGTCATTGCCTCTAAAAGAGTACTGACCTAAAATATAAAAGCTGAAAAACTATGTAAAAAGCTTCTTTTGTATATGGCGATATGTACCAGCAAGTTTAAACAGTAACCGTTCACTGTCACATATTTTAAATCTATTTTAATTTTTGGGTGCATGAGAAAGCCCAGAACGGATACGCTCTCACAATTGGCATCAGTATTACGCCATCTGCTCCTCCTGGCCATCCTGGCTCCAAGCTGCCGACGTCGGGGCTCCTGCGACGTAGCCAGCATGCGGGCTGCAGTTAGCGCACGCTGCTCCGCCATGTGTATCACGTCGTGCTTTTGGGACTGGAGACCATGGCCAGTCTGAGCACTCACACACACATTCACAAAGGCAGTGGTGCAACGAGAACGGTGGCTTCACGAGCTCCCTCCTGTCATCGTGGCCGTCTCGGTGTTCATTTTGTCTAAACCCAAGTTGACACAAATAAACGAGTCTGTAAATAATTATTTACGCTGTGATCAACCATCCAATGTGCCATTCTATGATTAGCGAGTGCGTCTGGTAGGCACCCGTAGCAGCAAAAAGCACTTAACACAGAAATTTTGTGTCAGCACTCCTTTAAAGCACAATGGACTATGGCACCGAACGTGTACGTGCTAAAGATAAAAGTTTAGACGTGCTCCTAAGAAACTAATTTCGCCTCTTATTGGGAGTCTGTGTATTCACCTAGCCAATCTTATCACTCAAGGCCAAGAATTAGCGCTTCATTGAGCCTGCACCTTCCAGGACAAACTTTCAGGACTAGCAACGTAAAGTTCACCAGCTAAATGCTATAAATTAAAGGAGTACTGACACAAAGTTTTCTTGTTACATTTTTTTCGCTACTATGGGTGCCTATTAGCCCACTAATCATAGACCGGCACATTACACGATCGATAGCACCGTAAACAATCACTTACGGCGTCGTTTATTAGTGTCAGTTTAGGTTTCGACAAAACGAACGCCGAGCAGCCACCATGACAGGAGGGTGCATCTGACGTCAGCATTCTTGTCGCACCGCTGGCGGTCTGTACGCGCGCAAGCCAGCGTACGCGCGCGCCCAGACCGGCCGACGTCTTCACCATCCCCACGCGCCTGGACAGCAAGACGTCAGCCCTAAAACCATGACGTGATTGATACACACAGCGTTGCAGTGTGTGCCAATCGCAGCCGGCACGTCGGCTACATCACAGGAGCCACGATGTCGGCAGTTTGGGGCAAAAGGCAGCTGTGCTAGGCAGCGTTGGCTGCCCTAGCATTGTGCGCAGTTCTTCTATGGTCACAGGTCCATTCAGAACTTCCATTGTCTACCTCACGATTCTTACTGCTACGCAACGAATATGCACTATTCAAGGGCAAATAGCTCATCCTGCAAGCTTATGATCCATGTTTAATTTGTTTTCAGTTTTGTCGTCCTCAGCCGATCACACCAAGTGGCCTATCCTACATCATAAGTTCAGTGCGGAAACTTGGCAGGAGTCACATGCCTATTATCTGTTGGCCTCATTATATTGCCTATTTGAGTGTAGTTTTCATTAATAGTAGTGTAAAGTTATTCTAGTGAGGTGATCTTTTGAATTAACCAAGCTTTACTCTGTCTTCATGCCCCTTTAACACTTATGCCTGCCACCAGCTTGGCACAGCAAAACATACTGCACATGCAGAGCAACATAATATGGTCCATACTCCCGCCCATCTAGAGCACAAGGCATGAACAGCGGATGTGGCTCAGTTTCTTATACGCCTCGAGCTTCACAATCGCTGCGCCGCCTGCCGCCGCTTCTCTGCGGTGTTGACGGGATTTGCAGTGCGTGGCTGATAGGGGCTCGTGCAGTGTTTTGGTTCTGTTTTGCTTCTTTTCGCCTTTCCGCGCCCCAAAAAAACTTGTTATGGTGACGTCTATAAGCAAAGAATACGTTTAGTTCACTTAAAAAGCAGCTGCGTCTTCGTAGAGTACGCGAGCGCCTGCAAGAGCTACCCGGGGACGTGGTTCTGTGCACTTCGTCGCCACTCTTCCGGGCGTCGGTGACAGTAGCAGCATATCACCACTGCCACCTCCAAATACGTGAAGCACAAATGAATTCTACTGTCGCCTCGTTTAGACCTGATACTGGCGCAGTGAGAGGTTAACTTCATTTTGCAGTCTGGACTAGAGGTGTGCACGGGCTCGGGCTTACCTGAAAGCCCGGGCCCGGCCCGCGGGGCCGGCTCGGGCCACGCGACTTACTTTTAACCCGGGCCGGACTCGGGCCGAAATGCAAATGCTTCGGACGGGGCGGGCCGTCCTGACAGCCCGGGCTGGCCCGGCACAGTGAAGCAATATTAAGGTTTTCTATGATATCAGAAACTACATGTTGCTCGTCCCGTGTCACTGTCTTTTCTTGTGTCCCCGTCTAGTGCGCTTTTTACCATGTCGAACGCGGTAAAAGCACGGATAAGGACTTGTTATGTTTAATTGGGGTTGTTTTGCCCGTTTAATGTTGGTTTTGCCTGTTATCATTTCCCTTACGATGAATTTTACCGCCTTGAGGTAGTTTTCGCTTCCAAACGTGCCCCAATCACGCGTGGGCCTCTACGGTATTTGGGTTGGAAACACGCAGCCAAGCCGGCCCGGGCCCGGGCCATAAGGTTAAGGTCTCAGGCCGGCCTTTTTCGTCGGGTCGGGCCGGGCCTATATACTGCGATAAGCACCGGGCCCGGGCTGGGCTCGGGCCCAAAGTTTTGGCACGTGCACAGCTCTAGCGTGGACAACGAATGCGACTTCGTTTCGAATATATATGTAGCAGAAAAATATGTTTCAGGCATATGATTACCCAATCCCGGACAATAACTTATGCGTATTATAAGAATATAAACCATGCGAAAATGTTAAGTACATTCCAAGCCTGTGCGTCGTTAAATATTTGCTCACGCACGCCTTATAGCACGAACCAAGGCAAGTTAATGAAACCACGGAAAAATAACTGCTGTGCAAGTGCGGAAGAAACATAATAGCTCTAACGGATATCAAAAAAAAAGAAAACAGTGCAGCTTTTGACATGCTAAAGACGTTCGTCGAAACTTCACCCAGGTAGGGTTCACCAGACTGACTACCTATACGCGACATGCACTGCTATTTCGCGAAACATAGGTGGGGGGGTCCCTAGGGAAGGGACCCCCCCACTGTGTGCATGTGGAGCGGAATCAAGCAATGAACGTTTATCCCGCGTTCACTGTCCTTTTGTTTTTTTACTTCAACGAACAACTGATCGTACGGCGGACGCATTTTTGGAAGTATACCGGGTAGGTAGTTCAACGTTGTTCAACAAGCGATGAACTGGGTCGTTGGAAGAGTGTGGCATGTGATGTGGCCCTCTCATTTCCATTTCTGCTTAATTCTAAAGGCTCCCTGTGCCATATGACAATATTTCGAAGAAGTATTTAGTCACGGACGCGGATTATATTCTAAGCTCGTCTCCGCGCTGCTCGCAGAGGATATATGTAGCAGATGAATGTTGGCGGGCACTCACCTCACGACAAGACGACTCTGTCGTGTGCTGATCTCCGAGTATAATGCATTGTCCATCGTAATTTTGTTGTGGAATTAACACAGACTGGCTTGTAAATGGTGGTGATCAATATCAGAGGTATAATATTGGCAAATGTAACTGGCGTGCTGTCAGGTATGAGTGCTCCGCTGAATATGTAAGCGCACAAAATTGATTCACATCATAGTGTATACCTGTAGCATGAACATCTGAGGAACCGGTGGTTACGGAGACAGTGTTAGTAAATTCAGGGCAGTGGAACTACAATCGGCTCCATCATACGCCGGTTCCGCGGCGCTGGCCTGTGACCCACACGTGGCACTTATACAGACCGAATATACCACACTAAAATCGCGTCAGACACATTTACACTCGTAAACACACTCCATTTGCGAACAGAGTGACTGCTCTGCATAAACATGGATTTCAAACAGCCGCAAACAGTAAATATTGGTCGTGAACGTGCCGCAAAAGCAGCGGTGACAGTGGGGAGCGGGACGCGGACTCCCGTGGCTGCTTTCGAAACGGGCCGCTAGGGAGATTTCAGTGGCGCCCCTACAGGCCGCGCTCGAGGCATATAGCAAGGAGGTTGAACACTTGAGACGTGTACCTGGTTACAGTAAAATTGCATCAATTGACTTTTCTCTGGAGGGAGTCAAATTGGCAATCAGCATAATGCCATCTCCATGGGGTTTTGTGTGATTGTTAGAATTTTCAGTGGTGCTACTGATTTTTTTTTGCTTTCAGAGGACAATGTAAAACACAGTCTTGGAGAATGCCAGCTTCTTTAAGGTCACCGATGCCAACGAGCTGCATCATGGCAGTGTCTACGGATGTATCCTGCAGCCAAGAGATACAGGCAACCGTCAGTGCTTGTGCTATAGGTAATGCTCCTACTCTACATTAATACTAGCCAGCGTGTGTTTCATCCTTTCTTTAGCTTTGTCCTGTGTAATGTTCGAATGCACCATGAATTCCTTAGTCAGCCACCAACCTGCCCAACTTTCTGCGTGAACTGTTTGCATTGCTCACTGCAAATTTTCTTTGCAGGCACCCAGTGTGCCCTTGTGTCACTCACCAGCGTGGGCTGCCAAACTGATGAGGACTTCCCAGGTTAGAATTTCAGAATTTTTTTCTTGTAAGCATTTCTTGTAAGGTACATGCAGTTTTCACAAAAAAAAATTTGATTGTTGCACCCATTATGAACAATTTTGTTAATGTTCTTGTTGCACTGTGCATGGCTATATTTTCAAGCCTTGACAATTTAGCCTAAGTGCGGGATAACAGTTACACCAGGTGTGCTGCTTCTGGTATGTAGAGTGGACATACTCTGAAGTAGAGGTGTACTGGCACCAAAGTTAAATGCAATAGCATTATCAGGCTCATTTTCCTATCATTTGTGGAGGCTAGCTGTCTGCGATCAGCCGTGCTCGTCAAGTATCCTTCGAAACAGCATTGCTGCCAACTGGAAATACTACTGAGGCAGCCTCATACAAGGGATGTACTTTACGTAAAACAAGGCACAGGGGCAACAGGAGTGTGAAAAGAGGACAATGAATTACGGTAGATACAAAAGAAAGGATACATGATTTCTGCAGGCGCTGTGCCCGTGCAGTAAAGTTCATTCTATACCCAGTGGGTAGTCACAATTTCCGCAGACGCTGTCGCCAGCCAATGTGCTAAGTCCGGGTTTGTATACGTATTTGCTCAGTGCAGCACATCACTCAGGGTTGTATACTGCTTATTTCTGGTGCTAGTAACTTGTATCATCTAGGCGTCAAATCAAAGGCTACTCAAAAACTGAAAACGCCACATGTCTACTCTCCAACAGCGAAAACTTTGCCTTGCCTGTCACAACTAATGAACACCGCTACATGGCTTTGTAACACACGTGGCCTTGATCTCACAGCTAAGATACACGACAATAACTGACACACAACTATTGAGGGAGATGTCAAGGACAGCCGTCACACAGGAGAGGCGTCTTGGAGGCAGTCGGCACAGCATGTTAATTCGGAGCAGAACCCAGAACTCCAGCACCAAGAATAATGGTGTGGATGGTTATGAAAAACAGATGAGGTACGACATGGTAATGATAATGGTCGTGGGAAGCAGGTGAAGAGCAAGGTGAATCAGCCACGACCGTACAAGGCCCTTGTCTATGTCCCCTCAAAATGGGCACTAGCACAGCACACAGATTGGTGCTCACAATTTGAATAGTTTGCTCGCGTTTTTACTGGTGGAAATTGACCAGCAAGCGTTGTCGAAGGCCAACACAGCCTCCTCGTTGACAGGCGCTGCTAGTGGCCAGCTTTGTCTCTGAATGAAACTTCGGCCAGAGTTTCGTCTTTTATAAAAGCACCGAAAGACACTGGTGGGACTAAGAACAGCCTTTGCTTTAAAAAAATATTCAGGACTGCGCAGTGCAGGGGCCTTTGCTTGCTCATTGCTGGATTACAAGCTATGTAATGGTTTCTTTCAAGCACCTTTAATGCATTACTTTCCATGGCATTTTGATTCTTATGCTAGTTTTGGGCGGACAGTAGACCCTTGCTACCCACTCTGGAGTGGTAGCGTGTAAAACAAATTGGTAGTGTTTCGTAAATAATTCTAAATACATTCAAGCCTCACTTAAGAGTTTTAAATTATATTTTAACCTCAAGTTAACGTTGCTGTGATCACGACCATATTCAGAGTTGCAAATTATGTTAATCTTTTTGCATGCTTTGCTTCGGTTGAAGAGCCACGCTGTCTTGTCTAAATCCCAATCAGTGCAGTACATACAAGGATGGAGTAAGGAGCAAACAGCATAAGCAGTAGTAGTTGGCACTTCTATCACCCTATTTTTTTTCTTGTGTAACAAGCTTTACACTGTTGTAATAAATTACCAATAGGCCTAGAAGAAAGATATTTTGGTTTCATTCCGTGCACTGTGCTGTGCTTTTCTTGTGGTGACTTATGAGGTCGTGTTTGGTGATTTTTCAGAAATATAAAACCCTTGGCGCTATTTCTAATGGGCAAGCAGAGCGTAGGTTGCTCAATCGGTGTGCTGCTAACAGCCAGCTGTTAAAGAAGCGCTGAAGTGAATTCATCAGACTTCTGTTTCTGTTTTAGCATTGCATAAACTGGCTCAAACAAACACGCCCATCATTGTCTGTCCTGTTGATAAAGCAGCATTTAATTTATAATGCCTGGAAGAAGAAAAATAAAGGTGCCACATTGGTGGCGGCCACAACAACTAACTGCATATTCAAGTTGCGGTGTGATTAGACCATGTCCCATATTGAAATTCAAACCAGTTTTAGTTTCGGTTCTGTGGAACATGCTTGGCGTATGACGTCATCATCGGTTGGGCATTCTCGATACAAGAATCGGCTTACTGCTCTTCTGCCATGTTTGGGCTGCAGAATGGGTTAGATAAGCCTGCCAGCACTGCTTAAAATTCTAACATTCACTAGACGAGGCATACGTTGTGCCTGTGGCTAAATGGTCTCTGCGTCATCAGAGATGCTTAACTGCGAGGCACTTCGCCTCTACCTTTGGAACTTGCCTGGCTCGTTCTTGTGTCATAAGAGGCATGTTCATACCAGGCTGGGGGGTCAGGTGATTCAGCACTGTGCCTGCCAGCTGTTGGTGCTTATGTCAACACCACGCCAATGAGGGCTCATCAGCTTTTCAGTGTCAGTCAGTGTCAGTCTGCACACAATCTGCGTACGCACTCTTGGGGCAATGAAGGTTGCATGCAAATTGGTACATTCAGTAAAGAAAACATTACCTATAAGTGCAAGAAAATCAGTGCAAAAAAACCTAAGTCCTATTGGGGATTCAAACTTTCTAAACTGCGACACACTTCACACAGTGCCTCAGACCACTCTGCCACAACCCTAGCACTGTTGGGGATGTAAATATAAAGTATATATCGTGTAGCCTGTTTATTTTTTTTACTTATGGCATTCCCAGCTGCTTAGGTGACTACTTCTTGACTAACGCTTGTGCAGTAAGTGTCCCTTAAATTCCTATGAATATATTCTCTAGCTGCTGTATTCCTTATGTAGGAAAAGTGATTGCAAATATGTGGTCGTGCTGCTGACCGCTGTGTTAGTTCACCCAGCGCAAAAAGTGCTTTTCATACCTTGGTTTTACGCTTTGAAAGTTTTTGTTGCTTTTAATTTCGTGGCACCTATATAAACTTTGCTGACTGTTCTCCCACCTTTAATTGGTATTAGGTTTTCTACTACAGAACCACTGAGTGAAGCGTTGCATCTGACAAACTAAAGGGGCATTCTACCAGGCATAAATCATGTCATAGCGTAGTTTTAACTAAGTGGTCGAATTGCTATGTCCTGCTGCCAGCCAGTCAGCTGACATTCTCAGAGGGTCAGCGAGCCGTGCAGTAGCGCAGTCAAGCTAAGCCTACCTTGAGTAAGTGTCTTACGGAACGTCATAGGAAATATGCTTTCAGGATGCAATGACGAGAACAGCACTTTCGCATTGATTTTTCTCCAAAATAAAGTTGTTTAAATGCACTGAGTGGTCCGAACATGGCCTAGGGACATCAGACTACAATTCGCACAAATGATCGCGCAATGTTTACAAATCACTTCAGTGTCCCTTTAAGAACATTAACTTCCAGTCTTCAATGAATAGCTTCCTGTATTCTTGCTGGCATATAAGAACACCTACAGAGGCCTATCCAATAGTGTACCATCATGACGTCTTTGTGCTTTAGAGGAGCTAGGCCTTCATATTAATAAAACATTTGTGGGCTATGCCTTTTTAGAACTGTGTAATAGCTCTTCTCAAAGCCACTTCCAGTTATGTGACACCAAACTGGCTTCCAGGGTCTTCAATTATTTCACCATACTGTATGAGAGGCATTGGGGAAAACATTCCGTTAGGCTGCTTGCTGTTTAGTGTTAATATATCTACCAAACCACCCAGAAATGTTTTTCCTATGAATAGCTCCAGTTGTAACTTTGAAATATTTTGATATGTTTACTATCAATTACTGTTCCAAATCAGGGTGCTCTTGTTGCAAAATGAAATTCCTAAATTAATCTGGAATTCCTGCACTTACCCCAGTGGATTTCCGTCTATCCCACTATGTATTTAGGCAGTGTTCATGCCTTAGCCACTTTAACACTGGACGGCGATGTGCAAATACTTGTAGTCTGTAGTGATGACCCTGGTGCCACTAAGTACTAGGGGAAGACGAACACTTACATTTGGTGTTTCGGTGCATTCCTATATTTTATCTGATGCTGCATTTGTGTAAGAGTTGATGCCTTTAGCTGCTTTGACTATTTTTTTTCAGTTTTGGAGGTGGATAACCTCATACCTGGAGCCTTGAAGAGATTCCCTGAAGGGGCTGTTCCTCACACATGCTCCTGCCACCTACATTTAAGCAACGAAGGGTGGGTAATGTGCTGGTGCTAGCGATGCTGATTCTTTAGTACATGAACACTGGAGAATTCCCAGGCTAAAACAGATTCATTTTTCTATGCTTGAGTGTAAGGTATCTGATACACAAAAACTGTTGCAAGGTGTGATCGTAGAAATCAAATGCAAGTGGTACCTAATCTTAGGATGTACCGCAGCAAATCATTTACTAGGGAACTGCTACTATGGCAAGTCGGTAGTGAGCCAGTGTAACCTTCACCTGCCGCGTGGCACGACACCAGTCAATGAACGGTGCACCGGTGCAGCAACTTTGACATTTTTCCTGAAGTGAACATCGAAAAAATATTGCTGCAAACCATGCATTGGGTTTGTTTATGCTTTGTGCTGACCGGCTGTGCTGGACTGGGTTATCGGTGTTATCCGTGTGCCATGTGAAAGATTGGGTTCCATTCTTTATTTTTAGCCACTCGTGTTATCTCTTTGATAGAGATAGCGTTTTGATAGAGAGAGAACTGCGTCGTCTTTGGCTTCGTGACAATATTATATAAGAATCGGATATGACGTTTTAGGAATTTATTTCAAAGAAATGCTGAGTTTGTATTCCAAGTAGGGAAAATCTCACAATGCATGCCACTAGTGTGTTGATACCATTAAGTTTGTGAAAACAGACCCTGGTTGCCCATCATTATGGGAAAAACGAGTGCTATGACAGTGTGCAGCAAATCTTCCATGTTTAGAGGGTGGTGGCTTGGCCCGTTAGTGCATATTCATGTTACCAGGCTGCAAAAAACAAGTAAAAAGGCGGTGTTGGCTAAAGGCTATGGAGATTACAGGCACTTTAAAAACGTCTTCCTTTTTTCTCATAATACACAAACGTTGCGCTGAGTGCACAGCTATTGCTAAATGATAACTATATTAACTGGAAATTAAAATAGTTTTCTTGTATTGCAGCTGCAGCTTGAATTTTACAAATGAGAAATGTTTTCTAGCGATAATGGCTATGGTGCAGTTACGCAAGAGAAATGGGCATGAGTCACTAAGTAACACAACACTTAGTTTTACGGGCTGAATTGACACCACATCTTGAGTGGCCCTCCAAATGGTGCCGGAGCTTTTGAGGTCAAAGGGAATTACTAACAATCACACCCGATGTTCTCTCACATGACACTTTGGGCTCAGGGGAGCTCTGATCACCCAGTTATACTCTGTTACATCAACCAGAGCAAGAACAAAGTACATGGCTACACTATTACGCAATGTAGGGTTATTGCACACTGTATGCCCTTCTGGTTTTTTAAGCTTTGATGTGCTATGCCAAATTTTCAGTGTTTTGACACAACTTCAACTGTTTGTTAATAAAGTAAAGTTGTAGGTGCTCCTTAATGTTCCTTTAAGTTAAAATGCAATTTATTATGGACATTTCAGAAGTAGACTGTTCAATAATAGCTGCATTGCATTTTATAGGCTCTCACTGGAAGCAAGGGCTATATTTTACAATAGGTGCACGTTTACTATATGCAGAGTTCCCATGTCTTCACCACAAGCATGTTCTTCCCTTTAAAAAAAAGCCTTTAAAATGAGATGACTGAATTTGCACACATCGAAGGGTATGAGACAACAGGTGTCACGTGCCAGACCCACCTGGTCTGAACGAGATGGATTCTTTGAATGAACCTACTGACATCTGTGTGGTAGGAGACCGTGAAGGCTAATAGGAATGATGCTAACCACATGTCGGTGCACTGCACTTCTCAAATTGGGAGTTCGCTGTTTGTAGTGGGTCTTGAAAACGCAAATGCAATATACGAATTGTGTCCCCTCCCTTGCTTGCAACTTTGGCCACATTCCTGCATATGGCAGCTTCGTGCAAGCCCACAATTGGTGGCTTCGCTACTCCAATCACAATTTGGGCTAATAGAAACAGATTGTAACTAGCTTTTTCATTTCTGTCTGAGTGCAATGTGCACCACAATCGCTTGATAAGGACCTGTTTTAATTTTGATTCTCTGTAGCCATGTTTTGTCGAACCACCAAAATGGTGTAATACTGTGTCATTTACTGAAATCCTGATAAATTATGACAGAGCAGTTGTGCACTTTTAGTTGCATTTATCACACGTTTGTATTTTATTGTAAATAAGTGGACAGTAGCACCCAGGTTATGCTACGATTTATATTGATTGATCATCACACGTGTGCGTAATGGCTGCGATTGCATTGTTGTGGAGATACCTACTGTAGCTTTTGGAAGGTACTTGCAGAGACGCATTACATGGATAGGTTGGCAAAAGTGTGAACTTAGCTGGGTGCTGCAGGAGCTTTCACAACACACCTAACACTGAATCCCCATTGGCTGCCTAGTTCGCATTCAGCTTCATGGGCTGTCAGCTTCGATGGAGGCAATGTCACAACAGCATAGATGGAGCATCTGCTATAAGTGCATGCAGTGAGTCCAATGACAGCATTGTAAGCTTAACGTCCACATCGGCAGAAAATTTGTTGGTAAACATAGGAACTGTGCAGATCTCCAGAAACTCGATGTGCAAAGTTATTCAAACATAAAACCTTTTGCTATGTAAAAACAAGATAGCACATATCAGGTTGTGCCATTGCTGTGCATTCTAAGTAAAACACTCCTAATTTCGGCTAACCTCCCAAAACATTTACACATTTTACCAATAAAAGGTGTCCGGATTGTAAATTGATCCAGCTTTAGCAATATATTTAAGAAGCTTCAATACATTTTAAATGGCTCTGGTAGGGTATTTTTTGGTAAAAAATGTAACAGTAGACTTGCAGTATCTTCTGTGTATGTGTGAGCAAATGCCCTCCAATGCATTAACAGTTAAGAAATTTTAGAACAAAAGGCTCAGGCAAAATCTGGAATAGTAGGAATTTTACAGATGCCTTGGGCCTTCCCTACAGAGAGGACTGCAGTAGTGTTTGGACGAATGCTAGCACTTAATACAGAGGACCGCGGGAGTGTTTGCACAAATGCTGTGCACTTATTATCTAGAACATGGGTTTGTTGCATCTTTATTTTATTTTCATGCAGTATCTCTTGTCTCATTCCGTCCACTTAGGAGTTTTGCCAGCGAGAGTGACGGAGTGCAGTCCGGGGAGAAGCTTCATTTCTGCCTCTCCTGTCAACTAAGCGACCATAAGACCACACATGTGACGGTGGCTGCCAGTAATATGCCACACACCTGCTCTGTGTCCAACAAAGCCTTCCATAAAAAAAGCAACTGGGACAATCACATGGGAGTGCACAGCAGTGAGAGACCCTACGTGTGCAGCATTTGTCAGAAGAGGTTTACTCAAAAAAGGCACCTGACTTATCATTACAGAGAGCACTCACATGAAAAGCCTTTCAAGTGCAGCACATGTGAGATGACCTTTATTAGAAAATCCACCTTGGTTTCTCATGAAAGAGTGCACTCTGGAGAGAAGCCCTACACGTGTAGAACCTGTATGAAGGGCTTTTCTCAAAAATCCACCTTGGTTGTTCATGAAAGGTTGCACTCTGGAGAGAAGCCCTATGTGTGTAGCATCTGTCAAAGAAGCTTTGCTGGAAAAAGCAACCTGATTAAGCATGGAAGAGTGCACTCTGGTGAAAAACCCTATGTTTGCAACATTTGCACCAAAAGGTTTGCTATAAGACGTGACCTGACTGAGCATAAGTGGGTGCACTCTGGTGAGAGGCCATACGTGTGCGATATATGTGAGAAAAGCTTCACTGCAAGAAGGGGACTTCTGCGTCACAGGAGACTGCACTTTGGGGATAAGCCGCATATCTGCAGCACTTGCCAGAAGGGATTTAGGTCTAAAGGAGAGCTTATTGAGCACGAAACAACACACAACAACCAAAAGCCCTACTCATGCACTCTATGTCAGAAAGGCTTCGCACGGAGAGAGTACCTTGTCAAACACGAGGCTACGCATGCTACGAACAAGCCGTATTTCTGTGTGACATGTCAGAAAGGCCTAACTCGCAAAGAGAGTTTTCTATATCATAATAGATTGCACTCTGGCGAAAAACCTTACGTCTGCAGCACCTGTCCAAAAGGTTTTGCTTTGAAAGTGCACCTTACTAGGCATGAAAGAACGCACACTCATGATATGCCCTATGCTTGTAGTGTCTGTCAAAAAGGCTTTGCACAAAAAAGATCTCTCGTCACACATGAAAGTAAGCACACTTGCAAAAAGCCCCCTGTGTAGTGTATCATAACAGCGTTGTCCAGAAAGCTACCTTGGTAAGCCAGAGGAGATTGCGTGCTGACAAGCCCAATATCTACAAACATTGCTGAACGAGCTTTGCTATGCAAGGAAATCTCATTACTCAGGTAAAATTGCATATTGGCTTTTTGGAAGTATTTTGACATCCGTCGGTAGGAAAAACTTCACTCGTAAACATACCTTGGTGAAACAGGAGGCTGTGATGTGGCAGTACCTGCTAAGAAGTCTTCATGATATCTAGCATGAGAGAATGGACTGCAGTGATAGACACTGCATCTCATCATGACATAAAAAAGCTCTGCTACAAGACGTGCGACTAGGTGTGAATAATGACAACCTCTACAATAAACGTTTGCTTCGAATAATTTTTGAGCAATCATTTCAATGGGTGAAAACAAAAGCAAATAAGCTGCTGTCATTATCACTGCAATGAGAACTCAACTGCTTATATACCGTATTTACTCGAATCTAACGCACACCTTTTTTCTGGAAATGTAGGTCCTAAAATCACATGTGCGTTACATTAGACTACGACTCAAAATAGCAGCGCCGTATCACCATCGACATTTCAAGATGGCCGCCTTACTACTGAACGCGTAGCCAGCGCTTTTGTAGTCGGCGCATGTTTGTGTCTGCGTAGCCTTTTTCTAGGTCCCTCTGTTCTTTCAACCATGTAATTTCCCACGGCGAAGACACGGTGGGTTCACCACGATGCTGCGTTTAAGAAGAAAGTAATGTTGTGCGCAGTAAGCGGTGGAAATCGGGCCGCGTCGCGTGCGTTCAGTTTTCCGGACACTTGCCTGCAGGACTGGCGCAAACAGAATGAGAAAATTTTCGCTAGCAAGGTGACACGGGAAGGGTTCAGCAGACCAAAGAGGGGGTGATATCCCCAAATAGAAGACCCGCTGGCGGAGTACGTGCGGCAGCAGCGAGTGGCTCGGAGACCCATAACGACAGAGCTCCCGGGGCACCGACGGCGCTGCTCTGGAACGTCATCGTGGTGACTGTCTTGGTGGCCATAAATAGTGCATTTTTGTATTAAATAATGAGTGTAGTGCGCGGTACAATCGAGAACATGGCGCTTTTTTTTCTTCAGATCGTGAAGAGCGGGTGCGCGTTACAACGGAGGGAACGTTAGATTCGAGTAAATATGGTATTTCCACTTTAACACAGCCACCGGCTGATAAATGGATAAATTTCGACATCGATATCCTAAGCTATTCTTTCGACCACAGTTGATTATCGCTTCGCATTTTATACACTGAACGTTCATTGAAGCCAGCTGTTTTAGCAGCAGCTCAAGTTTGGATGCAGATGTACAGCATAATTAGTTTCATCATCGAGGACTCTTGTCTACTACGCCAGAAACAAGATGACTACTTGCAACTTCGCCAACCTCATGTGCAGAATTGAAATTTTCAATGCAGTTTTCTTTTTAATCCACCAACTGTTAGCACCTGTTTCTTTTAATGGTTGGGCTCAGGTGGCTCTTGCAAGTACATGGCTCCGCAACTTGTGCACCAAACTCGAAACGATAGGATCCGCACTTTGTCAGCCCCCTCGCCCAATTTTTCGCATGTCGGTGGTTTATGCGGAGTTAACAGAAGATGTGTAAGTGATGCCAACATTGGCTCATAATATTAGTTCGCAGAGCGATGTCTGCTCAAACATGTTCATATAATAAATCTGTGGCTTACACTGATAATGTGTATTTCTAATGTTTCTCCTGGCTACACAATAAACATCCCCTTTTCTAATAGAACCACCGCACAAAAAATGTGCTTAAATTATACTCAACACGCAGGTTCCCTTTTTAAAAACACTCGTAGGTAGTCCAGGCACCACAGCCCCTGGTGATCCTGTTATAGTTATACCCTTGAAAACTCAAAGCCTGATCTTCAGTTTGCACGAACATACCAGCGACAGTAAAAAGTGGGCAAAGAAGCTCCAGCCGTGGGCGTGCCGCAAAACCTCGCTGTTCAACTGTATGGATGTTCCGAGCTTTGCAATTTGATAAAATTCTATTTCGAAAATACCCCTGTCCATCACTTCTAGTTGTTGATCAATTCGCTGTCGGGCTACGAACGACTAGCCTCCTGGTTATCTCAGTTGATATAGCGACTGCTCCGGGTAAGCTGTGGTCCCGGGTTCGAATCCTGCACCAGGTAGAATTTTTCTTGAACCTCAAAGTTTCTGAGGAAGCTGTATAGCTTTCCTCTGTAGCCATACGGCTGCTTTGAGGTGGATGTCAAACTTGTCAAACTTTCCGTCGCTAAAATAGCCCATTATTCAAACGCAAGCAGGTTCCGCCACAGATAATTTGCGCTATGCGCCACCATACCAATGGCTTGGTGCCTGACAAACACTCAGAGAAACGCAACCTCTGCTGCGATGCCTCCACAATAGAGAGGGAAGCTACAAAGAGGTAAAAACATGTGGAACCCCCTTGGTGAACATTTTGGAAGACATAGTCTTTGCAGATTACCTCAGTGTGCATGCGAGCGTAGGGGTGTGTGGTGCACTGATAGAATAGCACATCATCTCTCGCATCAAAAGTGCAGAATCTGTTGCTGCCATTGACAAGAACAATGGAGCACCAGTACTGGCACCCGCTCAGAAGTCACGGCGGGATGGAATGTGATTATGCCGCTAATCACTTTAGTTATGATGAAGTTGAAGATGAGGCTTTCTGCTACATTCACTTTTTAGAGCAAGAGCTGCTGGCTGTCACCTTTAGCGGCAAAAGGCTGGCAGCAATAAAGGACTTGTCCAAGCATTTTAAGCGCAGCTCCCTGTTGCAGTTCGAATTAACGAGCTTTTACTGTACCATCGCCTCCTGTATTTTTACAGGAGGCGATGACTGCACAGAGCTTTTGTTCTTGATACAGAAGTCGGCATATGCCCACTTGACTTCAAATTTGTTCATGTTTGACATCGAAGCTCAGGCGCATGCTAGGGAATGCTGCTATTATGAATGAAAAACTAACGCAAGCATAAAAAACACCTCAAATTGGTGTTATTTTAGGAAGAAACCGTCCCTATTCATTACTGTCCAATACTTAGAAATTGTCAAATATCCAGACTGATCGACCTCAATCTGCAGTAATGTATTATTCATCTGAACATTGGATAACAATATTGTGCATGCCTACTTTTTACTCGTGAGCTGCATGAGATGTCGCTGAGGCAAAAGCATGTGCATCACATATATATGCCACAGTTTAATTGTATTTTATTGGCGAAGTATTGCTTGGAACAGACGAAATTTGCAGAAGTGAATATCAAAGTGACGGCTAAATGGCGGAATTTTCACCTCAACTCGGAGTTCTCGCACGCAAAAATAACCTTGTTCAATTTAAACAACTAGCGGTTGGTGTAAAAACTCCAATTTTGCACAACTTGATATCAACAGTCACGCAATGGAGGGCAATAATAAAAACAGTTACGTGTTAGCTGCACATTCGCGTTAAAGAGATAAGATCAGATAAAACTCGAGGCCCCACTATAATCACAGTCGTGTTCCTTGCCGCCAATCGCGTGAACATGATAGAGACCTGGCAATAAAAAGGCTTCGTGGTCGCTGCTGCATTTTTGTCTGTAATATATTGAGGTAATTTTTTGACATTGGTGACAAAATTGGTATCACTGTTATGGGGACAAATTTGTCTTTTTAATAAACAAAATTTCTCTTTTGTCTTCACGGCCCCTATAAATATCCCTCACCGTATCTGCACTTTCTAAAAAGTTGTTTTCACTATTTTAAACCAAATACTTTTATTCTATCACTGAAGCCTCGAGTACACGAACAGCAGCCATCAGAGGGCCAAGCTGATCGGGCATTCTTTATGTGAGCTGTGTCGACTTTCTATTTTAAAGTGAAGCATTAGTGTCATGGAGGAAAGAAAAGGTTAGGAGAGGCCCTGACGTCACATTTGTGAAGCCGATTCCCGCCATTACTTGAGCCCACGGAGCCCAGCACTCTATCCCATCATCCTTTGTTGTCTCCGGTTTTATTTGACGAACATGGCGTGGCGTCGCCCTACCCTCCCGCTTAGAAGCGAAAACAGCTTCGTCGCTAATTCCTCGGGGTGATGTCATCTTCTAAGCTGTTGATTTGGCCTTCAATTTGCCCATTCTAACCCTCACCCAAAGTTTCAACCGAAAGATGGCCTTCGTTTTTGAGATAAAAGGACGATTTTTCAGCTCTTAAGCCTGGCAAAGTAGCGTTTGTCGTCGTCATAGCAACAGGCTGGAGGGATGGCGAACGCAGACGCCTCCGACGGCAGAGTTTTTAAACTGGCCTAATTTAAAAACGTTTGCCGTAGCGACTGCGCTGGTTTGCAAGCGTATCGAGGCAGCCACATACCAAACGCCTTAAAAATTTGTCCGTTTTATTCGCCCAAATTTGGCCGCCGCAGTTGTAAACAAGTAAGCAACATTGTCCGTGGGCTCAAGAAAATTAACGTGACTTCCTCCACACTTTTCGCAATGTATTGGGGTGCTAGGGGCCTCTCCTGGGTATTCTTTCCTCCATGATTAGTGCTCTCTCTGATGTTATGCAAAAACGTCATGGAGGAAAGCCAACGTTCTCTGACAATGATGATGAATGATCGTGGGCACGGTGTAGGAAGGAGAGGTGACTGATCGCCTCGGAGGCGCAGCAGAGCAGCCCCATAGAGAACTTATTCGGGTTCGCCTTCTTTCTACCAGAGGGCACTAGGAGTATCGGGGCCATGCGAGCCGCGGACGGTGCGTAAATCCAGTAAAGCTGCTAGGGGCCATTTCAGTTCGCTCCGCCACGAGGCCGTCGTCTCTGTTTTTTGTGAACTGTCCGCGATCTTTGAAAGTTTTGGTTGACCTTGTGAGCTTATACGACGTGCGTATGGCCATGTAAAAGCGATGGGGAAAAAGTGTTTCGCCCCACGCTGCAAGACAGGGTACAAGTCCTGTACCGAGAAACTTTCGCTGTTTTCTGCGCCGAAAGAAGAATAATGCCTTCGGGTGTGGAGGAATGCCATTCCGCGCAAGGATCGCATCCTACAGTCTACCGACCACCTCTGCGAACGGCACTTCGAGCCTCATTTGGTAAGCAAAACATGGGAAGCGGTGTACAACGGCAATGTTTTGTGTCGAGCACCCCGGAAAGCGTCCCTCTCCAAAGATGCAGTGCCCACTCTCTTTCCGGACTGCCCAAGCTATCTCTCAAAAGAGAAAAAACAACGCAAGGGCCAACTGAGAGACCTGACATCAACGGGCCTTTCAAGAAGTGCCGTAAGCAAAGCCAGGAACTCGGTGACTCCCGAAAGTGGTGCTACTGCTTCGGACATGCTCTTGCTTGATTGTACCTCGGCACCCTTGGCAGCGGTGTCAACTTTTGATGAACTGTTTGGAAGCCCAGCATGCTTTCAGCTTCCGTCCACAACTTGGGGCTTTCACAGACTGCAGGTTGACGAGCTTCGCAATGTTGTGTTCTCAGAATTGCGGCGAGTTCGAGAACCGCAGTGCGCTGCTGACACAAGCCACATAGTGCCATGGAAACTTCTTGACATTGACAAAGACATGCAACTCAGCGTTGTTTTGATTGTAAAGCCGGTCTCCCACGAAGTACTGGGATTCAGCCTTGAGGTGTCAACCATCGACGACATCACAAGCGTACTGGAGAACCTTGAGAGCCTCCACCTTTGCGGCAGCGGTCCAACGGCAAAGGAATATCCCCATGCAGAACTGGAATGCGCATTTGTCGATGCTTGCGGACGGTGGAGGCACAGGAAGTGTGCGCAGGTTCTTTCTGCCAGCGGTGCCTGCCAGAGGTGTGCTGGCCTGTCGGACACTCTGCGGGTTCACCAAAGGAGGGCACTGCTCAGGAAGCAAGAAAAAGGAGCTCGCACAAATTTTCGGATGTTTAACTTCCGTAATCATGAGAAGGTAAGAGTTTTCCGGCGAGCGCAATATGCGCTAAAACGAGCCAAGGATCGCTTGACCAAGAGGGTGAAGGGGCTGCAGCAAGCGCTGAAGACAATGCAGGACCAGTTTGCTTCTATTTCTAGTGAATCCCTGCAAGAGAAGTTGGACAAACTGCATGTCCCAAACGCACAGCTGATGGTCATTCAAGAGTGCATCGCAGCTGCTAAGGCAACAGGCAAGAAAAACCGCCGATACACGGAGAGTTGGCTTCTGTTGTGCCTGCTTTTGCATATTCGGAGTTCATCTACATATGCCTTTTTAAGGAACAATGACATCCTGCCGTTGCCGTGCGTTTCCACCGTGCGAAAGTACTTGTCAGCCATCCGTGTGAAGTGTGGGTTCTACGCCAGCTTCCTTGCAGCGCTCAAAAAGAAACTGTTGTCTAAAGACGCATTCCAGCGACACGGTGTGTTAGTCTTCGATGAGATGCAGGTGCGAAAAGAGATGCGTGTGAACTCAAAGACAATGACATACACTGGGTTTTCAGACTTCGGCGACATCCAACCGGCTGGTGAGGAACTTGCAGACCACGGACTATTTTTTACGTTTCGTTCATTTGGAGATAAGTTCTCGCAACCAATCGCAGTTTTTGTGAGCAAAGGACCCACAAAAGCAACCGTTCTTGCTCAGCTTGTCCTGAAAGCCATAACTCTTCTAGAAGAGGCGGGTGCGTATGTTGATGCTATTGTTTCCGATGGCGCAACTACGAACAGATCTATGTGGAAACACTTTGGAGTGAGCGGTTTTCTAGAAAACCCTAGGAACTCGTTCGAGCACCCGTTGGACGAAAAAAGAAGGGTGTACGTTTTTTCAGATGCTCCACACTTAATTAAGTGTGCCAGGAACCGCCTTCACGCCCAGAAGGTGTTAACCACTCCCAAGGGGAAAGTGCATTGGGCACATTATGACACCTTGTTTGTTGAAGACGAAAAAAACCCAGCTTATTTGAAGGTGTGCCCTAAACTGACGTATGCCCAAGTCAACCCTACGAACACTTTGAAAATGAGAGTGAAGTTGGCTACACAGGTGTTCAGCCACAGCGTTGCTAAGGGCTTAGAGTTTTACTCAAGTAGGGCTGTCCCGGGCCTACATGACGTCACAGCGACAGTGGACTTCACTCAGCGCATGAACAGCCTGTTCGATGCACTGAACAGGCAGGTGCCAAAGGAAGGTCTTAAGCGTGGGTGCAAAGACTTCAGTGTCCTGGAATCGTCATTGAAGTGGCTGAATGAGTGGGAGCAAATGGTTGTTGATGGCAAAATACCTAACACCAGTTTCCTGACACAGTCGACAGCTGACGGCTTTCGCGTAACGATCATGTCTGCTCTCGGTCTTTCGAACGACCTGCTAAATGAGTGCGGTTTTACATATGTGCTTACCGGAAAAATGAACCAAGATGTCCTTGAAAGATTTTTCGGCATCATTCGGCAAGCCGGAGGCCAAAATGAGCACCCCGCGATGCCGACCTTTTTGCAGCTCTACAATATGCTCAGTGTGTACAGTCTGCTTAAACCACCAAAGTTCGGTAACTGTCAAACTGAGCTTGGGCAAGAGGCTCCATGCTTAACACTGGCAGAGCTCACTTCAGCCTTCAAAGATGAGTCTCCAGGGCAAAGCAAGCTCCAAGAACTTAGGAAGAGACTTGATGGGTATGTTAGTGAGGAGCTAGATCGAGTGGGAAGCTATTTATGACCACTCCTATGCCTTGGCTGAAGTTGTGGACTGCATAGCTTACTATGTTACAGGGTTTGTGTGCCGGAAGTTGCTGAACAGCACAACGTGCGAAACGTGCAAACTTGGCCTTGCGAGACCTGTTGCTCACTCGCAGATGCCTGAAGCAGCCCCCGTAAACTGTAAGACCCTTGGAAAGCTCATTCATCCCACAACTAACATATTTGTCTTACTTCGCGCAGCAGAAGTAGAGTTTCAGAAAAATTGTACTCAAAGGAATGCTTACGAGCTGACCATTGATCATATATTAGATAACAACTGGCTCTCATTTCCTTGCATCACCCACAGAGACGAAGTGATTGCTAAAATCCTGCATTATTATGTGGGCCTTCAGATGAGGCAATATTGTAAGCAGAGAAAAGAAAAGGAAAACAAGACACAAGCTCAGAAAACTGTCAAAACTTGTGACTGCACAAGCGCCCTAAACAGAGTCTGGTGTTTGATGGGCACAAAAGTCCTAAACAGAGTTTGCTGTTTGATGGTGTGTGATTTCCTCAATATTTCTTATTGGGGACATTTTTTTGTAAAACAGTGCAATAAACATGTATATGTTCGAACAAGCTTATTAGGCATGAATTACTGTAAAAACATGTTGCAAAACGTAACAACGCAAAACTAAAGTAGATATCTGATTCATGTGTGCCCGAGTTCAGCGAAATTCAAACTGCTTTCGTATTTCGTATGCCGTAGTCACCGTGACCGTAGTGGATAGCACTGGTGCACCGCAACATTTTTTTGCCCATACTGCTGTTTAAATTACTCGCAGCGCTGGCTGCGTCTTCGCGAATAAGTGTTGAAGCTACGGTCGCTGTCGCGTCCCAAATAGCGTGCACGCGCTTCAGCCTTAAAATTCACCTACTAACCCAAGACGTCCCTAAGAACCTCTGTTCTTTCGAAACGGTATTTTCGTTTGAAGTAACCCTAAATTCATGCCACTGAAATCCAAGCGCGCGCTCTACACAGCGCAGTACGAGACGCGTTTACATGCCCGTGGCTACCGAAAACCCGCAGTGCATGGTGATGATGATGATGATGATGATAGTTGTGGCCAGAAACCCTTTGTATCGGGCGGACACCGAAATGTCCAAGCGAGGTGAAAAAGTTAACAAAAGACATATAAAATACATGGCCCCCGTTCGACCAGCGCCACCTACGAGCGCATACGACCGCACCGAACCAAGTTTCGCCGCGCTCGCCCGCCGCGTTGAGTCACCTCTCCTTCCTACACCGTGATCGTGGGTGAACTGAAAGAAAAAAATGGCTGCGGCGAAGCTCAGCTTACCTTGGATATGCAAATCAAAAGTTTGGCTTAGTCTGGTTGCGTCTTGGTTTCGCTTGGTTAACCTTTCGTTTAGCTCCACGTCTCAAACCCGTTCGGTTCTGTGCAACGCTCTCAGAAGGAAGACGGGCGAACGCGGCGTTCATTCATGACGAACGCACGGTTCCTCTTCGCCGGGCGCGAGACGAGTCACGTTGCCCGAGAGAGAGGGGGAAAGGTGGTGACCGAGGGAGGAAGGTCCCCGGTGACTTTGGCAGCCCTGGCGACGATGGCATCTTGGGGTGTCCCTATTCGCACGCCCCGTGGGAACAATTTTTAGTTTTAGTTCGCACGCCGCGTGGGAACAATTTTTCTTTTTAGTTCGCACGCCGCGTGCCAACAATTTTTATTTCTTGTTCGCACGCAACTGAAAAAGAGAGGAGGAACACACGTCCAGCACGTCCAGCCAGTTCACTGTTCGGTCAGCCGTCCAGCTGACGACTCTGTGGAAATGTGGGAGGCCTCGTGTTTGTGCTGCTACAGGTGCTGCAGAGAGGAAAAGAAGAATTATTGGTAGTTGGCCCTCAACGTGTAAGTATTAGTTAATTGTATCGGCGCCTTTGTGACTGTATTGCAACGCTACTTGTGATACATTCAAGCAGTGCTCAGAGATCTGTCTCAGTTTAGCGGGTGAATTTGTGACGACGGCGAACGGTACCGATGTTTGTTGTCCCGCGAAGGCTTGCGTCGTTTTCTCCGCGCATGTGCCAGCTTGACGCGGTGGGCAAATCGGCTGCCTACGCAAGTTATGTCAACGCCTCCTAAAAATGCGTCATTGGCATTGGAGGCAAGTGAGACAGTAAAAAAAGGAAGTAAAGAAACAACTTAAAATGGCCACTTTCGAGCGTTTCGAGCATACTGATGTCTGGCCCAACGTTATAAACGTTGGTCTGGCCTTCATCATCCTCGTTGCACGTTCAAAAGTGCCTTTTCGGCGCCAAGAAGTAACCAAGTGGTCCTGTTGCCTGGCCTGTTTCTTAACTAATGTGAAATGTGATCGCATCGTGGTTGTTGTGATCTGAAATGTTATTGTTTTTGTGTCGTGTTTTTTATCTGGCGATATGCACCATCTAGTCCAACAGCGTATATTACTGCAATGTGACATTAGTGCAAAATTTGTAAGATAATAGGAGTGGTTTTGCTGAAAGCTTTTTTTTTTCATGTGTGGTGCAACCCTTTCATGTATGTTGCAGGGTGTTGCAACATATAAACTGTTCTCTGCAACACTCTGTATATTTCTCATTCGAGGGCAGTATTATAACTGTAGATCGTGGCGTGAAAACAGACTTTTTGATAGCTCTGCAGGATGGGACCCTAGACAAGCGCCCTTCCCCTGTCCTCTCAAAACTGTACCTGCGGTCTGATCCGCAAATATGCGCATGAGCACAGCACTGAATGCTGTTTGTACTGATTAGCGTCCTCTATTATCACTCCTTTTAATTTTTGCTGTATCTAAAGGTACTCAGACATACCCGCAAAATTGCTCAGCGATACGGCGGACGTATTGGCAAAATTTTTAAAATTTGTGTTGGCACACTGGACTGCTCTCGACCTCTTCGATTATCAATCACTAATTGTTTGCCACCTTAGCGAGGTGATCCAGGAGCTTTAAGCCACTTGAGACACCGGCCTGGTCATGATTGTTCTAATGCCACGTGATCATCTTGTACAGTTCGATGCTTTCCATACAGTTCTGTCCAGACAGAATGCCAGCTGTCAGTAAAGTTCTGTCTAGGGGAAACGCAACTCATGTTGGGAGCATTCTTTCTTGCTTTTACTGAACTGGCCAAGCCCTTTCGGCGCACTCACAAGCCATAATCACTGCTAATTATTATTCAATACTAATAATTACAGTCGAACCTCATTATAACAAAGTAGTTTCGTGGCAGTGAATTAGTTTATTGTACCCGATAGGCGTTGTAATGGTAGAGGTAAAACTTGGCTCTAACGAATCGGTAATCTGGCTAGTGGAAAAATCCTAGCCACAAAAACGCATTATTCTAGACTTTGAACTTACTGTAAACGAGTTAATCATTAGCTGTCTCCTTGTGGCATTTCAAACTAAATGGACCCAAACATGAGAACGTGAAATTCCACAGGTCAAAGATCATTTGACAGAACAGGCCTGCATTATTATTTATTTGAAGAAGGACGTGATCTTTGTACAGTGGCTTTTCATAGCACCAACAGGATAAAGGTTTCCGCAGTGACCACGCACAAAAGGGCCTTTTCTACTTCTACAGTTTTGGGCGTTGGGAGGTTTTTCTTCATTACAGCCGATATCACGTGCAGCTCTTGCAGTTCCACTTTCCGGCACTGAAATGATGCGTGACCAACCAAAGTTTGTATTTAGTTCGTTATAGCCGATAATTTGCTATATCAGTGTTCATTATAATGAGGTTCAACTGTAAAAATGATTGGACTAACTCTAGCTCAGTTCAAATGGAACTCCAAACCGCTACCCCATGCCCACTTCACAACATGCAGCAACAGCAGTTTTTCTTGATATTCACTCAAACTGCCAAAATGAATCTCCTCAATGACTAGCCAGAATCCCTGTTAATTATTAATAATTGTTATTACTGATGATTGGACTAACTCTGGCTTAATCCGGGTGGAACCCCAAGCTGCTACCCTAAGCCCATTTCACAATACAAAGCAAGAGCTGTCTGCCATGATTTTACCCAACTGGCCAAACCGCTTCCATTCACTGACTAGCCTGAGCCACTGTTATTAATAAAAACAAATGATTGGGCGTAACTCTTGCGACGGCTACGTCAGCCTTAGCTTCAGTGAGCAATAGCGGTTTGGCCAGTTGTGTAAAAATCAAGACCGACTGCTCTCACTACGTGAATTGTAAAGTGGGCATTAAGTATAGCTATTACAAAACGCTATCCATGGGCATGCACACACTAAAGGAAAACTTGTGAAGATTCGAATCCATCCGAGTTCAACCTAGTGCTCCAAACTACCTTTAAAAAATTTTGCGTGCAGCTTTCCCGCTCATGGCAGTCCTTTCAACAGTGGTTACTCTGTAGTTTTGCGCAGCTAATATTGGGGGTGAAAACTTGCTTTGTGCACAGGTTCAAGTCTCGCACATTGCGCGACTAGGTTCCTAAGCCATGGAAACTATCCCATAGAAATGCATGGGGAGTAAGATTTGATAGCGAATTACACAAAAAATATTCAGAAACCTGGAAAATCACTGTTTTCATCTTCACGTTGACTTGCTTTATGCCCAATATCACTTTCTTGAAGTGGTTTTGCTAGGTTCCTGAGAGGTCGGAATTTTGAGCGAGAAAGCTGGGTATGTCTGACGTATCCTTAAGAAATTTTGCGGGCATGTCTGCTGTACCTTTAGAAAGTGTTTAATTTTCTGCCCCTCCCACCTACCGACACAAAGACATACCTGCCAGGTTTCCCGAATTTTCCGGGAGACTCCCGAATTTTCATGGTTTTGTACGATTGTACGACCGAAACAAAAATCTCCCGAAAATGCACCCGTCTTCGGCTTAATCCTTTTCCCAGTATGGCCACAATGCGCCGGAGGTATACCTGACATTCCAACCCGACACCATTTGGCATCGTTATCAGTGAAGTGCTTAAAAAGCGTAGTCGGCCATGCGCAGACGGTGAACCTGTTCGTCCCTAGTCTTTCATTTGTCTTCAGTCTAGTGAAATTTTGCTGCGACGCAATTCTTTAAGGGAGGGGTCAGGACATCCAGACCCCCCCTCTGGATCCGCCAATGCGCACGAGCACGGCCATTCTGAAGGTTTAGCAAGTCTGCAGTGGTGTAGCTTGTTGTTAGTTTAGACGAAACAACAAAACAGTTCAGTTCCTGCTGTTTTTGTATTGCGCTTGCAGTATGTACTATTTCCAGGACTTTCTGAAAAGGGCGGCGTTAGCAATGTCGAACATTTAAGTGGTGTACCTTGTTGGTAGTTTGGGCGAAGAAACAGTTCATTTCTTGCTATCTTGTAAGTAAATAAAAAAATGTGTGTAAAGTTACCCATTCTGTTGTTGCATTCTGTTGTTGCCCCCCCCCCCTGGTAAGATCTCCCTAATGCCATCCCGGCAAATCTGGCAGGTATGCAAAGATAAACTTGCCAGAACTTTTCCACTAGTTGACCTGCTCATTTTCTTCCAATAAATACTCTTATTGTTCCCTGCATGCATGCACATTTTAGGTGAAAGATCGGTGTTTCTGACCCTGTTGCTCGGACACCTGAAGTGGTTTAGCTGAACATTTTGCGTTTGGGCGCTCGTATTTTTTTTCCCCTTTACAGATTTTCGTTTTCTTGTGTAAGGCATATATATAAATTCATTAGACTGCTGTTCTTAGCCATGGTTGAATTTTCTTCATATGCAAGGTGTGCCTGTCGACGTTTGCTTCAGCGAAGGCACGAGGGCCATCGTTGTGGCTGGTTTTTTGAAAAACAGCTAATTCGGCACCCTCAATTAATTCATTCACAAGAAGCTACTGAGTGTTTTAAAAATATCTTTGAGGTGAGATTTTTTCAGCAGAGGTGGAAATTCGTCCTTGGGGCATTCCTTCCTCTCAACTTTGCATGCTGAAAAAGTGTGGTGTGCGTTATAAACAACTAGAGGGACCGCACAGCTGCTCAGAACAAGCTTCAGTTTCTCATTGCAGCATGGTGACCATCACTTTAGCTGGGACTTTAGAGATAAAGGGCAGCTATATATTTCTAGGGGGCAAAGATTAGACATACAGACGGGGTGTTGTAAACTTTTATTGAAGCAATAGAGGAATGTGGTGTGGGAGAAGAAGCTATGGGCAACGAATGACCATCCTAGTTCGATTGACTGTACACTGCAGTTGCCAGAGTTCAGGGCCCTCTGGTCTTTGAGCGGGTAATAGGAGAGATTCTTTCAATTGGTGCATTTATGTTAAGCAGCTATCTGCCTCTGACTGTGGCTGAACTGACACCACATTCTCTAAAATAATGGTCGTCATTTTGAAGTGATGCGGTATTAGTGCACAAATGCATGTGTTCCTTGGTTGGGAGTCCCGCACAGAAGTGGAAGATTGTAGAAATCGCACCGTACGTCTTGCTACTGTGCACATCTACTCGACCTGAAAACGACAGGAAGAACAATGCACCCTGCTTCTCCTGCTCCTCCACAGGATTCCCTAACCAAGGAAAACGTGCACATTAATGCCACATTACTTAAAAATTACAGCCATAATTTTAGAGAATTCAGGCCCTGATGTCTGGTGTTCCATTGCGGTGCCCTTTAAATGTGAAAGCACTGCTCGACTCGGTAGGCTGGAATCCAGCATCGCAACAGAGAAAGGGTGGGCGAAATGGATGACGGCCTGGTCACACAATCAATGCCCCATGATCTTTCACAGATCTCCAAATACTATATTGTACATAGGCTCGCACCGTCAGGCTCAATTGTTATAACCAATAATAAGAATAAGTGTAATTAATAAGCGGTTCATTTTGCCATACAACATATAGCGAAGTTGATGGTGCCGTGACTTCATTGTTATGTCCAATGATGTTATAAGTGGGTTGGACTGTATATATAATGTTTCTGTGGGTTGTTTTTATTGCTTCGAAATAATCTTTGGCTGCCACAACTCCCTTATTTTTTCTCTCCAAAACAGACTTATTGCTGCTCCCAAACCGTCCAAAATGACTGGGGCCAACCACATCCCTTCCAGTGGCTTCCAGTTGCTGTGAGGCCTCTGGACAGCTTGGAAGGTACCCCAGAGCTTGCGACGTGTGGGTAAACCTCCGAGCCAATGCACGACTCAGCTCATCCCTGCCTGCCAGCCAGTTAGCATGGCATCTGCAGGCAGCGCGGTGTGCTGGTAGGCCATCCATTCAGCAATGGGACTTGGAGCACTTTTCCCTACTTTCCACACTGCTGCCTTCAGCTGCAGTAGCCTGTGGTCCAGCTTGACATTGGTGACGTGGTACAGTGGACAAGATCCTGGAACAGCTCTACCCCTTCACCAGCTCCACCATGGCAAGGCACTTGCAGAACTGGACCCCGTAGGCGACGTGGTGCTGTGTGGAACGCAGGGCTGGCTTCCTGAGTGGTGTAATGTGCAGTGGTTAATAAAGTTCTCATAAACGCGAAGTCTCAGCTGCAGAAACTGACAACACGCTGTGGATGAATTCTCTGAGGCGCTGCTCTGTAACCAACATGGGCAATTGTAATGTAACCAACCACGTGCAATTTGCCCACAGTGAGGCAGCACATGTGACCTAACCCTTGTTGTAGCTATCTTGCAGCTGTCACTAGAAGCAGTTATAAGGAATAATTTTTAAAAATGTCATGAAAGTTAATCACGAGCCTCACTCGTTGCAGCCAATGCTGTGCTTCTCGGCACCAAAGGTGATTTTATGGTCAATAATCAGTTCTAGTACCAAGGGCCCTTCAGAACTTTGGAAAAAAACCTGTTTGGCAAATGTAACAAAAATGGTGTCAAACATGAGGAATGATGGTGGTGGCATTGTCTCTAGAAAAAAAAAGCAGTTTTTTGCAATACTTCGGGCAGCAACGTCTGCTTAACACCTCGAATTTGTCTCCGAGAGTGAGTTCCACTTTCTCTGTGACTGCACAATGGCTTCAGACAATGACAAGAACGACAATGATCATAATGATGCACTGGGTAATGCTTGTGATAAGTAATGCAAACTAGAGATGAGCAAAGCGGCTCACTTCAGTGAGCGGCTCAGAACGGCTCAGTTCACTGAAGTGAACCGGTTCATGTGAACGGTTCAGCGGTTCATTTAGGTCTGTAACCTATGTTAAGCATACATACTCTAAATTATTGCTTAATTGTTATTGAGTCATTTATTTTGTAACAACATCCGGTGTATTTGTACTGAAAAGAATTGGCCTCACTATAATTACAAGAGTTTTTGTGTCAGTGGTATGTATTTCAGGATCACTCGGTCGATATAAAAAGAAAAAAAAGCAATTTTTTGTCAACTTTATAACCTCACAAATATGATCACTACTAGTGATCTCTGACGGCAGAAAAAATGATTCTGGAAAACATGATACAAGAAACTAATTTTAATATTGTGGTGGTGAACAACACTTTGTTCAGTTTATTCGAAGCGAGACGGGTCTGCATTTTGGCAGCGATAATAGATGACGCGAAAGTTGCACACAAGACCCAGCGGGGTTGGCCGATACGCCTCTAATAACTCTACCGGAACGTGCCGACACGACTCGTTCAGAGCCATGCTCAGCACGATTCTCTAATCGAGCGAGCAGCCGCTGAACATCGGCTCTTCGGAGAGCCGCTCTGCCAAAGAACCGCCGGGAGCCGAGAATCGCCGCGGAACTGAGTGGTTGAGAAAATCCGGCTCGTTCCTGACTCGGACAACAGCTGCACTCACAAATGTAACTGTGGTGAATCATATGGTTACAGGGGTTTATTTTCCTATTACTTTAAAAATACAGACGCAGTTCGTTCACTGCTGCCATTGCGGCCTCCCGATCTGTCATTCACCGCCGCCGCGGTTCCCAAATGGCGCCTCAGAAGATCCGCCTCGCAAAGAGCGGCTCTCGAAAAGAGCGGGAGCCGTTCTTCGGTTCAGTAACTGAGCCGAAGAATGGGTCAAAACTGCATCCGGTTCTCCTGACTCGAATTGTCTGCTCCCACAACAGGGGGCGCTGGAGGAATTTGGAAAATTAGCCCCAGCTGGCCCCGCAGTGGAGTTGCTTTCTCGTGCCGGCAATAGCTGGCGCAGAGAGCTTTGACCCGGCTTTTCGGCTCCGTTGGCTCTTTCTCCATGGTTTGCTGTGCTGTGAAGCTGTGGCTCGCCCCGTTCGACACGGATCACTGAGGGGGTGAGAAGGGGTTCCCTCTCTCCAAAAGAACCGTTGCTCAATTTTACTGAGCCACGGCTCACTCGTTCTTCAAAAAGAGCGGCTCAAAAGATCCGGATCACTCCTGAGCGACGCATCTCTAATGCAAACCTACTGCTCCCTTTTTGTTTGGTGTCCGGCAGGCATTGAGGCAGAGCTGCCCTTCATAGCAGTTTTTTCTTCACATTTTTTAAGTTAATTCCAAGCGGAAACCCATCTTTTCAAATCATAATGCAAAAAAATTACGATTCGAGAAAATTTTGAGAATTGAATGTTTTTTTCTAGAAACAATGTGGAGGTGCAAGGTGCAAACTTTGGAATGGGGAATAGAGAAGTAATTTGGCTATATACCTAAAAGCATGTAACAATAGAAAGGTGAAGCCTTCTGAGATTTGGGTGCACCCATTGTGGTGAAGGAGAAGGTAAGGCTTGGAAGAGTTCGGGCGACGCAGTTGTCCCTAGTTGACAAGGTAGTGACAGTGCAGTGCAGCTGGTCAACGTCGTCAAGGAAGAATCATCATGAATATGAAGCTTGAGCAAGGGCCAAATCTTCACTGGTTTGATAGACGCCTTGTAGTTGGGTCAACCGCTAATGACAGGTGTAGACATTGGGTAGGACACCGCAATGAGATATGGCTGCTGGTACCCTATGCCACTGCCCTTCCATGGTGTCGCCTAGAAGACACATGGAAGGTTGTGCAGCATCAGGTACAACACTGGGGCCTAACGTCGTAATTACGGTGGATTTGTTGCAGCACTTCCTGCCTTACCACTTCATCACAAATGTGCATGTAGCACAAAAAAAAACGCACTGTAGTGCAGTATTGCATCAAAATTCTGCGCCAGGCACTTGCAATACATGCAAATTAGGTAAAAACACTAGAGAAACCAAACTTAACTGTGCGCCTGCCCCTCTCAATTTCAAACATTTCAACAAAGACGGAAAAAGAAAATGCACGTCGCGAACCTGTTTGCTCTCTGCTGCTAAAGACAATATACCATTTATTGTCCGTGTAGTTAATACTGGTAGGGTACACTAAAATGTGTGCAGGTCCGCTCCCCCTTGCTGGTTTACAAGTTCCCCTATCCCTCTGTAGATATCCACAAATCTAATGGTCCTGTGCATAAAGGATTAGCTGTGCATATATACATTAGCTCCAGTTTGTTCTACCATATAGGTGACCGGTAAAAAGCGCAAAGGCTCATGGGTACGTCGTCTGCTACCGCCACTTCCGGTTCGAGATATCTCCTGCCCTCCCGTACGCCTGCGTGCGCCGGCGGCTGTCAGGCGCGTGTGTGCGTATTGTTTATTTGTCACGGGGTGCTTACCTGTCAGATAAACCCATAGTATGGTCAATCGTTGTTATTTATGGAATTTCCGATGCATGAGCGTTTTTTTTTCCTTGTGGAAACAGATAAACAACAAGCACACACGCGCGTGAAAGCCGATGGCCTACAGGAGGCCTGGAGAGCTCCCGAACCGGAAGTGGCGGCTCTCCGCGGGAGCAAACAATGCACCCATGAGCCTTTGCGCTTTTTACCGGTCACAATGAGACGACAGCGGTGCTTCCTTGGCGAAAACAACCTGCCAAATTCTAAAATCTATTACTAAAAATATTTCCTATCAACACAATGCATATTTCGATTCAGCAAGCTGACACCAAACCCACAAAATTTTGATACATCTTTCACATTCCAAAGTTTCTTCTATTTAATGCTACCTAACTGTGGCTTTAAAACGTTGACAAGTTCATGTTCTGCAAAAATTTTCCGCCCCGCATTCCGTGTCTCTAAAAGACATATGGTAAACAAAACACTCACAGAATGTAAAATCAATATGTACCACTGCTTTTCCTCACCACAGTATCTTGCACGTGCCTGCTGTACTCACATAAAGTATCAAGCGCTCTATTTCTAGAAATATGCATATTTGAATGAGCAGCACAACCGCTGAACGCGATGGTTCTCCGAGAACTGCTCATCGGTCGCATATATGATAGAGCCCAGAAAAATTACAGGGGTAGAGATTTTCCTGGTGGAACAACATCAGAATGCCTACCGGAATTACAGAATATAAAAAGTAAACGGCGGAGATAAGTCAGCTTCAATACTGAACTCGCCGAAACACAATTCAAGCATTGAACCAAGAACAACTCGACGTGTGGCCCCGCGGATCCAACATGTTTACCAACGTGTTCATCAAATTTATTGCTGCAGCCTGCAACTAACAAACTATTGAGCTACTTACTAACACAGATTAGCCAAGAGCTATGCGGGCAGCTTGACAATGCTAAGTTTGAGGTATGCCAACAGAGACCAGAGTGATTCCACAGAACTGATTCGAAAGGGACAGCGCAAGTCGCGCTGGTCGCGAAGCAGGCGATGGCGCAAACGGCGCTAAGGCAAAGGCGTGCGAACAATTTTTATTTTTTGTTGGCACGGGGCGTGCGAACTAAAAATAAAAATTGTTCCCACGCGGCGTGCGAACTAAAAATAAAAATTGTTCCCACGGGGCGTGCGAATAGGGACACCCGGCATCTTGCACCGCCGAATCCGAGCGGCCCAACGCCCTCCCCCAGTGCTCACCGTCTCGATATGGGGGGAATGGGTTGTGACGGCATTGCCAGAGAAGGCATTGAGGGCATTGCCAGAGGGCATTGCCAGTGAGGGCATTGCCATTACGCCATCGGACGGTAACGCCCAGTTAAATAGCCGTTGACGGCCCCTGAAACAGACGCTTGCAGCGCCCTCGAACGCCGCTCCAACGTTCAAACGCCCAGGCAACGCACCGTCGGACGGGACTGTAGATACTACGAAATCTTTACGAATGTTGCAGGCAAAACATTAACTTTAACGTGTCTTCGTGTGCTAGAAGGGGACGTAACGATTGCCAAAGACATCGCGGCTCGAACCGTTCGACTGAACGCTTTCTGGCTCGTAGTATTCCGTGTTGCTTGGTGTTTCTTCACAAAAGAGTACGAAGTGACATCAACGGGAGTGAATCGCACGATGTGGCTGTGATTTGTGTTCACTGCTTCGCATTCGTGTTTTGTACTTCTGCACCGCGGTTCTGCCTGACTCTACTGTGCATCGGTGTTGTTTTGTGCGTGGTTTTTATGCCAGCGAGCAGGCGTGTGTGAAAGTCGTGACGCCTGCGCAAGACAGCGAAGTCCAGCGAAGTGGTTCGTGCTGGTGTCCAACCGCACCTGAGCTCGTGTGTTCTCGTGAAAACGCGTGAGCATCTCGTTAGCGGCTTTTTCCCCACACCCCACAGCTGTTCGCGAGCAGGTACGTCTGCCCGGGTATGTGGTGTGCATCGTGCATTCTACCATGCTGGGTGCACAGAACCTTTGTTGACGCATCGGGCGGCTTGTGTGCGCGGCTTCGAGCAGTCTGGTGATCTTCGTTAAGTTGACGGAGATGTGCGCCTTCCTGACGGCCACCCTTCGGCAGCAGTTGTGTTTTTCGTACGGTTTGTGGCTGAAGTGATGATATTTTTATGGCATTTCTTGCCACACAGCGAGTGCTGTGTGCGTGCGAGTGCTGTGCACACAGCGAGTGCTGTGTGCGGCCTCGTTTGCCCTTCCGACCCCTTCCCCGTCCCTGTGCGTTGCATGACTGGCCTCTTGACACTGATTATTATTACACCCTTGATGGTCGGCGACCAACGAAGCTGTAGCACATCACGCGTAATTAGAAAAGGGTACATGTATGTATATTTCCATCATTTGGTAATGTTAGTGACGATAACTAGGCGTTACTGCGATATACACCAATTGGTTCGGTTGCAACCTTGTACAGATTCTTGGTCAAAATTAACCTGTACATGATAGTTGTTTAGTTTAGAGTCTTCGATTCTTGTGGCAGTGCAAACCAAGTTCTTGTAGCAGAGGTCCTTTGCTTCAGTAGTCTAGAAATGAAGTCTCTATAATGTTAACAAAGGTAGTGTAATCAGGCGTATGGACCGTTCTTCAAAAAACAACACAAAATAGGGCATGTCATAACAAAAGAATTCGTCGCAAGTCAGTAGGTCATGTAGGGAAGTTTGTCATAGGGCTATTCGTCGAAACAAAAATCTTTGAATTACCTCTAAAGGAGTACTGACACAAAATTTAAAAGCTGAAAACTATGTAAAAAGCTTCCTTTGTATATGGAGATATGTACCAGCAAGTTTAAACAGTAACCGTTCACTATCACATATTTTAAAATCTATTTTAATTTTGGGGTGCATGAGAAAGTCCAGAACGGATACTCTCTCACAATCCGCCTTTTTCAAGATGCCACTGTGCATGCACGAAGCCCTAGCGGTGAACGCGAAAAACTGTTTGGAGGGCCACTGCACCATCCGTCTGCAGGGTCCACCGATACTCGGCTGAGGCCCATGCATCTTAGGCAACGCGAACTGCAAATATCTAGCCACTTTTGTGTCGTTTGAATGCAATGCCACTTTTGTGTGCTGCGTACAAGTGCACCTCTCGGGCCAAGGGTGACTGGAAGCGTTTTTTTCGCTTTCCATCAGCTACGCGCGACAGGCAACGCCAAGAAGCCTGGATTAGGGCTGTGAGACGCCAGTCTGAAAATGGCAAGCGGAAGTAACCGCTGTTAAGTTTAACCGGGGTTACGAAACTTTAACCGCGGTTATCACAAACTGCGGTTTTGTCTGTTACACACGAAATTCCGATTGTAGTGACCGCGGTCATTTGGTTGTGAGCGTAACAAAAATAACTTACCACACTTATAACTTAACGAGAAAAAACAAAAGAGAAAACAGTGTAGACAAAACGAAATATCGTTAAAGCAGTCGCTTCAGACCCAAACGCATCGTACTTGCGCGCGGCGAGGAGAGGGGCTTCCCCAACTGCTCGCAACCGTCTTGGTTTGCGCAGGTCTGCTTGGTGTTGGGAACTTTAGGCTTAGCATCGCGGTGGATATTTGACCGCCGCTATCTCAACAACTGCGAATTACAATCCATGGAACAATTTTTCACCACACTAACATCAACTTTCTCGCATGTGGAAGTTCTTTTCTGCGATCAGATTGATTTCGAAGAGCGGCGATAAGCTGTTGCTGCCGTCGTCTGGGCCAATTCGAGCCGCTTTCAGTTCCGTGCGGGCAGGCACGCTGGCGTGTTCACAGGCACGGCCGGCATGCGCGCCGATCATTTGATAGTGCTGAAACGCTTCATGATTGCCTGGTTTATCCATTTTTGTGGCGGACGACTAGCGGAATTTGCAAATTTACCACGGCTTTTGTCGTAGTTGATCGGGTGGATCGGGAAACAAGCCGCTGCTGACAGGCAGTCGCACTGCTTGCAAGAGAACGCAAGCGAGTCTACGTTTCGCAAGTTTACGTTTCGACAAAACGAACACCAAGCAGCCACCATGACAGGAGGGTGCATCAGACGTCACCATTCTTGTCGCACCGCTGGCGGTCTGGATGCGCACGAGCCAGCGTACACGTGTGCCCAGACCGGCCACCATCCTCACGCGCCTGGGCAGCATGACATCAGCCCCAAAACCATGAAATGATACACAGAGCGTTGCAGCGCGCAGCCAACCGCAGTTGGCACGTCGGCTACGGTCACAGGAGCCGCGACGTCTGCAGTTTGGGGCAAGGGGCAGCTGTGCTAAACAGCGTCGGCTGCCTTAGCATTGTGCGCAGTTCTTCCATGGTCACAGGTTCATTCGTAACTTCCATTGTCTACCTCACCATTCTTACTGCTACGCAACGAATATGCACTATTCAAGTGCATATAGCTCATCCTGCAAGCTTATGGTCCATGTTCAATTTGTTTTCAATTTTGTTGGCCTCAGCCGATCACACCAAGTGGCCTCATACATCATAGGTTCAGTGCGGAAACTTAGCCGGAATCACATGCCTATTATCTGTTTTCCTCATTATATAGCTTATTTGAGTGAAGTTTACATTAAAAGTAGTGTTAGAATTATTCTAGCGAGGTTATGTTTTGAATTAACGAAGCTTTACTTTGTCTTCATGCCCCTTTAAGACTTATGCCCGCCACAGCAAAACATACTGCACATGCAGAGCAACATAATATGGCCTGTACTCCTGCCCATGTAGAGCACAAGGCATGAACGGTGGATGTGGCTCAGTATCTCATAGCAAGAAGGTTGAACAGTTAAGACGTGTACCTGGTTACAGTAAAATTGCATCAATTGGCTTTTCTCTGGAGGGAGTCAAATTGGCAATCAGCATAATGCCATCTCCATAGGTTTTGTGTGATTGTTTGAATTTTCAGTGGTGCTATTGTTTTTTTGCTTTCAGGGGACAATGTTAAACAATCTTGGCGCATGCCAGCTTCTGTAAGGTGACCGATGCCGATGGGCTGCATCATGGCAGTGTCTACGGATGTATCCTGCAGCCAGGAGACACAGGCAACCGTCAGTGCTTGTGCTATTGGTAATACTCATATTCTACATTAGTACTAGCCAGCGTGTGTTTCATCCTTTCTTTAGCTTTGTCCTGTGTAATGTTCGGTAGCACCATGAATTCCTTAAGGGTATGGTGACGGGCCAGTTGGTACATTGTTAGACTAAGAAAAACAGTGCAAACGACGGGACGAAGAAAGGTAAGGCGCTGACGAACAACTAACGAACACCACAAGTGCTGACGAACAACTGAGCACTTTATTGCAGCAGAAAACATCTATATAGAAAAAGGAAACCAACACAAGGACCGATAAAGACCTAGGAGATATCACATTGAAACAAAAACACGATGTCTCGTAAAAAGCATGATCCGCCACATGCCGATACAAAGTCTAATAAAAGATAGGTACAGCATTTCCTTTTCCAGAAGTGAAACTGATGGCTCACTAATACAAGCACCTCCTTTCTTCTTGATCTTGAACGCCTCAAAGATTTCCCGCTTTCTTCGTCCAGGATACCACACAAGAATCACGCAGTCATGGAAGAGGGGGGTGCAGCCGCAGGAAGCGCAATGCGTTGCCAAGGTGGTACTTGGTGACGTCCTTACATTGTTGGCATGCTTCCTCAGGCGATCATTGAGGCAGCGGCCTGTCCGCCCAATGTAAGTGTAGCCACACGGTGACAATGGAATTTCGTAAACGTTTTCCACACATTCAACATAGCGTGTCATGTGATTTTTCACGCATGTGCTTGCCTTCTTGTGCTTGTGCTTCTTATGCATGTGCTTGTGTGCGCTTTAGCGTCGAGGTTGTTGCGCGCATTTTCCTCAAGAGTTCCTGAAAAGAGCCCTCAGAAGGAGCGACAAAAAACAGCGGTGATTCCGTACGTCCACGGTGTCAGCCATGCCCTCAAGAAGATTGTAAGCAAGGCAGATGTTCGGCTCGTATTCTCTGCACCTAAAAAACTGGGCCGACTGTGCAAGCGGGTCAACGCTGAAACACCGAAGGCAAGCACATGCGTGAAAAATCACATGACACGCTATGTTGAATGTGTGAAAAACGTATACGAAATTCCATTGTCACCGTGTGGCCACACTTGCATCGGGCAGACAGGCCGCTGCCTCAATGATCGCCTGAGGGAGCATGCCAACAATGTAAGGACGTCATCAAGTACCCACCACCACCACCACCACCACCCTCTTCCATGACTGCGTGATTCTCACGCGATATCCTGGACGAAGAGAGCGGAAAATCTTTGAGGCATTCAAGATCAAGAAGAAAGGAAGTGCTTGTATTAGTGAGCCATCAGTTTCACTTCTGGAAAAGGAAATGCTGTACCTATCTTTTATTAGACTTTGTATCGACACGTGGCGGATCATGCTTTTTACGAGACATCGTGTTTTTTCCAATGTGATATCTCCTAGGTCTTTATCAGTCCTTCTGTTGTTTTCCTTTTTCTGTATATATGTTTTCTGCTGCAATAAAGCGCTCAGTTGTTCGTCAGCGCCTGTGGTTTAGTCTTACCTTTCTTTGTCTCGTCGTTGTGCTGTTTTTTTCAGCCACCAACCTGCCCAACTTTCTGCGTTGACTGTTTGCATTGCTCACTAAAAATTTTCTTTGCAGGCACCCAGTGTGCCCTTGTGTCACTCACCAGCGTGGGCTGCCAAACATACGAGGACTTCCCAGGTTCAGAATTTCAGAATTTTTTTCCTGTAGGCATTCAATGCACAGAGCTCCATGCAGTTTTCACAAAAAGTTCTGATTGTTGCACCCATTATGAACCATTTGTTAATGTTGCCGCACTGTGCATGGCTATATTTTCAAGCCTTGACAAAGGTGTGCTGCTTTTGGTATGTGGAATGGACATACTCTGAAGTAGAGGTGTACTGGCACCAAAGTTAAACGCAATAGCATTATCAGGCTCATTTTCCTATCATTTGTGGAGGCTAGCTGTCTGCTATCAGCCGTGCTCATCGAGTATCCTTCGAAACAGCATCACTGCCAACTGGAAATACTACTGAGGCAGACACATACATGGGCTGTACTTTGCATAAAATAAGGCATGGGGGCCACTGGAGTGGGAGGAGAGGACAATGAATTATGGTGGGGACAAAAGAAAGGATACATGATTTCTGTAGGCACTGTGCCCGCGCAGTAAAGTTCATTCTATGCCCAGTCGGTAGTCACAATTTCCACAGATGCTGTCGCCAGCCTATGTGCTGAGTCTGGGTTTGTATACGTTTTTGCTCAGTGCAGCACGTCACTTAAGGTTGTAACTGCTTATTTCCGGCGCTAGTAACTTGTATCATCTAGGTGTCAAATCAAAGACTTCTCAAAAACTGAAAACACCAAATGTCTGCTCTCCAACAGCGAAAACTTGGCTATGCTCGTCACAACTAATGAACACCGCAACATGCCTTTGTAACACGCGTGGCCTTGATCTCACGGCTAAGCTACGCGACATTAACTGAAAAAAATATTGAGGGAGACGTCAGAGACAGCCATCACACAGGAGGGTCTTGGAGGCAGTCGGCACAGCGCGTTAATTTCGAGCAGAGCCCAGAACACCAGCACCAAGAATAATGGTGTGGATGGTTATGAGAAACAGATGAGGTACGACATGATAATGGTCGTGGGAAGCAGGTCAAGTGCAAGGCGAATCAGCAACAACAGTACAAGGCCCTTGTCTATGTCTCCTCAAAATGGGCACTAGTGCAGCACACAGATTGGTGCTCACAATAGGCTCGCATTTTTACTGGTGGAAATTAAGAGCAGAAGAATGTAGGCATGTCAACGATCGAGAAACAGCTGGCCAGCGAGCGTTGTCAAAGGCCAAAGGGCGGCACAGCCTCCTCATTGACAGGCACTTCTAGTGGCCAGCTTTGTCCCCGAATTAAACTTCGGCCAGAGTTTTGTCATAAAAGCATCGAAGTACACTGGTGGGGCTAAGAACAGCCTTTGCTTAAAAAAAATCTTCAGGACTGCACAGTGCAGGGGCCTTTGCTTGCTCATTGCTGGATTACAAGCGATGTAATGTTTTCTTTCAAGCACATTTAATGCATTACTTTCCATGGTATTTTGATTCTGCTGCTAGTTTTGGGCAGAGACCCTTGGTGGTAACTCTGGAGAGGCAGCGTGTATAACGAATTGGTGGTGTTTCGTAAATAATTCTAAATGCATTCAAGCCTCACTTAGAGTTTTAAATTATATTTTAACCTCAAGTTAACGCTGCTGTGATCACAGCCATATTCAGAGTTGCAAATTATGCCGATCTTTTTGCATGCCGTTGCTTCGGTTGCAGAGCCATGTTGTCTTTTCTAAATCCCAAAGAGGGCAGCACATAGAAGGATGGAGTAGGGAGGAAACAGCATAAGCAGTAGTACTTGGTACTTCTATCACCCTATTTTCTTTCCGTGTTTGCCAAGCTCTTTACACTTTTGAATTACCAATAAGCCCAACAAGATATGTGGGTTTATTTCATGCACTGTGCTTTTCTTGTGGTGACTCGTGAGGTCGTGTTTGGTGATTTTACAGAAATAATAAACCCTTGGTGCTATTCCTTATGGAGAAGCAGAGCACGGTTTGCTCTATCGTTGTGCTGCTAACAGCCAGCTGTTAAAGAGCCGCGGAAGTGAATTTATCAAACTTCTGTTTTTGTTTGCATTGCATAGACTGGGCTGAAATAAACACACCTATTATCGTTTGTCCAGTTGATAAAGCAGTATTTCATTTAAAATGCTTGGAAGAAAAAAAATAAAGGTGCGACATTTGTGGCCGCCGCAACAGCTAACTGCGTATTCAAGTTGCGGTGTGATTAGACGATGTCCAATATTGGAATTCAAACCAGTTTTAGTTTCGGTTCTGTGGAACATGCTTGGCGTATGGCGTTATCATTGGTTGGGAATTCTCGATATAAGAATCGGCTTACCGCTCTTCTGCCATGTTTTGGGCTACAGAATGGGTTAGATAAGCCTGCCAGCACTGCTTAGAATTCTAACGTTCACTAGACGAGGCATACGTTGTGTCTGTGGCTAAATGGTCTCTGCGTCATCACAGACGCTTAACTGTGAGGCACTTCACCGCAAACTTTGGAGCTTGCCTGGCTCGTTCTTGTGTCATAAGAGGCGTGTTCACACCAGGCTGGAGGGTCAGCTGATTTGGCACTGTGCCTGCCAGCTGTTGGTGCTTATGTCAACACCACGCCAATGAGACCTCATAAGCATTTCAGTGTCAGTCTGCACACAATCTGTGTCCGCACTCTTGGAGCAATGAAGGTTGCATGCAAATTGGTACATTCAGTAAACATTACCTATAAGTGCAAGGAAATTAGTGCAAAAAAACAAGTCCTATTGGGAATTCAAACTTTCTAATTGCTACACACTGCGCACAGTGCCTCAGACCACTCTGCCACAACCCTAGCACTGTTGGGAATGTAAATATAAAGTGTATATCGTATAACCTGTTAACTTTTTTTTACTTCTGGCGTTCCTAGCTGCTTAGGTGACTATTTCTTGACTAACACTTGTGCAGTAAGTGTCCCTTAAATTCCTATGAATATATTCTCTAGCTACTGTATTCCTTATGTAGGAAAAGTGATTGCAAATATGTGGTCGTGCTGCTGACCGCTGTGTTAGTTCACCCAGCGCAAAAAGTGCTTTTCATACCTTGGTATTACGCTTTGAAAGTTTTGGTTGCTTTTAATTTCGTGGCACCTATATAAACTTTGCTGACTGTTCTCCCACCTTTAATTAACTATAGGTTTTCTACTAGCGAACCAGTGAGTGAAGCGTTGCATCTGACAAAACTAAAGGGACATTCTACCAGGCACAAATCATGTCATAGCGTAGTTTTAACTAAGTGGTCGAATTGCTATGTCCTGCCGCCGGCCAGTCAGCTGACATTGTCAGAGCGTCAGCAAGCTGTGCAGTAGCGCAGTCAAGCTAAGCGTACCTTGAGTAAGTGTCTTACGAAATGTCATAGGAAATATGCATGCAGGATGCACTGATGAGAACAGCACTTTTGCATTGATTTTTCTTCAAAATGAAGTGTAAATGCACCGAGTGGTCCAAACATGGCCTACTAACATCACAATTCGCGCAAATGATCGCGCAATGTTTACAAATCACTTCAGTGTCCCCTTAAGAGCATTAACTTCCAGTCTTCAATGAATAGCTTCCTGTATTCTTGCTGGCAGATAAGAACACCTACAAAGGCGTATCCAATAGTGTACCATCATGACCTCTTGTGCCTTAGTGGAGCTAGGCCTTCATACTAATAAAATATTTGTGGGCTATGCACTTTTAGAACTGTGTAATGGCTCTTCTCAAAGCCACTTCCAGTTATGTGATGCCAACTTGGCTTCAGTCTATTCAATTATTGTATTCAATTATTTCACCATACTGTATTACAGGCAGGGGGGAAACATTCAGTTTGGCTGCTTGCTGTTTAGTGTTAATATATCTACCGAACCACCAAAAAATGTTTTTCCTATGAATAGCTCCAGTTGTAACTTCTAAAAATTGTGATGTGTTTACTATCAAATACTGTTCCAAACCATGATGCTCTTGTTCCAAAATGAACTTCCTAAATTAATGTAGATTTCTTGCTCTTACCCCAGTGGATTTCTAAATCTATCCCACTACGTATTTAGGCAGTGTTCATGCCTTGGGCACTTTACACTGGACGGCGATATGCAAATACTTGTAGGTTGTATTGAAGATTCTGGTGCCACTAAGTACTAGGAGAAGACGAACACTTACATTTGGTGTTTTGGTGCATTCCTATATTGTCTGATCCTGGATTTGTGTAAGAGTTGATGCCTTTATCTGCTCTATTTTTTTCAGTTCTGGAGGTGCGTAACCTCAAACCCGGTGCCTTGAAGAGATTCCCTGAAGGGGCTGTTCCTGACACATGCTCCTGCCACCTACATTTAAGCAACGAAGGGTGGGTAATGTGCTCGTGCTAGCGATGCTGATTCTTGTAGTACATGAACACTGGAGAAAGACCAGGCTAAAACAGATTCATTTCTCTATGCTTGAGTGTAAGTTATCTGATACACCTAAACTGTTGGAAGATGTGATCTTAGAAATCAAATGCAAGTGGTACCTAACCTTAGGATGTACTGCAGCAAATCATTTACCAGGGAACTGCTACTCTGGCAAGTCGTTGGTGAGCAAGTGTAAACTTCACCTGCCGCGTGGCACGACACCAGTCAATGAACGGCGCACCGGTGCAGCAACTTCCTGAAGTGAATATCCAAAAAATATTGCCGCAAACCATGCATTGGGTTTGTTTATGCTTTGTTTGTGCCGACCGGCTGTGCTGGGCTGTGTTATATGTGTTATTCGTGTGCCTAGTGAAAGCCTGTGTTCTATTTATTTTTATGCCACACTTGTTATCTGTTTTGATAGAGAGAGCGTTTTGATAGAGAGAAAAAGAACTGCGTCGTCTTTGGCTTCGTGTCAATATCATAGAAGAATCAGATATGACATTTTAGAAATTTAGTTCAAACAAATGCTCAGTTTGTATTCCAAAAGGGGAAAATCTCACAATGCATGCCACTAGTGTGTTCGTACCCAGTAAGGTTGTGAAAACAGACCCTGGTTGCTCATCATTGTGAGAAAAACGAGTGCTATGACAAAGTATGCAGCTAATCTTCTAAGTTTAGAGGGTGGTGGCTTGGCCCGTTAGGGTCATATTCATGTTACAAGGCTGCAAAAAACAAGTAAAAAGGCGGTGTTGGCTAAAGGATATCGAGATTACAGGCACTTTAAAAACTTCTTTTTTTCTCGTCACACAAACGTTGCACTGAGTGCACAGCTGTTGCTATATGGTGTTAACTAGATTAACTGCATATTGAAATAGTTTTCTAGTATTGCAGCTGCAGCTTGAATGGTTCAAGTGAGAAACGTTTTCAAGCAATAATGGCTATTGTGCAGTTTTGTAAGAGAAATGAGCATGAGTCACTAAGTAACACAACACTCAGTTTTACGGGCTGAATTGACACCACATCTTGAGTGGCCCTCCAATGGTGCAGGAGCTTTTGAGGTCAAAGGGAATTACTAAAAATCACACCCGATGCTCTCTCACATGGTACTTTGGGGTCAGGTGAGCTCTGGTCGCCCAGTTCTACTCTGTTACATCTACCAAAGCAAGAACAAAGTTCATGGCTACACTATTACACAGTGGAGGGTTATTGCACACAGATATGCCCTTCTGGTTGTTTAAGCTTTGATGTGCTATGCCAAATTTTCAGTGTTTTGACACAACTTCACTGTTTCTTTTTGGCTGTATGCAACGTGTTCTACAATACTAAGTGCACTGCAAAGTTGTTGAGTGATGGCTGCGAAAGTACAGTGCCGTTATACGGCATAGTAGTGCAGTATCAGTTCCACACTCTTTCAAATAAAGTAAAGCTGTATGTCATCCTTAATGTTCCTTTAAGTTAAAATACAATTTATTATGGACGTTTCAGAAGTAGACTGTTCATTAAGAGCTTATTGCATTTTATAGGCTCTCACTGGAAGCAAGGGCTATATTTTACATAGGTACACATTTACTATATGCAGAGTTCCCATGTCTTCACCACAAGCTTGCTCTTCGCTTTAAAAAGCTGATAAAACGAGATTAGTGAATATGCACACATCGAAGGGTACGAGACAACAGCTGTCATGTGCCAGACCCACCTGGTCTGAACGAGATGGATTCTTTGAATGGACCTGCTGACATCTGTGTGGTAGGAGACTGTGAAGCATAACAGGAATGATGCTAACCACAACATGTCGGTGCACTGCACTTCTCAAATTGTGAGTGCGCTGGTTAGTGGGTCTTGAAAACGCAAATGCAATATACGAATTGTGTCCCTTCCCTTGCTTTTTTGGCCACATTCCTGCATATGGCAGCTTCATGCAAGCCCACAATTGGTGGCTTCGCTACTCCAATCACAATTTGGGCTAATAGAAACAGATTGTAACTAGCTTTTTCATTTCTGACTGAGTTCAATGTGCACCACAATCGCTTGATGAGGACCTGTCTTAATTTTGATTCTCTGTATGCCATTTTTTGTCAAACCACCAAAATGGTGTAATGCTGTGTCATTTATTGAAATCCTGATAAAGTACGACAGAGCAGTTGTGCACTTTTAGTTGCATTTATCACACGTTTGTATTTTATTGTAAATAAGTGGACAGTAGCACCCACTTTATGCTACAATTTATATTGATTGGTCATCACACCTGTGCATGGTGGCTGCGATTGCATTGCTGTGGAGTTACCTACTGTAGCTTTTTGAAGGTACTTGAAGAAACGCATTACTTGGATAGGTTGGCAAAAGTGTGCACTTAGCTGGGTGCTGCAAAAGCTTTCGCAACACAACTAACACTCAATCCCCATTGGCTGCCTAGTTCGCATTCAGCTTCATTGGCTGTCAGCTTCGATGAAGGCAATGCCACAGCATATATTTAAGAAGCTTCTATACATTTTAAATGGCACTGGTAGGGTACTTTTCTGGTAAAAAAATGTAACAGTAGACTTGCGGTATTGTCTATGTATGTGTGAGATAATGTCCTGCAATATGTAAATAAACAGTCAAGAAATTTTAGAACAAAAGGCTCAGGCAAAATCTGGAATAGTAGGAATTTTATAGATGCCCTGGGCTTTCCCTGCAGAGAGGACTGTGGGAGTGTTTGCACAAATGCTATGCACTCACTATCCGGAACATGGGTTTGTTGCATCTTTATTTTATTTTCATGCAGTCTCTCTTGTCTCATTCCGTCCACTTAGGAGTTTTGCCTGCGAGAGTGACAGAGTGCAGTCCAGGGGGAAGCTTCATTTCTGCCTCTCCTGTCAACAAGGCGACCATAAGACCACACATGTGAAAGTGGTTGCCAGTAAGATGCCCCACACCTGCTCTGTGTGCAACAAAGCCTTCTATAAAAAAAGCACCGGGACAATCACATGGGAGTGCACAGCAGTGAGAGACCCTACGTGTGCAGCTTTTGCCAAAAGAGCTTTACTCAAAAAAGGCACTTGACGTATCATTACAGAGAGCACTCACATGAGAAGCCTTTCAAGTGCAGTACGTGTGAGATGACCTTTATTAAACAATCCACCTTGGTTTCTCATGAAAGAGTGCACTCTGGAGAGAAGCCCTACACGTGTAGAACCTGTATGAAGGGCTTTTCTCAAAAATCCACCTTGGTTGTTCATGAAAGGTTGCACTCTGGAGAGAAGCCCTATGTGTGTAGCATCTGTAAAAGAAGCTTTGCTGGAAAAAGCAACCTGATTAAGCATGAAAGAGTGCATTCTGGTGAAAAACCCCACATTTGCAATATTTGCCCCAAAAGGTTTGCTATAAGACGTGACTTGACTGAGCATAAGCGAGTGCACTCTGGTGAGAGGCCATACGTGTGCGATATATGTCAGAAAAGCTTCACTGCAAGAAAGGGACTTGTGGGTCACAGGAGACTGCACTTTGGGGATAAGCCGCATATCTGCAGCACTTGCCAGAAAGGATTTAGGTATAAAGGTGAACTTATTGAGCACGAAACAACACACAGCAACCAAAAGCCCTACTCTTGCACTCTATGTCAGAAAGGCTTCGCACGGAGAGAGTACCTTGTCAGACACGAGGCTACGCATGCTACAAACAAGCCGTATTTCTGTGTGACATGTCAGAAAGGCCTAACTGACAAAGTGAGTTTTCTATATCATAATAGATTGCACTCTGGCGAAAAACCTTACGTCTGCAGCACCTGTCCAAAAGGTTTTGCTTTGAAAGCGCACCTTACTAGGCATGAAAGAACGCACACTGATGATAGGCCCTATGCTTGTAGTGTCTGTCAGAAAGGCTTTGCACAAAAAAGATCTCTCGTCACACATCAGAGTAAGCACACTTGCAAAAAGCCCCCTGTGTAGTGTATCATAACAACGTTGCTTAGAAAGCTACCTTGGTAAGCCAGAGGAGATTGCGTACTGACAAGCCCAATATCTACAATTAATGCTGAATGAGCTTTGCTATCCAAGGAAACCTCATTACTCAGGTGAAATTGCATATTGGCTTTTTGAAACTATTTTCACATCAATCGGTAGGAAAAACTTCACTCGAAAACATACCTTGGTGAAACAGGAGGTTGCGATGTAGCGGTACCTGGTGAGAAGTCTTCATGATATCAAGCATGAGAGATGAGACTGCAGTGATAGACACTGCATCTCATCATGACATAAAAAAGCTCTGTTACAAAACGTGCGACAAGGTGTGAATAATGACAACCTCTAAATGAATGTTTGCTTGGAATAATTTTTGAGCAATCATTCTAATGGGTGAAAACAAAAGCAAATAAGCTGCTGCCATTATCACTACAATGAGAACTCAACTGCTTATATACCGTATTTACTCGAATCTAACGCGCACCTTTTTTCCGGTAATGTAGGTCCTGGAATCACATGCACGTTACAATAGAGTACGACTCAAAACAGCAGCGCCGTATCGCCATCGACGTTTCAAGATGGCCGCCTGACTACTGAACGCGTAGCCAGCGCTTTTTGTAGTCGGCGCATGTTTGTGTCTGCGTAGCATTTTTCTAGGTTCCTCTGTTTCAACCATGTAATTTCCCACGGCGAAGACACGGTGGGTTCATCACGATGCTGCGTTTAATAAGAAAGTAATCTTGTGCGCAGAAAGCGGTGGAAATCGGGCCGCGTCACGTGCGTTCAGTGTTCCGGACACTTGCCTGCGGGACTGGCGCAAACAGGATGAGAAAATTTTCGCTAGCAAGGTGACACGGGAAGGGTTCAGCAGACCAAAGAGGGGGTGATATCCCCAAATAGAAGACCCACTGGCGGAGTACGTGCAGCAGCAGCGAGTGGCTCAGAGACCCATAACGACAGAGCTTCCTGGGCACCGACGGCGCTGGCCCGGACGGTTATCGTGGTGACTGTCTTGCTGGCAATAAATAGTGCATTTTTGTATTAAATAATGAGTCCAGTGCACGGTACAGTCGAAAACGTGGCGCTTTTTTTTTCTTCGAACCGTGAAAAGCGGGTGCGCATTACAACGGAGGGAACGTTAGATTCGAGTAAATATGGTATTTCCACTTTAACACAGCCACCGGCTGATAAATTTGGATAAATTTCGACATCGATATCCTACGCTATTCTTTCGACCACAGTTGATTATCGCTTCGCATTTCACACACTGAACGTTCATTGAAGGCAGCTGTTTTAAGTGCGAATGCACTTCTTAAGCGACCCTGAACCTGCGTCCAGCGGCGATGTCCGCGCACGTGGAGATGGGCGCGCGCAGCCTGGCCGTTGACAGATGGCACATACCCACGTGGGGGATTGGCCAGGAATCTCCTCGTCTTTCCTTGGCAAACGGGGGGAGATGGGCTCGCGCTGCCTGGCCGCTGACATGGCACATACCCACGTGGGGGATTGGCCAAGAATCGGGCGTGAGAAGGGCTAATGCACCTGCTTAAAGGAGTACTGACACGAAATTTCAAAGCTGAGATCCGCTCTAGCAATCAAGTACAACGACAACACAAATAGGTGTCTGTGAATAAATGCATCTTTCTTTCTTTGTAGTTGTGTGTGTGTGTGTGATCTCTCTTTTGCGAACATTACCGAACCGCGCAAATTCAACTCGTGCATTCGCACTTTCACATTCTTCCCCTCGGGGAAATGCGGGGAATTTTTAGCAGCAGCTCCAGTTTGTATGCAGATGAAGAGCATAATTAGTTTCATCATCGAGGACTCTTGTCTACTACGCCAGAAACAAGATGACTACTTGCAACTTCGCCAACCTCATGTGCAGAATTGAAATTTTCGATGCAGTTTTCTTTTTAATCCACCAACTGTTAGCACCTGTTTCTTTTAATTGTTGGGCTCACGTGGCTCTTGCAAGTACATGGCTCCGAAACTTGTGCACCAAACTCAAAACGATAGGAACGGCACTTTGTCAGCTTCTCGCCCAATTTTTCGCATGTCAGTGGTTTATGCGGGGTTAACAGAAGATGTGTAAGTGATGCCAACATTGGCTCATAATATTAGTTCGCAGAGCGATGTCTGCTCAAACATGTTCATATAATAAATCTGTGGCTTACACTGATAATGTGTATTTCTAATGTTTCTCCTGTCTACACAATAAACATCCCCTTTTCTAATAGAACCACCGCACAAAAATGTGGTTAAATTATACTCAACACGCAGGTTCCCTTTTTAAAAACACTCGTAGGTAGTCCAGGCACCACAGCCCCTGGTGTTCCTGTTATAGTTATACCCTTGACAACTCAAAGCCTGATCTTCAGTCTGCACGAACATACCAGCGACAGTAAAAAGTGGGCGAAGAAGCTCCAGCCGTGGGCATGCCGCAAAACCTCGTTGTTCAACTGTATGGATATTTTCGAGCTTTGCAATTTGATAAAATTCTATTTCGAAAATAGCCCTGTCCATCACTTCTAGTTGTTGATCAATTCGCTGTCGTGCTACGAACGACTAGCCACCTGGTTATCTCAGTTGTTATAGCGACGGCTCCGGGTAAGCTGTGGTCCCGGGTTCGAATCCTGGACCAGGTAGAATTTTTCTTGATCTGCAAAGTTTCTGAGGAAGCTGTATAGCTTTCCTCTGTAGCCATACGGCTGTTTTGAGGTGGATGTCAAACTTTCCGTCGCTAAAATAGCCCATTAATTCAAACGCAAGCAGGTTCCGCCACAGATAATTTGCGCTATGCGCCACCATACCAATGGCTTGGTGCCTGACAAACACTCAGAGAAACGCAACCTCTGCTGCGATGCCTCCGGAATAGAGAGGGAAGCTACAAAGAGGTAAAAACATGTGGAACCCCCTTGGGGAACATTTTGGAAGACATAGTCTTTGCAGATTACCTCGGTGTGCATGCGAGCGTAGGGGTGTGTGGTGCACTGATAGAATAGCACATCATCTCTCGCATCAAAAGTGCAGAATCTGTTGCTGCCATTGACAAGAAGAATGAAGCACCAGTACTGGCACCCGCTCAGAAGTCACGGCAGGATGGAATGTGATTATGTCGCTAATCACTTAAGTTATGATGAAGTTGAAGATGAGGCTTTCTGCTACATTCACTTTTTAGAGCAAGAGCTGCTGGCTGCCACCTTTAGGGGCAAAAGGCTGGCAGCAGTCACGGACTTTTCCAAGCATTTCGAGCACAGCTCCCTGTTGCAGTTCGAATTAACGACCTTTTACTGTACCATCGCCTCCTGTATTTTTACAGGAGGCGATGACTGCACACAGCTTTTGTTCTTGATACAAAAGTCGGCATATGCCCACTTGACTTCCATTTGTTCATGTTTGACATCGAAGCTCAGGCGCATGCGAGGGAATGCTGCTATTATGAATGAAAAACTAACGCAAGCATAAGAGAGAGAGAGAATAAACTTTAATAGAGCCCATTAAGTGGTTAGTGCACGCAGGCACCAGATGGGGTGGAACCTTCTTCGCGGGTCCCATATGCATCCAGCAGCTCTGGCCCCTGACTGCCAGCGCGAGTTGGGTCGTCAGGTCGTGGCTGGACAACAACGTCGCCCATACGCTCTCGGGGATGGGGTTGGGGAAGTTGGGGGAAAGGGGTGGTGGGCGGTTCTTGAGGTGAGTGCACTCGGCTATGAAGTGTGCCAGGGTGCCTTCCTTGCTCTTGCAGAACGGGCACTTGATATCGTGTTCCTCCGGGTACATTTTGTGTAAGAGTACGGGATGCGCCAGCGACCCCGCCTGTAGTCTGCGTACGATCGTCTGTTGTTCCTGTTGAGGTGCCGTGAGGTCCGGGGAACCTACACCTGCCTTCCCTGTATAGCTCGGTAATGTCTCTGTAGCTCGTGACGGGGCGTGGTAGTCCCGGCTCGTCCTCGCCCGGTTGGTCAGTTCGCGGGCGTAGTGGTCGGCGAGTTCGTTGCCTTCCACCTGCGAGTGAGCCGGCACCCACACGAGCTCTATGGCTCGTCCCGGTGGCCTGCGTCTGGACAGAAGCGCTAGTGCGGCAGGAGAGACCCTTCCCTTGCGATAGCTTGCGTAGGCCATTTTGGAGTCCGTGACCACTGTCTTCGCTCCCGGCTGTGCGAGGGCGAGGGCCACGGCCAGTTCTTCGGCTTCGGAGGGGTTCGTCGTTCTGATTGACGCGCTGGTGACCAGTCTGTCTGATGGTGGTGACGACCGCCGTCGCTCTGGTTCCATGTTTGGTAGCGAGGCGTCCGCGTATAAAATCTCCGGGTCCTCTTCCAGCTGCCGGGCTAGTGTTCTGGCCCTCGCGGAGCGTCTCTCGTCGTTTCTCCCCGGCTGCATGTTCCTGGGGAGCGGTTTAGTCTTTATTGCATCCCTCCATTCCTGGGGGTAGCGTTTCCGTCGTCGGTTGCGGTTGGAATATTCCATCCCACCTTGCGCATAACGGCCCGGCCGTGCTCGGTTCGGCTGAGCCGTATTCTTTGGTTGGAAAGGTGGGCTTCCACCAGTTCTTCCACCGTGTTATGCTTGCCCATGTCCAGCAACTTCTGCGTAGACGAGTGGACGGGCAAGCCCATGGCGAGCTTTACCGCTTTCCTGATCGTCGTGTTCAGCGTTTCTCGGTCCGCCTTTGTTAGCTGGAGGTACGGGGCGGAATACGTGATGTGCGACACGACGAACGCCTGGACCAGGCGCAGGGCGTCGCCTTCTTTTATGCCTCGGTTCTTGTTGGTGACCCTGCGGATCATGCTTAAGATTTGTTCGGACGTTGTCTTGATCTTGTTGACAGCTGCGTACGCCTTTCCGTCGTCCCTAAGCAGGAGTCCTAGGATCCGGATCTGCTGCGTGGGCTTGATTTCAGTTCCTTCGATGGTGACCACCACGTTCGGCGGCGGCTCTTTCTTCGGTCTGCCGGGTTGCACCATGAGTAGCTCCGACTTCTGCGGGGCGCAGCTCAGGCCGCATGTTTTTGCGTACTCGTGGATGGTCGTTGCCGCTCTCTGCAAGGCTTCCTCCACCCAGGCATCGGACCCCGCGCGGTTCGTCCACACCGTTATGTCGTCGGCGTAGAACGCGTGGTCGACGCCTTCGATTTTGTTTAGTAACTGGGGCAGGGGCAGGAGGGCCAGATTGAAGAGCAGAGGCGACAAGACCGATCCCTGAGGGGTGCCCCTATCTCCGAGCTCTATTGGCTCCGACTGTTCCTCTCCTATCCGGATGGTCGCCGTTCTCTTTGTCAGAAAGTCTTTGACGTAACTGTACAATCTGCAGCTGCAGCCCGTCTTGCGCAAGTTCTCAAGCACGCTGGAGTGTGACACGTTGTCGAAGGCCCCCTTGAGGTCCAGTGCCAGTATACCGCGTGGTGCGTGTCTGGATGCCTTCTTGATCACCAGTTCGTGCAGCTGAACGAGGACGTCTTGCGTGCTCAGGTGCTGACGGAACCCGTACATGGTCGCCGGCATCTGGCCCGTCTCGTCCAGGAATCCTTCGAGTCTTCTGAGGACCATGCGCTCCATGACCTTGCCCACGCAGGATGTTAGCGAGATCGGTCGCATGTTCTCGATCGTCAGAGGCTTGCCCGGTTTAGGTATGAACCTCACCTCGGCTTCTTTCCACTCTGCGGGCAGCTCCGAGCGTTCCCAGGTTCTGTTGATGTGCCTTAGGAGCTCGTGAGCCGCTGCATCGCTCATGTTGTTCAGTAATTTGTATGTTATGGCGTCCGTTCCGGGCGCGCTGTTCTTGTTGCTTTCGTCAATTGCCGTTAGCAGCTCCGTGATGATGAAGGGCTCGTCCATCTTCGCATTTTCCGGTCCCCCATACTCCTCAGGTATCGGGAACTGTCCCTTTTCCGTCTTCAGATACCTTGCTTCGAGATCCGCCATGAGTCTCTGACCGTCTCCTCCGTAGACGTTCAACACCTTGGTGAGGTTGCGATTGGTTGCAGACTTGCTGCTTAGCGGGTCGATCAGGTGTCTGAGCAGGCACCAGGTCCTTCGCGCCGACAGCTTGCCCTGCAGTCCGTCGCAGGTGCTCATCCAATTTTCGCGGCACAGCTTGGCGGCGTATTGGGAGATTTGCTTGTTGAGCAGCGCTATGCGTCTGACCAGCTTCTTGTTGCGTCTCTGGCGTTTCTACCTCCGCGTGAGGGAGTGTCGCGCCGCCCACATGTGGGCGAGTTTGGCATTGACGAACGGTGTCTGTGCCGTTGTGGTCACTACCTGCGTGAACTTATCGAGCGCAGTTTTTTGCTCTTTCGCCCACTCCGTGTACGTCCTTTGGCTGGTGTCCTCCGCTTCTTCCTCGGGAGTCTCCTCCTCTTTTTCCGTCCACTTGCGCATGCGGTCCCAGTCGGTGATTCTGGCCTTGCCGAGGGCCGCCCGGACGCTGGGTCCCTTGATTGTTACGCTGAGGATGTTGTGATCCGATCCGAGGTCGACCTCCTCATTGCGCCAGGTAGCGTCTAAGGATCCCGCCAGCCATGACAGATCCGGTACGGTGTCGCGGCTCGCGCTGTTACCCCTTCGAGTCGCAACGCCCGGCTCGTTGAGGAGTGCCATCTCCTGGTCTTCCATCGCCTTCGCGAGGGCCTTTCCGCGTTTGGACTCAAATTTGTAGCCCCATGTGGTGTGCGGGGCGTTGAAGTCGCCGAGGATCAGGAGCGGCCTGCTCCCCGCCAACTGCTTCGCCTGGCTCACCATCTTGTCAAAGTCGTACTTCCTGCATGACGGTCGGCAGTACGCGCTCATCACGAACAGGTTTCCGCTGCTTCCGACGGTTCTCGTGTGGATCTCGACCAGGGTGTGCTCGCAGCCCTCTTGAGCCGTGAGGTGCTGGGTTGCGGCCACGTTGTTGCGCACCAGGATCGCCGTGCCCCCTTACGTCGGGTCCGTGTAGGACACGTATCCCGGTAGTCTGGGTCTCCTGTGCGCCTCCTGTAACGCAATCACGTCCGGCTTCTGGTCAAGGCCGTCAATGTGTAGTTGAAGTTCGGCAGCCTTGTTGCGGATGCCCCTGCAGTTCCATTGATAAATTAACGTTGTGTCCCCGCCGCAGGATCTCTTCTTACGGTTTGGGCTCATCTTCGTCCGAAGTAGTTACGCGGCCGCGTCTGCTCGCAACCGTCTCCTTGATTCTACTGGTGCGACCCTTTTTCAAGGCCGCAAATCGGCTCTTTGCGGTCATTGCGGCCATCTTGGCGGCTTGCCGCTCTTGCTTGATTGACATGCCCTTCACCTGGGTTTCCATAGCTTGCCGTTCGTCTCGAATGACGCCGTACTGTTCCGTAATTTGATTGATGGCCGCTAGGATCGCTGCCATGTCGCCCCCTTGCGGCGGTTGCTGTTTCAGACTACACTGTGGCGTCACGTCTCCTCGCGCCTCGAGGTTTCGGCGTCCATGTCCTCTTGGTTCGGCTGCGCCGACGTGGACGGGCTCGCCTCTCCTGGCGCGATACTAGACGAGGGTGGGTCCCTTCGTGGCACTTTGCGCTTTGCGTTAGCGTCCCCAGACGCTTCGTTTGGTTCGACTGCCCGAGCCGCGGCCCTACCGCTAGCTAGCGCATCCATTTTCTCCATCAGTGCCCTGATTTGCATGTTCTGCAATTGGATTTGAGTGTTTTGCTTTTCTATGAGCTTTTTGAGTTCTGCGCACTCGCCGCACTCTTTCCGAGTCTCGGTGTTTTGATTCATGGTTGCGGGGGAGGGGATGGAGGGGGCTTGAGAGGAGGAAACTCCTTCTCGTTAGCGAGAGCGACGGGAGACCTGTCGGTCCAGCCCACCTTTTTTTTCGGCGTTCCTCCGTCGACTTGATCCGCCCCGGGCTCTCTACCTGGACCTGGATCTCGAACGGGACTCGTGCCGTCGCCCGCTCCTGCTCCGGCTGCCGCCTCTAGCCACCGTCTCCCAGCGGCGGCCTCGGGGGCCGGCCGATGGCGTCCGGCCAGCCCCCTTTGGGGCGTCTCGGGACCGGGAACGTTGGCGGCTCTGGTGTTCGCCCTTGCTGGTTGGTGTTCTCGAGCGGCTCCGCGAAGAGCTGCAACGTTGGGGTCGCCCTGTAGGACCTCTGTTTCTTGGGTTCTCTTCGTCTTCCGCCCGGCGGCGCTCCCAGCGCCGGCGTCGTACCACGTACGGTGTCTTGAATCGTGCCTTGCAGGCTCGGTCGGCGGTGAGGTTGCTTGCCGCCGCACAGGCCGCACGTGGGGATGCAGGTGTGCTCTGCGTCCGGGTTGGCGATGCCGCATCCCCGGCATATGCGGTTTTGGGGACTGGGGCACACGTCCATGCGATGACCGTCGCGGCCGCACTGCTAGCAGACGTCTATCTGCTTGCGGTGTAACGAGCACTCCATCAGCAGGTTCCCGTAGCGGACGTAGTTTGGGACTTTGGGCCCCGTGAAGGCGATGACGACGGACTTGGTCTTGCCAATCCGGCTCGCCTGAAGTGCCGTCGGGTTGTGCTCGTGGACCACCAGCTCTTGTATTTCTTGGGCGGTGTCCGTTAGCGGGATGCCCCCGTATGACTCCCTTGACTGTACCGTAGGGCGCCGATTCGTACGCGCTCACCTCGTGGACCACACCGTTGATGACGATGCGCTCCACCTGGGCGTACTTGTCGGCATTCTCCTCTTCGGTGTGCTCACGACAACGATGTTCTGCTGACGATTTGAGCAAACGACATCGTTCTTGGCCTCGGCCCTGTCGACTTGCGCCGCAAGGCGATGGCTCGGCTGATCTTCCACTTGGGACACTTGTCCTACTTGGAGGCCGCCCTGGGGTCTCATCACAATCTTGATGTCTTTCTTGGGATAGGTCCGGCATGCGGGCGGCCCAGCAGCAACTTCCCCCTTGTTTACACTCCCCGTCTTCCGGTGACGTTGAGCTTTCGCCGGTGGCGCCCCCGAAGCTCCGCCACGTTGGCTGTCGCCGATGGTGGCTTCGGCACCATCTTGGCCTGCCTGCTTACTTGGCGTTAGGCTTAGCTTGTCTTCGCCTTTTTGCCTGAGTTTCTCGTCGGCGATTTTCCACCCAGCGCTTTGGATACTTGCTCTGGCGATATTTCTTCGGCCGGTCGACTTCGATTCTCATAACGGTCGACATTTTAGGTCAGTGTCCGCTCTTCCAATTAGCGACAGGGTCGTTAGTAGCTATAATTTGGCGAGCGAGACTCCGTGGAGCGGTCTTAGGCCTATGGCCTACCACGGCCGAGGCCGGGTGTTCGTTAGGCTTAGCGACGAGTGCTCCTCGCGAGCCACAAAATCGGCTCTAATTGTCGAAAAAATGATCCCCTACCTCGGAATTGGGTATCCCGATGGTCCACGTAACTTCATACACACCGTCGATGCACTCTCATTAGAATCGAAGTTGGTTAACCAGCGCAATTAGCGAAAAAAAAAAACAGAGCGCTCGTGGTACACGTCCGCACTGCCGCGACGCAACTGAAGCATCCAACGCAAGCATAAAAAACACCACAAATTGGTGTCATTTTAGGAAGAAACCTTCCCTATTCATTACTGTCCAATACTTCGAAATTGTCAAATATCCAGACTGATCGACCTCAATCTGCAGTAATGTATTATTCATCTGAACATTGGATAACAATATTGTGCATGCCTACTTTTTACTCGTGAGCTGCATGAGATGTCGCTCAGGCAAAAGCATGTGCATCGCATATATATGCCACAGTTTAATTGTATTTTATTGGCGAAGTATTGCTTGGAACAGACTAAATTTGCAGAAGTGAATATCAAAGTGACGGCTAAATGGCGGAATTTTCACCGCAACTCGGAGTTCTCGCGCGCAAAAATAACCTTGTTCAATTTAAACAACTAGCGGTTGGTGTAAAAACTCCAATTTTGCACTACTCGATATCAACAGTCACGCAATGGAGGGCAATAATAAAAGCAGTTACGCGGTAACTGCACATTCGCGTTAAAGAGATAAGATCAGATAAAACTCGAGGCCCCACTATAATCACAGTCGTGTTCCTTGCCGCCAATCGCGTGAACATAATAGAGACCCGGCAATAAAAAGGCTTCGCGGTCGCTGCTGCATTTTTGTTTTCTGTAATATATCTAGGTAATTTTTTGACATTGGTGACAAAATTGGTATCACTGGTATGGGCACAAATTTTTCTATTTAATAAACAACATTTCTCTTTTGTCTTCACGACCCCTATAAATATCTCTTACCGTATCTGCACTTTCTAAAAAGTTCAGTTCTCACTATTTTAAACTAAATACTTTTATTCTATCACTGAAGCCTCGAGTACACGAACAGCAGCCATCAGAGGGCCAAGCTGATCGGGCATTCTTTATGTGAGCTGTGTCGACTTTCTATTTAAAAGTTAAGCGTTAGTGTTCTCACCGATGTTATGCAAAAACGTCATAGAGGAAAGCCAACTTTCTCTGACAATGATGATAAATAATCGTGGGTGAACTGAAATAAAAAAACGGCTGCGGCTAAGCTCAGCTTACCTTGGATATGCAAAGCAAACGTTTGGTTACTCTGGTTCAGTCTTGGTTTCGCTTGGTTAACCTTTGGTTTAGCTGTATTGACGACCACGTCTCAAACCCGTTCGGTTCCGTGCAACTCTCACAGAAGGAGGACGGGCGAACGCGACGTTCATTCATGACGAACGCACGGTCCTCTTCGCCGGGCGCGAGACGAGTAACGTTGCCCAAAAGAGAGGGAGGGAGAAAACTTTTGTTGCCGCAAGGGCTAATTCGGGGGAGGGGTGGTGTCCGAGGGAGGAAGGTCCCCGGTGACTTTGGCAGCCCGGGCGACGATGGCATCTTGCACCGCCGAGTCCAGGCGGCCCAATACCCTCGCACAGTGCTCACCGTCTCGATATGGGGGGAATGGGCTGTGGGGGCATTGCCAGAGAAGGTGATCCATGGTTTGGACCACCACACAAGCGGGGTAGTGGGGTGAAGACTACAGACCGTGGTATATGCGGTGCACGCCGAAAAGGCAAGGACGTGTACCTTTGCACTAAGCGCCGTTGGCGTTCTACGGCGTGAGAGAGCGCCGTGTGTGCAGGATGCAGTAGACGGTGAGGGAGGCGGTAATGAGATGTAATATCATGAAAGGAAAGGAGCCGATTTCGAGCTGACAGGGCTCCATGGAAGGGATCAAGGCTAAGACCTGCTTGGAAGGTGAGCTCTCGAGCGGCTGTGTGTGCTGCGTCGTTCCCTCCCACACCCGTGTGGGCTGGGTTTACACCAGCTCAGTGGGGGAGTCGGGGGGATTTTGGAGAAGGATTTTGAGTGCCAAGGGAGAAATGCGACCCCGGGCGAAATTTCGAATGGCCGTCTTCGAATCGGAGGTTATGATCGCAGGGGAAGGCCGTAGCAGAGTCCTTCAATGCTTCTCTGGTCATAAAACTCCCGGCAAAGTTTCGTACGGGGACAAAGGCGACCGCGAGGGGCGCCACCGCAGATCGGAGGGCATCGGGCGGCCGCCGCTGCTCTGTAGCCAGAGCGGCAGTCAGGAACGCAGTAGCAGCGTGCCCGTTCGCGCCAAATTTTTTCGCCACTCACAAAATGATTAGTCGATTTGAGCGGCCCACCACACGTAAAGCGAAAGCGCACTGCTGATAAGGCGGCGAGCGTCTGTTTTATCTTATTCCGTGGTCCGTTCCCTGCCAAACGAGCTCTGACCACGCCCCCGGCTGCCCTCCGATCAACACCAGCGCCGCCGCGCGGTCTCCCTGGGCAGCGTACGAAGCTCTCCCATAGCGTGACGGCGAAGTTTCATGACCAGAAAGGCATTGAAGGACTCTGGCCGTAGTGTTAATGCAAGAGCAATAGCCGTCTCTTCCGCAGTCTCGGGGTGAAGTGCGAAGGGTGAGGGTGGTAAGAGGGGGACTGTTGGGACCGTTGATGATTGCGGCCGCGTAGGCCGCGTAGGTGCCGGTTCCTGTAGCTAGCCGCGTCAAACATAAACAGTTGCCGGATGTACTGGGTATCGCTTCGTAAGGGACCGCGCACGCTGCTCCCGGCGGGCTCGATTGTGCGTCGGGTGCATGTTACGGGGAATGGGCCGAACGATGAATATGTCATGGATATTGCTAGGGATGGCAAGAGATGATTCTGTAGCGAAAGAGAAGTTGAGTGGAAGTCGCCGGAGGCGAGATTGACCTGTTGAGGTTGTTGCAAGGCGGGTGTACTGGCTAACAAGATGAGCTTCGAGGAGCTCAGATGCGGTGCTGTAGACACAAAGCGATTCTACACGAGCGGTGGCGGCGCTCCGTGGAATCCTCAGCGCCGTCTTGTACTCTCTTTCGAATTAGGCAATCCAACCACTTTTGATTCTTAGAGGACGGTGCTAGATAAGGAAGAAAGTAGGTGATGCGACTTATGGCGAAAGCCTGTATCAGCCGCAATCGCTCTGCCTCTCTTTGAGCCCTTTGTGGCGGGTGGTGATGCGGCGGAAAAAAATTGATGGTCTGATTGACTTGGGATGAGGTGGGCGAGGAATGTGGTACTGGCGCGGTTCTGTTGGATATTGAGGCTTGGGAGTTTGAGGCATGGCACTCGGGCAACGGGGTGAGTAATGTTCGGAGCTCGGTGCATAATGTTCGGTGCATTTCGGACTATTGGGCAAGAAAAGCAGCACCTCGGCCTTCTCGGGCGAACAAGTCAGACCGACATCATGAGCATAGGCAGCAGCACAATCTGCCCCCTATTGGAGGGTGGTTTCAATGTGTGCGTCACTGCCCCCTGGAACCCACAGCGTTACGTCATCGACATACAAACTGTGGCGAAGCGAGGGGATATTACCAAGAAGAGGAGGGAGGTTTATCATGCATAGCAATATTTAAGAACAGTGGGGAGAGAACTGCTCCTTGTGGGGTGCCTATAGAGGGGAGCGGAATGACGTCGGAGCGCAGATCATTGTGTGATTAGCGAGAAAAGCCCGCACGTAGTTGTAGGTGCGCGCTATAGGAGACAGAGCAGCCAAACGCGCAGAATGGCGTGGTGGGAGACCCGATCAAAGGCCTTTTGGAGGTCTAGCGCTAGAACAGCTGACGAGTCGGCAGTAGGGGTAGCAAGGAGAAGACCGTGCTTGAGCTGCAGTAAGACGTCGTGGGTGGAAAGGCCGGCTCGAAATACGAACATTCTGTGCGGGTAATGTTGCTTACTCTCCAGATATTGGATCAAACGGGCATGTACGATTTGCTCGAAAACCTTACCTGCACACGATGTGAGGAAAATGGGCCTAAGCTGTTCAAAAGCGAGTGGTTTACCCGGCTTGGGACTAAAAGAGACTTTAACATGCTTCCATTCGGGCGGGAGTTCCCCAGACTCCCAGTGACTGTTATAATAGTTTGTTAGGACCTCTATTGACTGATCGTCTAAATTTCGAAGGATCTTGTTGGTTGTTCCATCCTCTTATGGCGCTGAGTTTGGGCGAATTTTAAGAAGGGCTGCGCGGACCTCATCTGTGGATATGGGACGATCCATTGTCTCATTAGGCTGGCCGGTGTATGGTGAAAGGGGCTCCTGCGGGCCCTGGGCAAGGTAAAGCTCCCTGAGACGGGCGAGAAGCTGATCGCTTTCACCGGGAAATTTGTGTAAAAGGATGGTACGACGATTGCGGCTGGTTGATTTCGAATGAAAAGGATCAATCATGCGGCGAAAAATTGGGCTGGTTCGTCGCATGCCAACGTTGCCACGCATGCTGTCGCAGAACTGACCCCATTGCGCACGAGCCAGTTCAGCCGCATAGTTCTCAATAGTGGTGCGGAGATGAGCAATGCGCAGTCGAAGGCGACAATTGTGCTTTTGACGGCGCCAGCGTTTCTGAAGGCCCTGGTACGCTGCCCAAAGATGCTGAAGGTGAGTGTCAACAGTTTCCGAAGGAATGTCGGGGTCTAGGGACGATTCGTGGGCCTCCTCACGTTGCCCGAAACGACCCAGCGCCGCATGCATGGGAGGCTGCGGGCGCGGTCGGCTGCCGGCGCAGCGGCGGCGACGACCGCCGCTCTCGTGCTGCGCAGACCGACTGAAAACGTGGCCTGGTGCGCAGCGCCGACAGCGGGCCCGGCGAATCACGCGATGGGCTTCGAGGGGAGTGCGAGAGTACGTGTGTCGCCGGTCAAAAGGTCACCTTACGAAATCGCTGGACGAAAGTAGTAAAGCTTTGCTTTAAGAACGCTTCAGTCCCTTGCGTTAAGAAACCGGCGTCTATCCGATTGCTTCATTTCGATATGGTTGAGACTCAGTCCAAAGACAACAAAAGAATCCGCCACAAGACAGCTCAGCGTTCAACCATTGTTTTTAGACGGAGGGGTGCATTTAGTCACTGAAGTTCCATGCCTGGGCAATGGAATCTTAAACTTCGCAAATTGGACAAGTTAAACTGGACAAGTTGAGAGGTGATATGCAACCAGCCAGCAGCAGCTAAGCCCCGCTAGCCTAGGCTAGGGTAAGCCTACCCAATCGAGACAGAAAGCCGTTTATATCATGTTCGCAAAACCCAGCACCGGCTGTACAGGCCACAGCTGCTAGAGGAGGACGTTAAATTATTTATCCAACCTTATGATGGCGTGAACATGAGGCGGGTAATTTGCATGCATTTCCATGACGGTGTATTATGTGCAGCCGCAATGTTCGCGGAAGGGCAAGGGACGACGTTCTTTCGCTCAGCATCTTGCAGAATATAGTTGTAGTGACCGAAGCGACGTTAGAAAACGCCAAGAGATAGCGTAGCGTAACAAAAATTCAACTCGGGAACAATCTCTGCTGCGACGGCGTAGATGACGCCGCTCTAAAACTAATTAAAATGTGAAATTCACAACACCTCCGGCAAAACATGCAAGATGTCACGGAATCTGCTCGATGTGACGGATCGCGCGATTCTGGCGAGAATAGGGAGCATTCACCTACTCATTGTTTTCAGATGTACCAAGATGCTGCCCCTTGATTACTACCGTGACGTGGAATATCACTTAGTATAGTTGCAACGTCTGGGCTAGTTGGTTCAACATGTTAAATTTACAGCGCAATAAAGACATACAAGTGCAAGTAAGGGACGTGGAATATCAGATTTTGTAGTTGGGCAAGTTGGTATTTTCGAACAAAATGGCGCGAAACACGGGACTAAGTGAGAGAGAAAACGTACACAAGCGCTGACAACTCTTGGAGAATATTTTGCCTATACACTCTGTTCTTTCTTATCAAATAAACACTTGGTAGTCAGCGCTTGTGTACGTCTTTTCTTGGCCTTTTTCGTGTTTCGCGCTGTTTCGGTCGAAGTGGAGTATCAATGCTGTCTGTGCAAGAAGACAGCAGTCTCTGACGCCTGCAGGCGCACAGCGCATCGCACAAACGTTTGCCCCATTTAAAACAAAGATTCTGCAGAAGATTGAAAGTCGAGGTCAAGGACCCACGGGAAAACCCCAAGTGTGATGTAGCCTGTACCATATGCAGCAAAGGACTCGTCACAGGTGACAAGAAATGCCGCGACAAATCCAATATGCCAATTATCAAGCAACGGAAAAGAAGATAATGCCATGCTTCAAACAAGAAAACAGAATTTATCCCGACATTCTCCGCATGCAAAATCGTCGAAGCCATGCTACGAGCATGCTTCATGACGCCTAAGTTAGTGGACAAGAGGGAAGGTAATGATGCAGTCCCTTCCTCGGACTTCCTTCCCAATGGGCAGTTGGAGACGAGATGCATGCCAAACGTCATCGCTCTGGCGTGAAGTTACACACCAAGATCGGCCAAAGGCAGCTGAAATCGAAGCCCGAGCCAGGTGGGGTTGCTTGAAGTCCTCGGATGAGAAGGAAGGAAGGCAAACCGAACAAGGTGAGTTGGGCGGATGCGGGCTCCCATAGTGCTCTCCAGGAAGACAACAAAATGTTTGTGCCTTCTGAAAGGTCGAAGAATGTTTGAAAAAACAAAAAACAAAATTAAACTAGAAATATGCTGAAAACAAGTAAGCAAACGGCCGTGGTAACAGCAACAACGCCTACACAAAACAGCGCATTGAAAACAAACAGAATAAGTGGCAGTAATGAAGCAAAGCAATCTGTACTCGTTACCTTATTCCAAAAGCTTAAATGGTTGAAAAGCCAAAACGTGTACAACAGCTAGAACAGCTGTACTATTGACCACTGGTCTGAAGCTATGGAAGGATATATCGAGGCTATGATTTCATATCTAAATGACGCCCTTAACAACAATTTTCTACTCTGGAGACCTACTTCTCTCCGATTGGTATTCTGCTTGAAATCATACTAAGAGGCCCCAAGCGCAAAAGACGACGACCTCTATTCCATCTGAATATCTACTGCCGGCCAAGATGTCCTCAAGCAACCCTCAAACAGGTTATGGAGCAGGTTGCCTCCAAAGCGGCTGCTAACCCTCTTCTCATCACCGGTGACTCCAACGCGGCCCATCAGCTATGGGGCTACGTCTAGTCCAATCCTCAAAGCAACATGCTGTATAAACTCACAGAGGACCTCGAGCTTACCATCCTCACGAACCCCAGGGGCTCTACCAGATTGGGTACGAGCACCGCGAGGGATACCAACCCTGACCTGACCTTTACCAGAAATATCCCACAGGCCTCCTGGACCAACTTACAAGATTATCACGGAAGTGACCACGCAGTCCTGGGCGACCACCATCCAAGGCACAGATTACAAAACTACTACTGGCACTGCAAAGCTCACGGATTGGTTCAAATTTCGAGAAGAACGCCGACAGAGATCTGAGAATACCGTTTTGACAGTGCAAGAATGGATCCAGCAACTGAACCAGGACGTTAAATTACACACCCAAATCATTCGTACCACTTCCTCGACTCCCAGCGTGGATGCGCGCCTCCTGCACATGTGGGAAGCCCGGCGAGGCCTCTTGAAACGATGGAAGCGCCAACGTCATAGCAGAGCTCACAAAACAAGCTGAGTACGCCAGCAAGTTACGTCGCGATAACTGGCTAACACTTTGCGACGGGTTGAGGGGCACGCTCAGCACTTCCAAGACATGGAAATTGCTTCGATGCCTCATTAATCCGGTGGCCTGTAAGACGGGGTCTCACAAGAACATGGCTCGAATAATTTACGCATTCCTCGGTGGAGACAGACAACTCCTTGCTGCCTTAAAAGACCCGGTACTTCCCCGATCAACCCAACGAAGCACTTCCACCCTACACCGGTGAACCCAACGAGTTACTAAATCAAGACATCCATATTCACGAGGTAATCACGGCCATTCACGCTCTGACGAGCCACACTGCCCCTGGTATTGACCAGGTTACCAACAAGGCGCTCATTAACCTCGAAGACAATTCAATAATTGAACTTACAGCATACCTCAACAACGTGTGGCGGGAAGGTATACTACCAGAGGAATGGAAAACTGCGGAATACCAAAACCAGGGAAACAAATATCTACTGAGAATTTAAGGGCAATATCCCTCACGTCGTGCGTCGGCAAGGTACTCGAGCATGTAATTCTTAACCGTTTACAACCCTGTCTTGAAGACTCGGGCCTATTTCCAACAACGATGGTGGAGTTCCGTCCTCACCTCTCAGCCCAAGATATCCTCCTCCAGATTAGGAAGAAGTCATGATACCAGCTACCCCGCAATGCCCGAACGGCCATCCTGGGACTTGACCTCAAGGGTGCCTTTGACAATGTGCGGCACACAAAGATCCTGCAGAACCTCAACGCACTTGGATGCGGCGGGCGCACATACAGATACGTGAGGGACTTCCTTTCCGGCAGGAAAGCTATCATAAAAATGTGTGATACCTCCACAAAACCATTCCTCCAGGGAGGTCACGCCTCAGGGAGCAGTGCTCTCTCCCCTGCTGTTAACGTTGCCCTCGTTGGGCTTCCGCCTCTCCTCAACAACATCCCGGGGATCAGGCATGGCCTATACGCGGATGACATTACCATCTGGAAGTCCACGGGGTCAATTGGGGCAATGCAGGATCGCTTGCAAGAAGCAGCGGATGTGGTAAGCCAGTATGCGAAGTCGTGCGGCCTCTGTTGCGCTCCGCAAAAATCGGAGTTCCTAGTCGTTTCGCCACGCCAGAAGCATGTCCCAGACACACCCACCATCTGCCTCAAGTCGGATGGCCACACCATCACTCCATTTCAGCAAAAAAAGATTCTCGGAATGACCTTTCAAGCAAACAAGACCAACTCACTACTTATTGCCAAACTCAAGACAATGACCGATCAGGTGACTCACATGATACGCCGGGTCGCCACGAAAACCCGTGGCATGGGAGAGGTGGACCTGCTTCGGCTCGTCCAGGCCTTTGTCGTGTCGAGAATTATACACGTGTTACCATACGCGCTGCTCAACATCACCGAGACACAGAAGGTCAACACGATGATCCGCAAGGCCTATAAACAAGCACTCGAACTTCCGGTCGTGGTCCACCTCCACCGAAAGACTTCTTCGGCTCGGCATTCATAACACTGCCGAGGATCTAATTGAGGCTCACCTAACCAACCAAAGAGCGAGGCTGGGGTTACGGAAACGTGGAGGGCGATCCTCTCACGCCTGAGGCTCTCGGCTCCACTCGACCACTCGCCTGCACTCACAGGACACTATACCGCACGAAGTCCGTAAAAACATCGCGGTTAATCCCCTGCCCCGTAATATGCACCCCGTGTATCACGTCGACAGGAGGGAAGCCAGAGCAAAAGCCATATACAAGAAGAAGAAGAAGAAGAAGAAGTTGTGGTTTTTTGGCACAGCAACCTCTCGGTTATAATGCGCCAGACGCAGGGTAGAATAGTTATGCAACGGTTAAACGATGTTATTCAAGGTGTTGTGAAGATTAAAAACATTTTAAAAGGACTCAAAGATGCACATAGCTAAAACCGGTGTAGAAGGCCGGTGTCCTCAAAAAATTTGAAAACGTTACTAAAATCCCACCAACGGTTCATCACTAAGTAAAAGCGCAGGGTGTAAAGGGATGCAAAAGGTGTATAATGCTTTGAAATGTCTAATGCGTGCTGCTTCAAGGTGTGGGCAGCTTATTAAAACATGGAGTACGGTAGAGGATCTCCACAGTGGTCACACACGGGTTTCTGTTCTTTCTGGATCAGGAAGCCGTGTGTGAGCCAGTGTGACCTATTCGCAGTCGGCATAAAATAACCTCATAAAAACGATTTCTGTGTCTGCAACTTTTCCATTCAGATAGGTATGGTTTCACTAGGTGTAACTTATTTCAGTCTGTCTGTCCCATTCAGTTTTGCCAGTACATTGTAATGGACTTTCTTATGGGTGTTCCGAAGGTCCTGGTAGGAACCTTGGACTTTCGTGATTGCACAATGCTTAGTATCGTATGCTGCTCTATCGACAGTTTCATTTTCTGGAATGCCAATGTGGCTTGGTATCCAACAAAAGACGACACTAACCCCTGCCGATGTAAGGCGGCACAGTCGATTTTTTAGCATACCTACAGCCGCATTTTTTGAAGGGACAAGGGAGGTCAAAGCACGTATGGCGCTTAAGGAATCTGAAAAAATTTGCCACTTTTTGTAGTCCATTTGCTATTACGTCTTCAATAGCTGAGGTTATACCAAAAACCTCTGCAGTGAAGACACTGCCCTCATCAGCTATCCTCTCAGCTACAGTAACTGCCGACGAGTTTACAAAAGCATAACCTTTGACCAGCAGTTTTTGAACCATCAGTAAAGTAGTGGCAATAGCTACTGTATTTATCCTTAAGTGCAAGAAATTCTTGGCGCAAAAACTGGTGTGGAAAAGCTTTCTTGTCGTATTTTAACAGCGACAGGTCACATTTGACAGCACTATAGTCCCAAGGGGCTAAAGCTCCGAGAAACTCAGAAGAGTTGGCGGGCATATCTTGAAAGAGTACAGAGTCATGTCTCCTCCAAACGGAGGGCAAGAGGGCGGACCACTCTTGGTTTGTTCTCATAGAGCTTCTTGTACTTATTTTCAAACAATTTTTCGGCACAAGGATGGTCATTTATGCATGCTATTTTGGCTGCATATACTCCACTTAGGTACGCTCGACGGTACTGCAGAGGCCACTCATTGCACTCAACGTAAAGACTATCAACAGGGGAGGTACGATATGCACCTGAGGCAAGTCTGAGGCCCAGTTGTGCACTGGATCGAGTGAGGTGAGAACAGATTGGCGAGCTGACCCATAAACAATACAGCCATAATCAAGACGAGACCGTACAAGTGAGCCATAAATTCTGAGCAAACATGCGCGGTCGGCCCCCCATGACTTGTGCGACAAAATTTTCAATATGTTAAGTGTCCTCATGCAGGTCATTTTGAGTGTCTTTATGTGAGCCCCAAACGTTAATTTGGAGTCATAAATGATGCCCAAGAATTTGTGCTCACTGTGTACTGGAACGAGCATATCCCTGATTTTTATTTCAGGCTTGGCATGAATACCTCGTTTCCGGCGAAGCACACACATGCACACTTCTCAGGAGAAAAGCGAAAACCGTTTTCATCTGCCCATCGTTGCAACCGATTGACCGTGGTCTGGATTTGTCTTTCACAGACTGATTGGTTACATGACGAAAAGGCAATCTGCAGGTCATCGACGTAAAGGGAGTACATAACCGGTCGAGGAATAACCTTTGCCAAGGAATTTATTTTAATGGCGAAGAGTGTCACACTTAGCACACTGCCCTGAGGTACTCCATTTTCCTGGCTGAAAGAACGGGAGACTGCATTGCCCAGTCTCACAGTAAAGGTTCGTTCTTGAAGAAAATCTTGTACACATGAAAACATTCGCCCTCTGATTCCCATTGCTGCCATATCCTGCAGAATTCCATACCGCCAAGTGGTATCATAAGCCTTAGCCATATCAAAAAAGACAGCAAGGCAAAACTGGTTGTTATCGAAAGCATCTCGTATCATTGTTTCAAGCCGAACAAGGTGGTCAGTTGTAGACCGAAACTGCCGAAAACCACATTGAAACCTTCTAAGTAACCTGAACGTTCGAGAACAAAGACCAATCTAAAATTGACTATCCGCTCAAATGTCTTGCACAGACAACTGGTCAACGTTATGGGTCGGTAGCTTGATGGACAGTCGGGTGGCTTGCCATCTTTCAGTAACGGAATTACGACAGCCTTTTTTCCCTGCTTTGGGCAGCCTACCCGTTTTCCAGATTTTATTAAAGAACTTCAGAAGCACTTCTAAGCAGCTATCATTTAGGTGTTGTAGAAAAGCGTAGTGAATAAAGGGCAGGGCCAACAGAAGTAGCCTTGCACTGAGCTAGTGCTCTTTTAAGTTCGTACAATGTAAATTCTTGGTTGTAGTCTTCAGTGTTGTTGCTAGTATTTTTAATCCTGACTTTTCAGCACTAGCCTTATGTCTCATGAACTCTTGTGGTGTAATTTGTATCGCTAGAAACATCCGAAAAGTGGGCACCTAAACATCCGCTTGCGTTTGCAACAAATCGTTCCCACCGTCGGTAGAAAAAGTGGTACCGTAACCGTCTGTAGATGCCTCTGACTTTGCGTACATGGTCCCCAGACTTTTTTGCGGGAGTGGTAGTGTTTACTGTGCTTACAAAGTTTTGCCACGAGTTTCTTTTTGCTTCTTTTCTGATTTTTCTGGCAGCAGCTCGGGCAGCCTTAAAGCTCAGGCAGTTGTCCATGGTAGGGTACCGTCTGAACACACCCCAGGCCTTGTTTTGCTTTTTCCGGCTTCGCGACAGGCAGTCATTCCACCACGGCTTTGGCTGCTTAGGGATTCGGCCAGATGATTGTGGGACGGCTACTTTAGCAGCTTTAACAAGTTCCCTCGCAAATGTAGGCATTTGCTTCATCTATGGACATACTGCTCATGTCAACTCCCTCAAACTGACCAGATCCTTAAATTTTCCCCAGTCCTGCTCTCTCGAGCCTCCATCGGGGTGGACAGTTTTTGACGGCTGGAAGTGGCTGCACGTCTCGCAACAAGGCGGGGAAAGTGTCACTTCCGTGTGGATCGTTCACTACACTCCACTCAAAGTCCATCTCGAGCTCTGGCGACCAACACAAAGGTCTATCGCAGAAAAGTTTCCCGTACCCCGCAGAAAAATATGTCTTGTCTCCATTATTGAACACAAAAAGACTGTTATTCATCAACCACTGTTCGATTTGTTTTCCCCGACTGTCGATTTTGTCACCATCCCCATAGGCAGTGATGGGCATTAAAGTCCCCCATAATAACAAATGGTGCAGGCAGTTGCTCAATAAGATCATTAGTTCCTGTAATGACACATTATCAGATGATGGCAGATAAAGTGAGGACAACAGTGACCAAGTTTGTTGACATAAACTTGTGCTGCAAACGGCCTCCAGTGTAGTGTCAAGTTGTATTGACTTTAGAATTGTGCCCTGTGCCACAACCAAAGCCACACCCCCTGAAGCGCGGGTGCTCTCTTCTCCTGTTCCTTTCTGAGGAGGTGATAACTGCGGAGGAATTTTATCGTGTCTTTTTGTTAAATTTGTCTCCTGCAATGCCACCACTTGGGGCTCATATTCATCTAACAACTTGTGTATGTCGTCAATGTTGTGAATTAAACCTTCTACAGTTCCAGTGGATGAAGGGAACCGGCATTTTAGTTTTTTGGATGAGGTACAATTACTTTTTTTTTTTTTTACTTTTGTCAGGTGGTTTCCTTGCAGGAGGTTCACTTCTTGCAGGGATCTTGGATGCGTTCTTCCCAGTACCTTTAGAAGGCACGGGTAGGAGAGATGTTGAGTGTCTTCCAGTGCCCCTTTGGGGCCCTGAAAGGGACGAAGTGGAGGGAACAACGTCCATGGCCTCCTCAGCCGAAGCAGAGAGGGCCGGTGGTTGCACAGCCTCAGGGGCCGGAGCGCGTGCAGTCGGCTGTGGCTGTGCTGGCTGCTGCACGGGGGGAGACTGGGCAAGGGCCAGGTCAGCAGAGCTAAACTGCGTCCCTACCGATGCCCGAGGCGGCCCGGCCCCCCGGCGCGCCACCTCGGCGAAAGTGCCTTTTTGCACAAACGAGAAGCGTCTTCGCGCTTCTTGTATTGACAGACCTTCTTTTACCTTGATAGACATTATTTCTTTTTCATTTTGGAATTTCTGGCATTTCCGTGAGTACGCAGGGTGTGGCCCTGCACAATTGACACACTTTACTTCCTGGCGGCGCAGGAGTTCGCGTGATGATCAGTACTCGCGCACTTGGCGCACGTCTCTTTGCCCCGACAGCTCTGCAGTGTGTGACCAAACCTCTGGCACTTAAAGCAGCGGCGTGGGTTTGGGATGTATGGACGGACTCGATGGACTACATAGCCAAGTTTCAGGGATTCAGGAAGCTTGGTGGAGTTGAAAGTCAAGACAGGTGATTAGTGGGGATGTCAATGTCCGTTACTTCGGATCATGATACGCCTGACAGCAGTAACATTTTCCTCTTGCAGGCCCTCTAAGATTTCATCCTCCGTGAGGTCTGCGAGGTCAGGATCTGAAATCACTCCTTGGCATGAGTTAGGCTTTCGGTGAGCCGATACTTTTATAGTTAGGTTTGCTAACCTTTGCATTGCAAACACTGCATCAGCCTGGGCTTTGTTTTCGCATTCAATGAGGATACCTCCAGAGGACATCTTTGTAGCTTTGCATTTACCGCCGAGGACAGCTTCCAGTTCTTTAGCGACTACGAATGGCGAGGCCTTTCGTAGGGGGCACTGGCTGTCGGTGGATTCGATAAACAAGAAATCTTGGAAAGCTTTGTCTTTTAGTTGGAATGGGACCCTTGATACAGGGTAGCTTACTGCGGTGCGAACTCGTTTCCGAGCCCGATCATGAGGAGGTTTTGTTCGTAGCCATAAACTAGCAAATAAACATTCAGCAGCCATGCTGGCCACCCACCTCGGAGCCCAACACGGGAACGCAAACTTGCGTTAGCCATACGTGGCCACTATAACCTGCATAAAGAAACCTAGGGTGGCCATTCACACAGGGTTAACCCTTGCCGCCTGGAAGAGGAGATCGGAAAGCAGAAAAAATAGAGGACAGGAAAAGATGGAGAAAGAAGACAGGAAAGCGAAAGAGTGGGAGGGGGACAGGAAATGGGCGACTGGCTGATTCCCCCTCGGCCGGGTCAGTCCGGGGGTGCCGTCTACAAGAAGCGAGGGCCAAAGTGGCTGTTGCCTCCACCAAGGGGCCCTAAGGTCCACAACAACCTCGGTGTCGGCTCAGCCACCAGGATCCCCTTTTCCCCTGGACACGGTAATGCCACGCACAGCCTAAAGCGTGGGTGGGTCCACCCACATGGGCTCGGGGTCCGCGGTGTCCGCACTACCGTCACCGTGAACGTACAAGGTGCCCCTGCGGGGGGCCATATACAAGATCTATGGCAATCAACCAACAACGGCGTATACGGATGCGGCCGTCTCATCCGGGCAGGTCCGCGGCGGTTTCCACCGTAGTCGTCGAAAACAAGCCCCGTTGCAGCCCTCTTCGCTTGCCGGCGACAATACTATACAAAAGAGGAAGTAGCAAATCGCCCTCGCCGTCGTACAACAATTAATGCAGCGGTCAGTGTCACCGACTCGCAGCAGGCTTGTCGGAATTTCGCTAGGGGACGCCTTCACACAACAACTCTAGCTCATTCAGCAGCAGCCCCTGAAGAGGCTAATCAGGATTGTATGGGCTCCCCGCACATCACGGTATCCCTGGAAACGAGGCGGCAGACGCCATCGCTTCGAGAATTGACCCACCTAGCGGGCGCCGAGAGCAGCGTTGCCGAACCCGAGCGCATGCAGCCCTTGACCTCTTACGCCGAGATCACGCAGCACTACAGGCTGTCGCGTCAGACACTCGCTTCCCCCACACAAATCTCTACCCGAGAGCACGAACATCATTTACGTGCTCTCCAGACTAATACATTCCCCCCATCCGGCTTCACCTTTTCGACCGACAGAACTCCCCGATTTGCCGATTTTGCGGAGAACCCGGAACGCTACGCCATATGGTCGGAGGATGTGACCAATCTCCACTGATTCCTCCCAGCCTGCAACTTTCTACTGTCGAGCTTTGGGAGAGCGCCTTGGCGAGCACCAGCCTGGACGACCAGCTTCGGCTGGCTCAAAGGGCTGTCGATGCTGCCCGCGCTCAAGGCATCGTGGACTGAGGACGCCTCCTGCAAGCTTCAGTACAATCCCCCCTGTTGATTTAAATAAACGTTTATTCTCTCTCTCTCTCTCTCTCTCTCTCTCACTCTGCCGTTTTGATGTCGCTGTCCGTACGCGTTTTAATTTGGCAGTGGTTGGTCCATATCTGCATGTGCAAGGATACGCAGATATTCACCAAATGTCAGAGACGCGATCAGCCGCTATTATGTATGCGTGCGCGCGGCGGTAGTTCTGCTTTTCATATCTTTTAGAAACTGTTTGTTATTGATTGGCTGGTCTTTCGTTTTGTATTTGATCATTGTTCGATTCGTTTTTGCACGCACATAAGCGTCCGTTTGTGCGGGAAAAGCCTGCGGAGAGCGACACCCCGGCTTGTAATTCACATACTAATTATGCGGGCTCCGCCCCTTCGCATAATTTATGCCCTTGCGTCCCCGCCCACGGCCGGGCTGGAGGAGCGGCGGGCGCGCACTGTCATACGGCCTGCGCCTCGGGTATAGTTCCCACCTTTCACCGCCGCTAGTTCGTGGCGCTGCGGACCAACCCTCGCCGGTTGACCCACAGCACGGGCGGGGTAGAGCGGCGGCGCGCGCGCATTTGCCACTGCCCTAGCCCTGCCGTGGCTACACGTGATACCTGCCCGTGTAAATTTACATGTGCGTCATTAAAATAGGCGACTCCTTCCCCCCCTTCTGAATTTTCGGTCTAATAGGGTCAAACAGCCTAACATTATCACTCGGAAGCGCCTAATCAAAAAATTGAAAGAAACATTTTGACTCGGGGCACATGAAGAAAAATATGCGAGGCCTTCATATCTTATCAGCGACTGTATTATATGAAAATGGTGAGGCGGGCAATAAACGCGGCATTTTCCGTGACTGAAATATCAGTTCTTATTTTTCCTTTCGGATGATGCCTTGGTTAATTTTGCACACGCACAGGGCACGACCAGTGACGCGAATGATTTCCCGCCGAGGGAGATACGGTTATCGCTTAGCTAAACGTGTTTCTGCTGCTGACGCTCCGGTCGGGCTAAGCGGACCGCTGGCAGCGAGCGCACTGCCAGAAACGTACAGCTAAAACTCTTAATCATGCAACTGAAGTGCACAACGAGTCTTCTTATTGTTGAGATATAGCAGCGAAGGCATTCATTGGTGCCGGTGATATTCCGCGGCAGATCCAAAACACGTGCGGCACGCGGTGTCTCTCGCTCGGCCAGAGGCGATGCGTCGACTAAGAAAAGAGAGGGTTGGGAGGGTAGAGGGTTGGTTCGAAGCGCCCTCACTCTGTCAAGAACAAGAATCTGCCGTATCGTTTCCTTGTTGGGTGCGCAGGCCGTATGAAAGTGCGCTCTCGCCGCTCCTCCAGTCCGGCCGTGCCCCGCCGCATACGCCCGTGCACGGCCGGACTTGAGGAGCGGCGAGCGCGCACGGCCGCTCCTCCAACCCAACCGCGGCCCGCGTTAGCCGACGCTGTTTTTACGTTTTGCCGAAGTTGCACACTTTGCCGCAAGTTTACGATTAATATTCACTACAATGGATTTATAATAGTCCGTTACTTCACTTGCTTAGTAAGCGACCTTGTACTGCGGATTGCGCTTCAATTTGCATGCTCTTATCCCGTGAAGGTCCCAGTTAAACATTTCGTTAAACGGTTAAACGTGCATACTAATTGGTTTGGTGTGGCGTATGTCGAGACGTGATGCGGCCGTACCTTTTTTTAGGTGTGCATGTGTAAAACGTTCTGCAGAGGCATCCGGTTCTTCTCGTGTGTATAGTATTATAAGGCTGAATATGAAACAGTCGCGCCTGCATTCGTATAACCTTCTTTTTTTTTGTCGTCGTGGGTTCCAAGTACAAAAATGGTTTCGACCACGGTAAAAAAAGAGAACAGATTTAATAACGTTTCGGCCGAGGGACCGGCCTTCGTATATATATATATATATATATTATATATTATATATATATAAATATATATATATATATATATATATAGAGAGAGAGAGAGAGAGAGAGGGAGAGAGTTTGAAAACAAAAAGTCCCAGAGCGCGAGAAAATAAGGTAAGTAGAGACAGAGACACACGGCAAAAACATTAAAAATAAGTTTACTGGCGCTTCAGGAGGACTTCCTTTCTTCAGGATTCCACCCCCCCCCCACACACACCATATATATATATATATATATATATATATAGAAAGGAAGGTCAGCAGTCTACAACGCCAAAGGAGGCATAGGGGTGTGGTTAGGCTCTTTTCTTTTTCACTACAGTTAATTAAGTAAACATTTTTTTTAATATATACAGATATATATATATATATATATATATATATATATATATATATATATATATACACACACGAGAGGGTGGACGCACGTATGAAAACGATGGTGGAACTAACGTTTCTACCGGGGTCCATGACCCCCGGTCGAAACGTTAGTTCCACCATCGGCACGAATTGAGCGGTGCCTTAATTATGCGTGTGGGCTCAGGGATTCAGAAAATGGGCTGACTGGCGCGCCCTGCTCATATTACATTCTCGGTGACTTTGACGACGACGAAGGCGGAGAAGAAATGGAAAACGAAGAATAGCGACGTGTTCGTTTTTCTCTCGCATATTTGCGAGGGCGGGTGTGGGTAAATTGGTATTTGCAATGGTTGTGGTTAGGGGACGTTAAAGTGACCGATTTATTTTTTTTTTCAGCCCGAACCGTGCCACGACATTGCATCCCAGCGGCGTGTGAAACGCAGCCTGTGCCCTTCGACGAAAAAGAATTTCTATACAATATCTGACGAAAACGGAGCCTTTCTTGAGGGTCACGAAACGACGTCATCGGTAACCCGCGCATGTTTCAGATTGATCAGATCTGGGAATATATTGCCCGCGTTTCTGCCCTGTGCGGCATCGACCTCCTCGAACCATTAGTCCGCGAGCCTCATGAAATTCGATTATATACGGCGGCGATCCACGATCACAAAAGGCCTCGTCCGAGTCACCGTGGAGGAGTACGAGCTCGACCATGTATTAGAAACACACCTGGTAGCTTCGCGACGACGACGACTGCTGCATTAATCCTGCAATAAAGAAGAAAGTACATTCCACCCAGTATTTGTTGTGTCCTGTTGTTGAGCCACCTGGCAACGCCCCTATTTGCTATTGGCTGTTAAGTTAATACCTCCCGGCAACTATATATGTATCATTCGTCGGGTGTATGGCTTATTTTCACGCCAGTCGAGCTGACTTGGGCGCGAGGGGCGTGACGAGACTCCGCGGAAGCTTCTTTTTGTCCGCCTTGCTTTTGTGTTCACCCGACGAGCAGGCCCGGAGAGGACTTGCACAAAGGCGGCGTCGGTCACCCCAGGATAGTTAAAAGCGATGTTAGCCTTTGAAGGATTTCCTTCAGTTCATTTGGAAAACCAGCGGAGAGAAGCCATGAAGTTTTAACGACCACGATTACCGCCGTGAGAACGCCCGCGGCGGACGGGAGGTACGCGTAGAGGTAATTTAGGAGGTCAAAGGTAGGAAGAGGGCACAGACGTTCTGTCTACCACGGTTACACTGCTACTGGGTAGTTTCCATTCGTTACACGTCTGGCCCTGGCGACTCGGTCTGGGATGCGTCAATGGGTAGGCGACCAGCTGCTATGCGCTGTACGTGTTTACAAAGCAAGGAAATTTTGGCGGCGCGGAGCCCAATCATAAGCGTGCACGGTATGGACAATAAGACGGACCGCCCGGGAGCCCATGGCCGGTGCTAGGTTTGCTTTTAGTTGGTTGGTTTTTGTTTTATATTTGAGTTTGGCGGATGCACCTTCGAGTTTCTATACGAGTGAGAGAGATCGGTCACATTACTATTTTGGACCCACCTATGGCCAATCAGTGGCCTAGTGTGGGTTAATCAATGAGCCATCCTCACTCTCAAATTGTAACGTCCATTTTGTGGGGGGGGGGATGTTTTGGAGGAGAGGGCGGAGCGGGCCTTGGGCGACCTCTTCAATGCAATCACGAGCCTTGACAGCTGTAAATATACGTAGTGTAAGTGTACATATTGCACATTTTCCTTTCGCTTGGAGTAGACCGTCGCCGACTACGTGCCGTCAACCACCATCGTTTCATCTGATCATAGACTTCGGCGACCGATCCAACGGAGGGTCACATCCCCGAAACGTAACTATTGCTATCCAAAATTCAAATCCCGCTATTTTTTGTTGTTTCAAACCTAACCTAACCGAAGCTGTTGGTTGTTGTTATTTGCCATCCAAGATTCAAATGCCCCTATTGTTTGTTGTCTCAAACCTAACCTAACTTAACGCCCAAACGCTGTTGCAGTCGTTGTCGTCAGCCCCAGCGGCGCCACATTCGAGAGCCCGCCGCCTGCACCGCCCCCCGAATCTGCTGGCTGCCCCTCATGTTTACGCACGGAGGCGTGACGTGCGGTCACGTGATACGCGGCGTGGGGAGGGTGTGGAAGGATTCTATCCTCCGTGTGAATCCCCCTTTCACTCGGAGGATAGGTCTCCGGCTGCTCAGCCATACCCTGATGGACCTACTTTTCCCGACGGGCCCAAACTCCATCTGGCGGGATCGTCACCTCGATAATGTAGTGGTCGCTGCCCAGGTTGCAACCCGCGTTCCGCCACCGCCGCGAGGCAGCAACATCAGCGACGCGGCCGTCTCGTCGCTAACGAGATATTACAACAAGTGCTGGAACAGTGGCCGGCTCCCTCCGCAGTGGAAGACGGCCAAGACTATCCTGCTCCCGAAACCAAACAAGCCGCCGGGGATAGAGGGCCTGCGTCCCATCTCGCTCACGCCTTGCGTGGGCAAGGTGCTGGAACACGTCCTCAACACCCGGTGGCAGCGTTACTTGGAGGATGGCAACCACTACAGAGACGCCATGCTGGGCTTCCGGTCGCGCCTGGCGACCCAAGACGCGATGTTGCTGCTGCAAAGAGAAGTTCTGGAGCCCCCCGGAGGGGTACCGAAGAAGGACAACCGAGCCGTCCTGGGCCTGGACCTGCAGAGTGCCTTCGACAAGGTGAAGCACTCGGCTATCCTGGCCCAGGTGACGAAGCTGAACATGGGACAGCGAACCTATGACTACATTCGCTCCTTCCTGACCCATCGCACGGCCAGGCTGGAGGTGGGCGGAGACCGACTGGAGGAGAGAGAACTGGGCAGCGTGGGCACCCCGCAAGGCTCGGTCATATCTCCGCTCCTCTTCAACCTGGTCATGATCGAGGTGGCAAACCGCCTCGAAGCGCTGGGACCGAAGATCAAGCACTGCCTGTACGCGGACGACGTCACCATTTGGGCGACGGGCGGCAGCGACAACGAAATCGAGACCGGACTGCAGGCAGCGGTGGACGCCGTCGAGGCCGCGCTCGAGGGCACGGGCCTCCGGTGTTCGCCGCAGAAGTCCCAGCTACTGATACTGCCCCCGCCGGGGCGCTGGAGGAAGCGGGCCGCCGAGGAGGCGGAACGCAACATCGTAGTTCGAGCCGGGGACGGGACACCCGTCCCGCACGTCCAGGGTCTGCGGATCCTGGGGATGTACGTGGACGCCCACCGCACCAACGGCACGGCTGCCCGACACATAACGACGAAGATGGAGATTGCGACGCGCCTGATAAAGCGCGTGGCGTCCCGTTCGAGGGGAATGCGAGAGGCGAGCCTCCTGCGTATGCTGCAGGCCTTCGTGGTCAGTCACGCAGCGTAAGCGGGAGCGTTCCACCGCTGGACGGAAGCGGAGCGGCAGCGGATCGACGCGGCCATCCGCAAGGCGTACTCGGGAGCCCTGGGCCTGCTGAACGGGACCAGGACGTCGGCCTTGCTGTCTCTGGGGGTGCACAACACACTCTCGGAGATCAGCGAGGCCCAGAGAACAGCCCAACTGGCGCGCCTGGGCCGCTCCGCGGTCGGGCGCCGCATGCTGGACCGAGTGGGCATGGGCGCATGCTGGACCGAGTGGGCATGAGCCAGGCGGAGGAGGTGGCAATCGCCCTGGCCCTGAGCGCCCCGGGTGTGCACACGATCCTGAGCGACAGCAAGACTGCAATCCGCAACTTCGCCAGAGGAGCGGTGTGCGAGGCTGCAGCGAGGATCCTGAGAGAGGACCGGGGGACGAAGCCGGTCACGCTCAAGTGGTTCCCGGCCCACGCGGGCCGAGACCTGACACCAGACGCACCGAACCGAAACGAGGAGGCGGACGCCGCGGCCCGTGGTCTCGCCACGTGCCGGGACGCGGCGGCCCGCGCTTCCGAAGAGGCGGCGACAGTAACGGCAGAAGAGGATCCCCTGACGGACTACGGCGGAATCCTCAAGTGGCACCGCGAACAGCGACGCGGCTTCCCGCCCCCACACCGGGACTTAACCAGGTGGGAGGCGGTGAGGCTGCGCCAACTACAAACAGAGACGGTGTTGACCCCGGCGCTCGCGCGCCACGTGTGCCCGGAACTCTTCGAGAGTGAGGTGTGCAGCATGTGTGCGCGGGCGACGGCTACCTTGACCCACATCATGTGGGGCTGCGACAGTGTTGAGGACGGTGCGTACCCGCCGCGTGTGAGACAGTGTGCGGGCTCTGCGGAGCCGAAGGACCAGAGATGGGCCGTCCAGCAGCTTGAGGCAGCTCTGGCCCTGCAGAGGCGAAAGGGAACCCCTAGAGGGAGCCCGAGTAGTCCGAGCGGGGCCGGGGCACGGTAACCTCGGTATCTAGGCCCGACACACGCCTATAGGACTGTAGACGTAGTGTAAGACGGGGGAGCACCGCGCCCTGCGTGGCCGGATTTGCTCCCTCCCATGCCGGACGCTTTGAATAAAGTCTTTTCTCTCTCTCTCCAACTGGCGGGAAGCATCCCAACTTGTCCTGGCCTTCCTCGAGGAGACCGACCTCATCAAACGGCTGTAGCCCAATGCCTGCCAGCGAGCTTTACGCACTCCCCTCCTTCTTTCTCACTCCATCTGTTCTCACGTATCCCTCTTTCCCCCTCCCCCACACTGGGTTGTATGCTGGTGAACTCCCAAATGAGTTCAAAAATATCCCCAGTCCATTTCTTTTCCGTTTTATATTTTAATGAATCACTCACTCTCACCCCTTTCACTGCGGCGTACTGGCGCATCGTAGTTTGTTGCAATCTAGTGGCGTGCTGCCAGTCTGCTTCAGGTCCATCTGAACAGAATGCTAAACTCTTAAAAAAGGTACAATGGTTTGCGGAAGTTCCACTTATTGCTAGGCTGCTGCGGACGGTATTACAGCTCTGACCCGACGAATGCACCGGAAATCCCATGGGACACAGTTGTGCAATAAAGCTGCAGTCAACTAGCATCACATCTTTGCGGTATTTCAAGTAGTGTGACCATGTTGTTTTGACACACCTGTTGAATCAAGTGTAATGTGGCCAATTGAATTAGATGGAGTAATGCCGTTGGAATACATTTGGCCATTTTGCAATTGCGCTCCGGTAGGCTCATGATACCAATACAGGCTAACGTACCAATACATCTAGAGGACTACGCCATTATACTATGCACCTATAGACTGATAAACCAATAGCTATTGGTGTCAATAACGCAATAGGCTTTTGGTTTTGTCTATTGGTAATTTTTGCCATGGAGGCGATAGACATCTGCTACGTAGAAATGATGGTTATACTTATGTCAAGTAAGGATGACGGAAACTAAGAGTGTCCGCCATGTACCAAAAGAGTTATTGTTTGGACAAGTTGGTACATACTTGCAAGGATTTAAAAGTAGTCATCAAAGACCAGAAACTAAAGCATCAAAATACACACTGTGAAGGAAAATTTGACATCCTCCTCAATGCAGCCATGCGGCTACAAAGGAAAGCTGTACAGCTTTCTCAGAAACTTTGCAGTTGAAGCAAAATTCGTCCTGGTCCAGGATTCGAACCCCGGACCACCACCTATCTAGGGCAGTTGCTCTACCAACATAGCCAACCAGCGTTAACTCAGTACTGCCTAGCTCAGTTGGTAGAGCGACTGCCCTAGATAGGCGTTGGTTCCAGGTTCGAATTGTGGACCAGGACGAATTTTTCTTCAACTACGAAGTTTCCTAGAAAGCTGTACAGCTTTCCTTTGTAGCTGTATGGCTGTATTGAGGTGGATGTCAAATTTTCCTTCGCAGACACTTACTCCACCTTAAGAACTTCCCCTAAACCTGGTCGATCGAAATAGACACTATGCACGCTGTGTTTGGTTCGTGTTCCAGTTCCACGTGCTTGTGCATCGCATTGAGATTTTTGCACACAGTGTATTAGGCCAGAGAGTCTCTAAAACATAAAAAAATTGGGGTAATGTTGCGCTTGTTGTTATCGCATTAAACCGGCGTTAAAATCCCTGTAACACTACGGCTGAAAACCTCTGGCCAGCATGCAAGCTCCGATGTTTCTGTCACTTGCCGATCCTCCAGTGTTCTTTTTATCCTGCTACCATGCATCGCCACTGTCTGCGCACCATGCGAATAAAGGAAGTGACGAAATGTTCTGCAACGTGACGTCTCGTCCTGACATCACGATTCCCATGGTCACATAAGAGCAAGATGAGGCATTGGAGCACTTTGTTGTGAAATCATCCTCATCCTCTAGACGGCCAGGTGTGTCATTTACACCAACAGCGCTAGAAGCATAGGCTTGCATTAACCTCCCCTGGCTAATGCCCGACTAGCGGCTGACTAGCCTACGTCACTGACCAAGTACGACATGCGACCACCCTTAGTAGCCCCTACTCGCATACTCGCATTGCTCGTTTTCAGAGGTTGTGATTAGCGTTAAGTAGTGGTAATGAACTATTGTGTGACCATGAAAATTTTAAGTGCAGCGCACCTTAGGGGCTTGCCTTGTTGTTGTAGCTCGCTCGCTGGACCCAAGTAAAAACACACGGCATAACTCAGAGGCTTCGAAAGCCAAGCGGTTTATATGTCAGAAGCATTTGAAACTCGTGACCGCTAGTGCTTGTCATAGATCTCCCCATTGTTTAGCACAAAAAAAAACTGCAGGCACATTTGAGGCAAAATATACGGAATTAACCAGCAACGCCCGAGTTCATTTAGTTAGGAACACTCGTTGGGTTGGTTTTTGTGGTAGTAAGCGAAAAAAAGTGGTAGTGCAACGCCGGCACGTGCGGGAGGAAAAGCAAGAACAAAAACAACAGGACTCCCGCTGGCGCAGATTCAGGCAGGGGGCGCGCGAGCACTGCGAAGGCGGGAAATTTGAATTGCATTGGGTGGTAATAGTGAGCGGACAACGGCGCTACAGCCCGTTATGGCGAAACACTGCTCTGCACTTCTGACAGCTTTCACATTGAGTGGAACGGCTTGAATTTTTTTGTCGGGCTTGGGGCTTGTTTTGGTAGTCAGTAAATATGACTGCCATTTGTGAGAACAACAGAACCAGCTAGCTTGGCCAATTTTTAAACAAATATCTGCACCGCAACACGTGCATGTTTCAATCAACCTCAATCTTCAAACAGCAGTACGTATGAATGCCTCTGCTCGTTAAGAAAACTGTGACCAAATTACGCTTTGAGGACGAAGCTGCAGCAAGCGATGGAGAACCTCGACACAGCAAGCCCTGTCCGCATCAGTAAATCTTTTTTTGACATGCACACAACGATCTAACCTACCAAACCAGGTATCGTGTGCAACGTCCTCTTGCATTGGGCAAAGGTACAACTATTTTGTGCAGTTTTCAATCAACCGGGGAATTCAAAGGAATGCGTTGTCTGTACCGCCACAGTACGGTGGAACGGACCCACCACCGACATGCCAATAAAAATTGACATTAAAAGATAACTTTCTTTACGGCCACATGTACCTAATATAGTCAACCCTTAAAAACAACACAAAAGCTTCCGATGTTACCTTTTGCCAACCTGAATGTTTGCTTAAATATCCAAATACACCAACCAGTGACGAGCTCAGCACATGCTGTCATGAGAAGGCTATTTTCACAGCAACCTGCGCCACCCACACAGTACTGCATCTGAACACCGCGTAACGGGGACATTTTTTTGTTCTGCAATAAAATCTTCGGTTGGTAAGAAACACTCGCACTAGGAGATATGTGCTTGAAACAATGATCATTACCTCCAAACCACAGGCTCTAATTGACAGCAAAGAGCACATGCCGACAACACCACAATAGAAGTGGTAACGCGGCTGCTAAATGCAATATCATAAGAACTCTTTCCCTCTCTGGCGACAGCCTCACGGCTCTAATGGTCGGCCGCGTGCAGCCATCTGCTACACTGGCAGGCCGTTCACTGCATCCCCCCCCCCACTCTAAGGTGGACTCTCCCTCCTATTTCAAAAACAAAGGCTCATTCCACAGCAGCAAGGGTAGGTCGGTTAGGTTGTTAGCTCAAGAGAGAGGGATGAGTGATGGGGTCTTCACCCTCTGCTTTTTTCCCGCCCTCAGCCAAGGCCCGTTTGTTACTGCGGGGGAGGGAAAATATACACAAGTTTTCGTCCCGACGCGAGCCATTTGTTATGTCATCAGGGCTCCCTGTGTGTCGTCTGCTGGCGCTGATTGCTCGCCATGGCGCGCAGAGCACACACCACACGCCTGCCATTTCATCGCGAATTTGAGCGATATGTGAGCTATTTGGATGGTTTAGCAAACTCAGTAAACAGCTACTGTGTAGCAAGGATTGTGCAGACGGTAGGGGCGCACAGCGCCAGAGGCAGGAAAGCACACCGATTGGAGTAGACGGGAAGCAGACGAGACGGGCAGTGAACACCGAAATGAGAGAAGTTGGATGCCGAGGCATATGTTTAGCTGTAGCTCCATACCGTAGCTGCAGCTTCCGTCCTGTTGCTAGGGAAAAACCTCAAGCGCATGCGCAGCATTTGCTGAATACTTCATAGTGGAGACCACCGCTTTTTTAGTCAACACACTTGGGTAAAGACATGAATACAGTTTCGCTGAGTCAGAGCATGTGAGTGTTGACTTGCTTAAAGAGGCGATGCAGACAAAATACAAGTTTGTTTCGTGTTTTCGGGGGGCCCCAGCACTTGTTCGGAAGCAAACAACGCTTTGTTCACTGACAAATTTTTGTTCCCCCGCCAAATCGTGTTCTCGTGACGTCTGCAATATCATATGTACTGCAGAGCCTTGTTTACCATTAGTTAACCCAGATGGCACCACCATATCGCGGCGTGCCGTTTTCTGCTTTTGCTTTGCTTCTGACGGTATTAGTACCTGGCTTGTTTTTGTTAAAGGAGCACTGACACGAAAATTTCATGTTCCACTTTTATTGTTTTTATCGATGCTTAATGGTCTGGCGAACCTGAAACAGCCCTTCAAATACTTCAGCGCGCGATAGTTAATTACATTGAACGGCCTGAAAATCGTTTGTTTCAAATTCCCGCGCTTTCATCCCGAACGGCGCATCTGACAGACTCCCGGACAGACGTCACCGCTTTGTGCGGACGTCACCGGCGCCCGCTTGAGAGGGTGCTGCGCCCGCTCGCCGCTCGTGGGGTCGCGCGCGTGAAGGGACGTCACGAGTTTCTGACGAGCGCTGTCGCGTCACCTCTTTTCCGCTCTTGATTGACGTCACGCTGATGTCCATTTGCTGAGTGCCGCTCCGCGCGCTGCTCCGTCGGCGCGATAAATGAGATCCAATTGAACTACTGTTCTTCGCGTCGCAGGCCGCTCTTTATTTGCCAGGGTATTATGTTTTTTTGAAGGAGCGAATTTTGTGCAAAAATTCGCCGAAAATTGGTTGTCAGTGCTCCTTTAAGGTAGAAAATAATCGTTTTGTGAAAATGGTGTTCGCTTGACAAATATGGTCCCTAAAACACCGTCGCTTACGCATTTGCCAGTGTCATTAGACCCCCATAGCGCACATGCTGTGAGCTAACACAGTGCGCTGTACAACAGTTACGCGTCATTACTTTATAAAGTGTGTACTTTCATAACTTCCACTGTTTACCCCGCCATTCTTACTGCGTCATTACTTTATAAAGTGTGTACTTTCATAACTTCCACTGTTTACCCCGCCATTCTTACTGCTATAAACAGAATGTGCCTTAAATGTAACCGCAAATAGCTCGTTCGGCTAGCTTATAGGCCCTGCTAATTTGCGCTTGCTTTTGCTGGCCTCAGCCAATCGCAGAGCTGTCACATATGGCATCATAGGTTCTGTTGCGGGGAATGAGCTAGTGGGTCACATGGTCAATCCCTTTTTTCCTAATTATGAAGTTTATTTGAGCGAAGTTTATGTTAAAAAGGTGTCAGTATGATTCTAACGAGGCAATCTTTCGGATGAACCAAACATGTTTTGTCTGCATGGTCCCTTTAAGTGTGATGTAGTAGTCAGGGCTACTAAGTTTAGTCAGTCCCTCATTAGTGACTGCTCGTGAATATGGGCCACAGAGTTTCTCAATATCACCTAGAGTGGCAACTTTCACTGCAGCGAGGGGTGTAAGAACCAGTTTTGTACGGCTAGGAATTGGGAAAGAGATGGGACGCTTTGGCTCTGAGGAGGTTCTCGTTCTGTTTTCAGTCTGCATCAGCTGCTGTAGGCTAAGCGCACTGAAATTACATTTGAAAGCACCCAGTTTTGTGAATTCCGTGTAACTGAGCTTATTGTCTAGTGTAGCGATGCGCAAGAAAACGCATCTCCATAACGTACTTGCGTATACCAGAACTAGCAATTTCTGCGCCTTTCAACGCGAGCAGCGAGTGGACGTGATGCACTTTTGGGCAGCATGCACAGCGCACCAACTGCCCAGCTTTTGCTGAGCATTAAGTATGCGAGGAACTAGATTATTTTAGTTGTGCTCGTACTCTACAAGACACTCTGTGATGGTTCACGGCCAGCCATAAAACGTACCCTCTGCCGACGCTAAAGCTCCAAAATAGCAGCAAGTAGACAGTACCAGGGGTTTATTAAAGGCCAACTGCACTCAAAATTTCTACCTCTGTATAGTCTGCCTAAAAGTACTGCAAGATACAAAATGTGACAGCTAAAATATGAGTTTCCGCGGGGCAAACGACCATCAAAAATAGATTTTGAAAGCGAAATTAATAGTGCGGCCATTGTGGCCAGGCTGAAGTGATGCGCCAGCCGGCTGGAGCAAACTTGCGTGCTACACTTCGCTCTCGCCGCAGTCCTAGGAGAAGCACACCCAGCGGAGCTCGATCGGTTCTCCTGCCTGGCTGAAGCAAAAAGCGCAGGGCCGGCCGCAGTGTCACTTCCGCATCATGGCTGTTTGTGCGATTCACCGGCAGCTGCAGCGTCGCCTGCGACGGGGCTATTTTTAACGCTCCTAATTAACCATGCATTTCACGGGGCTACCAGTCATGTCCCCGTTGGTTTGGTGGTACGTATTGTACGTTGAATGTGAACATCTTCGATGAGTTAAACTTGAGTTAGAGGCAAATACACCAATTAAAGGCACTTATTGCAAGCGGTCCGAACGTTTTAGAGCCTACTCGGCTTCTTCATCAGGGGTGACTGTGGAGACAAGCAGCAGAAATTACGTAGGGTGTCTTCTTTTTACTCGCATCTTGCTCTTGCGCGTCAGAGGCCACGGGCGTAGATGGTGGAAAGGGCTCCGAGGGATCTATTCAGGCCTTCCTAGTTCTCTTGTATGAGCCAGGAGTCGAGGAGTATTCTCTCTAAGTAATTGGTTTCGGTGCCAATCACCTGCACGCCGTCCAAGTCAATCCTGTGGTCAGCTTTTTCAGTGTTCGGCCAATGCACTGTGCTGAATGTCCAACTTGCAAACGTCGTTTTTGTTTTGTTGGAGGCGTTGGGGGGAAGTTCCTAGTCTCACCAACGTAACTAGCACGGCATTGTGCACAAGCAATTTTGTAGATGGGGCACTTTTTTTTTTCTTTTTAGCGGATGCTCTTTTGGTCGAAGCATCAGCCGTCCCAGAGTTGGCATTGGCTTGTGGGAGACAATTCCTTCCTTTAGAAGAATGCGGGATAATGTTTCACTTGTTCCTTTAATATAGGGGAGAAATATGGGTGGGCCGTCATGTGGAGAGGGGTTGTTGACCAGTGGCATCAATAGAGCGGAGTTTTCTTAGTTCAGTCCGATTGGGGGAGACGGCGTTTGACGTGCTGTATGAAGTTGCTCGTGTATTCATTTTTCTTCAGGTCAGTGATTACGGCTTTTTCTTTTTTCTTCCGGTCGTCTTCTGTTGAGCATACAGTTCTAACTCTAAGTAAGAGAGCGGAGACTACAGAAGATTTGCGAGGATTGGACCCAACCCCACAAGTTCAAAGAGAGCTGAACAAACTCTTGGACGACATTTTCAAGAAGTACCCCGATTTCCGAAGCCTGTATCTACGACTCATCTGCAGGAATGGGTCAGTGCCGGGTTTTTATTGGCTAACCAAAATTCACAAGACCAACGTGCCCCTCCGGCCTATTGTGGACTTCACAATTTCTCCACTTCGAGCCCTGTCCAACTGGCTTCATCAGGTTCTCTCCCCTCTCATCAGCAAAACGTCCACCCACGTCAGTAGCGCCAGCCACTTCATCGAACTTGTTTCCGAAGTACTGATTGTCCGTGGGGACAGACTCGTCTCTTTTGACGTTGTGTCGCTTATCACCAGCGCCCGTTTCCCTGGCTGTCACAACTGCCACAACTGCCCTTGAGAATGACGACAGCCTCAGCACCCGGACCTGCCCTAGCAATGGCAAAATAGCGTAACTTCTGCAGTTCTGCCTGGAGAGCACATATTTCTGCTACAAGCCGGAATATTTCAAGCAAGCGAGTGGAACTACGATAGAGACTGCTATTTCCTTAACCACAGCAAATATGGTAATGGAAACAATTGAAAGGACTGGAAAACTTCCCCGAAAAGCCTAAAGTGTGTCTCGTATGTGCACGACAGTTTTTGTATCATCAAAGAAACAACAGCAGACAACATCCTGTTGCAGCTAAATTCAATCTAACCAGCAATCTATTTCACCATGGAAAAAGAAACGGACAGCACCTTACCACTCCTTTGATATTTTAATAAAAAGACAGCCAGATCGACTAAATCTCAGTGTACAGAAATCCCACCCATGCCAGCCGCTACCTACAATTAGATTCCTACCACCAAAATTCCCACAAATCTTCTGAAGTTTCAGCTCTCTTACTTAAGAGCGAGAACAGCATGTTCAACAGAAGCCGACCTGAGCTGTAATCACAGACCTGAAGAAAAATGGATACACGAGGAACTTGACACGCGTCAAACGCTGTCTCCCCCGATCAGGCTGCAACCAAGAAAATTCCGCTCTGTTGAAGCCGCTGGTCGCAAACCCTTCTCCTGCCTCCACCGTCTGCACCCCCCCCTTCTCCGCCCGACGACCCACTCATATTTCTCTCCCCTATGTTAAAGGAATGAGTGAAACATTATGCTGCATTCCTCAGAAAGAAATTATTTTCTTTCACAAGCCAGTGTCAACTCTCGGACAGCTGATGCCCCGATTGAAAGGGCGTCTAAAAAGAAAAAAAAAAAGGGCAAGGGGGCGTCTACAAAATTGCTTGTGCACAATGCCGTGCTAGTAACATTGGTGAGACTAAGGAACTTCCCCCCCAACACCTCCTACAACACAATAACACCGTTTGCAAGTCGGACATTCAGCAGAGTGCATTGGCCGAAGACTGCGAAAAAGCTGACCACAGGATTGACTTGGACGGTGCGCAGGTGATTGGCACCGAAACCAATTACTTGGAGAGAATACTCCTCGAGTCCTGGCACATACAAGAGAACCGGGAAGGCCTGAATAGATCCCTCGGAGCCCTTCCCACCATCTACGCCCACGGCCTCCGACGCGCAAGGGCAAGATGCGAGGTAAAAAGAAAAAGACAACGAAGACACCCTACATAACTTCTGCTGCTTGTCTACACAGTCACCCCTGATGAAAATGCCGAGTAGACTCCGAAACCTTGGGACCGCTTGCAATAAGAACCTTTAATTGGTGTGTTTGCCTCATCCTGTACGTTCAAAGTAAATTTGGTTGACGAGAAATTTGAGTGCACTTGGCCTTTAAGCATTCCCAAACTGCCACCACCCCCGGCAACCCAAGTCACGCCTGTAATCACAACCCAATGTAGAACACACTTGACCAGGGCTGAAATTGCAGTAGGGGTTGTGGGTTCGATTCCCGGCCGCGGCTTGTCTGATTAAGGCGAAAAGCGAAAACGCCCGTGTGTGCGAGATTTCGGCGCACGTTAGAGATCTCCAGGTGGTCAAAATTAATCCGGAGCCCTCCACTAAAGCGCGCCTCATCGCCTGTGTGGCGTCGGCACGTTAAAACGCTACAATTAATCAATTGCAGTGGGCTCAAAAAGCTGCCACGCTGAACATAAGGTATCCATTTGTGAGAATTTTACGCGAATGCAAAAACAATCGTTGCTAGTCTCCAACCACGCCGGCAATTTGCCAATGAGCTAAATTAGGTAAGCTATCAAATAAATACAGTAAAATCTCGATGATACGAACCTCGCGGGACCACGAAAAATATTCGTATCATCCGAAATTTGTATGAAGCAATACAGACCAAAAAATGTAGCGCTGAAAAAAGTTTTCAGCCTGAAGAAATTCGCGATTTTCTTCTGCATTTTTTTACCCCCATGTCGCAAAGCAGTCCTTTCTGGAGCGCGTAACGCTTCGCGCTCGTCACCTCACTCGCGGTGCCCAAGCTCGCTACACGCCGCAAGTCAAGCGTGGACCGCATGGTGTGTTTTTGCACACGATTCGCGCAACTCGGCTTTGCGCGCACCGTATTTTCACGGCTGTATCGACGATTTTCTGCCTGCGGCAGCTCCTACCTCAACCAGAAAATGACACACGACGCACGCGGCAGGACGGAGGAGCCTGACGACTTGTGAAGCGCTCGAGACAGCCGGCCTGGCTCCACTGGAGATGGTTGGGCTTAGCACCCCAGCAGATATTTCATGGGCGCTTTCACTAGCGCCGTGGATGATGTTTTATAGTACCGTTTTCGCATGCATAATCAGCTCCTTTACCGCACAAGCAAAATTAGCGTCTGCCTTGAGCGGCAGTTTAAAGAGCGGTTAGGAGCAGTCGCTCGAGCGGCCACGCCACTGCGCAGCCGCAGCCGGCCACGCCGCGAGAAGCGTGCAGGGTTTCGCGGCGGTGTCAGCAAGCAGAAAACAACAGCCCGGCCGTTTCTAGAGAAAGAGCGACAAAGAGGGGAGAGAGAGCCGTCACTTGCTCGTTCGGCAGTCGGGCCCCTCGCCAACTCGTTTGTATCATCCGCCGGGCCGCGCAGGTCCGTTTGGAACACCCCAAATTTTTCCCATTGCTAACAAAGCAATTTCGCCGGGACTTTTCAGAAATTCGTATCATCCCGAAATTCGTATCACCCAGAATCGTATCATTGAGATTCCACTGTAATCTAATTCTCGCACATTAATGAAATAAAAAATACTCTACTTGGTGTAATAATGGTTTTCTGAATATCAAAGATGGCCCACTGAATTAGGAGGCTAATGGCATGCACGAGGCCCTCGATTTCTTTTAAAAATTGTGATTTCTTTGAAGTGTTCACCTGATTCAAAAAGCATTATTCTGCTAGGCAAACTTTGGCAGCAATTTTGCCCGCAGTTCTTGAACCAAAAATTTAATAGCCCTGAAGGTTTTTTCCGGAAAAGGCCGTGCCACGTGGAACTTTCAGCTAAACTACACACTATGGCTACGGCCCCTAGAAAGACAAATTTTTCTAGGGACCATACTACGCAGAGTGGCACTGGCAGCCACGGATGCATAGAGTGCTTTTGCAGAAACGCCGACACTGGGACTACTTTGTTGTCTGTGGCTACGCCTCTTCTTTTATTGTGCAGGTACACCCTTGGGCATAAACTAAATAATATCGAGCAGTTCTGTTCCCACAATGAAGTGCAGAAGTGGCCGGTTTGTCAGGTGGTTGTCCTGGGTGATGCCCGAGGCCCCTCATTTGGAGAACTCGCGCGGAGTGAAGACCCGATCCAGAGTCACCTCAGTGCCAGGGGCTGTACATGAAGGATGTTTCCGGGGGAACTTGCATCCTCCATCGCCAGGGCCGAAGCTGCGCCCACGCATGTCCTCCAAAGTGCCACATCCTCACAATGGGTTAAAGGGACCCTGCAACACTCTTTGAGCAGGGCAAGTAAACCTGCGCGACATTTAGATTACACTGCCAGGAATACCTGAGCCAAACATTGCACGTGCACGAGAAGTGGTGAGAGTGAAATCGCTGTGAAACACGCCGGAAGACCAACCGCGCCCTGTTCAATTTCCCTCATTATGCACCCCTGGCATGGCCTAAACGACGTCATTGAGGCCATGGCTGTCGTATGAACTGTCGCTGGTCAACTTCGCGGCTTGTTTCTCGCATTTGCTGTGACGATCCGCCGTCGTCGGCACTGTGTACCAACCTCTTCTATGTCTGAATTTGCACGCACACTTTTTGTGTTTCTTTTGTTTTCAGTGCGCGCGGAGTTTGAGTGACGAACTCAATGCTTTCCTTTCAACGAGACTACTCGACAAAAAACGTTTATTATTTCAAGAACGCCCTACCAACCTGAGCACTTGTTTGCGAGCAGGCAGCCATGCCTGCCTTTTTGTGGCACCAGACCGGAAATCGACCCCTCCATGTTGCGGAGAAAAGGAGAAAACTCCCCAGCCTGTGATATATCAAAGGCCGCCGAAAAGAATGCCGCGAGCCACCCCCATCTCCGGGAGAGAGCCTGCAGCTTTCGTCGCATTGTCCGCAGTCAGGTTGAGAGGGAACGATTTCGGTACTATGCGCAATTTCTCATCGCGCATAGTTTCGGTGATAGTAACTGGATTTTCATAATTCTTGCGGGAGGCGATTGCTGGGACAATAGACTACCCCAGAAGACATTACGAGTACTTGATGGCAAGTGCTGCAGGGCCCCTTTAAACTGCCAGGAAGCTGCAACCCAGGCCGAGGAAGGGCAGGCGTGCCGCGCTTTAGGTGAACAAACAGGGCGCCACTCTTGGATAACTGTAGAATTTAAGAAGCTTTTTGACGCATCGGCGGTCTCAGACTCACCGCGACCAGTCTGCAGATGCTAGTACGAGGACCCTTCTCACTGAGCAAACATGTAGGAAAATGGAAAAGCCTGACTGCAATGCCATATGCAATGGATCATTTTAAAGTGATAAAAAAAATAAAATTAACATCAAATGCATGAGTGCGCAATGCATTTTACGGGCTTATTTTATTGCTATTATCAGTAATTTGTCACTTTATTTGTATTGTGGCACAGCTCACTGTTCAGTAATTTTCCTCCTGTTCACACCACTGCATGCAAAAAAGAATCCCAACGAAGACAGAGAGAGGGAAGGCAGGGCTGGCATTTTAGAGTATCTATTTTTGTATCGAGATACATTTGAAAGATATATTTGTCTCTCAGTAGCGAGATAATTTTAAGGTGTATCGATACTGTGGCAAGTATGGGCATGTCGTTGATAGCTTTATTTTCCGAGCGAAGAGGAACTCCCGCTTTCTCCAAAAAGAAGGGCTAAGACCTTTTTTTTTGCCTGCTTTACCATTCCCCCTCATTTTTGCACCACCTGGATTGCTTACCATGGCAGCCAGTGTTAGGTTAATGAAGCATCAATAGAGTGAAAGAAGAGTGGCCAAACAGTTCCGGTACGGTACCTGGTACGCCTGCGCATGCGCAGAACCACTTTTTTCACCTCGGCTCACGCGCAGTGGCACCGGTTGCCTACCCGGATACTGTACCGGGATTGGTTCTCCGGTCTCCTGAAAGGTACTGTGTGTGACCCCCTTCCTACTAGCAAAATGTGGGACACGACGACGAATGAGGAGGAGAGAAAAAATTCACAGAGCCCGATGAGAAATCAGCTACAATAATTGTAAACTGTTCGAGGGGCTTTCGCAATATGAAGGGTTTGCGATGCTGCACACAAATCACCCTTCTGGTAATGCCACCAAAGATAAAGGTGTGTCATGGCTGCTTGCCGAGTTCCCGGCACCAAGTGGCTTCCAATGTGCTCAGCTCCAGCTATTAGCCCCCCCCCCCTTTTTTTTACTTTTTCAGAGTGTTCCTATAACTCGTGTCATGAGTGGGCCACAATGGTGGGGCCATTCACTCAAAGCTTCTGCCTAGACTTGCGGGTGTGTCTGTGTGTCATGACTCAAAAGCTTTTGATCAGTGCAGCATTGACAGCCAGCCCTACTGCCATTTAAGTCTAGACAAACTAAACCTGCCTGACATAAACACGTCTGCATGCACTCAGCCACAAAAGCTTCCCCAAATTTACTGCACTAGATTAAAATGCACATGGCTGATTACCCGGTGTTTTTGTTGGCATTTTAAAACCGAAAAATCTCATATGGCAAACCTGTCTAAAAGGCTTGTAAAAAAAAATGATTGGAAGCAACCAAAAATTGCTTTAATGATTACTACCACTACAAAGAACTGCCACCTTGCTCAATAGTTTGTGCATCACACAAAAGGTGGTAAGCAAAAGGGCAGGCAGTCTTCCCTATTGGCAGCTTTTTTTTCTACGCAAACAATGCACCCTTCATTCCGAACTAACATGGTCAAGAACACTGCACAAGGTTGTTCAGCGTCAAGCTCAAAACTCAACTTGCCACAACTGCCTCTTAAATCTATAAACACATAGAATCAAATTGCATTCAAACGACAGTGTACAAACCAGACACAGCAGCAGGCAAAGGCATCCAAAAATGAACAACGCTTTAATGATTCCATGAGCTTATGGGTGATCGCTTCACGCCCAGCTTTTGTCGGCTCCACAACCAAAGGTGCTGTATCTGTTCTTGACAGCCTTCAAAGCAACACACACTGAGGGGAGGGGTCGAGCATCCTCTGCCACCCAGTCACAAAAGCCAAGTCTTTTTACGTTACCTTTGCCTGTGGAGCACGCGAGACTGAAAAATAAAGGTCACGGAAGGCTTGTCCATGCAAAACTTTCCACAGCTTGGGCGGCGCGTCCCCTCAGTGGCCGTTGGCCTCTTCCATCTCCGCATCTTCCGCTGCGAAGAGAGAGAGAGGGAGAGGAGGTGCGGGGTTAGGTCCACATGCAGCACAGCTCGCACGAGGACTTCAACGGCCACGCAGGTTAGTTTCAATTGATAAAGCGTCTCCCTTGAATAGACCGTGCTGGAGCAGGCATATTAGGTCGACAAGGGAGAAACGGAACGAAGCAGACATTCGGGTTCAAAACACAACAGGACAAAAGGCACTCAATTAAGGAGACAGACTGGTCTTACAGGTTTTCTTTTTTATTTACCAAACAATTTTAGCGAAACTGCACAGTACTATAGAGTTTTTTGTGCTGGTTTCAAATTTGCAATTTCATTTTTTTGCAAATTGTTTATTCTTTTGTGATAATTATGACTAATTGCCACTATTTTGGGTCACAATTACAAAATTACTCCCACCTCCCCTCGTGGGAACCCCTGTGTAGATGCGACGCATACAGGGTTCCGTTGTTGTTTCCGTTAGGTTGATTCTCCCATCGCGTGAAACGTGCCGCAAACCCCCTGCCGCGGCTATGACGCAACGTGGTGCGGCTATGACGCAACACAATCCAACACAATCCACTTTAATCCAATCCAAGCCAAGTCAATACAATACAATCGAATCATATCTAATGCCCCTCGCGAGAGAGTGTTCGCTATCGGAGAGGAGAGGGGGTGAGCGGCGGAGAGCGCAGCTCACGCGGCGAGGAGAATGGGGGAGGGGTGTGGACGGACAACAACGCCGTATGAAGGGACAAGGCGAGTGAATGATATGCAGTCGCATCTAAAATAACCACACCATACACAATGCCGATTACCCTGTGGCTAGGCAGACAAATGACTAAAGAATACAACGTTGGGAGAACTTTTTTGATCCATCTATTTTTGGTCATTTTACAACACACTGAACTTCAACTCCTCCCACGCTGTCAGAAATGGCTCGCAAGTGTTGCTAACTGAAGGCAACAATAATTTTCCAAAGCCTCCATCCGAAAAATTTGTTTCCAACATTGTATTCTCCAGACACATTCAGGTATCAGAAGCAAAAAAAAAAAAAAAAAAATTACAGTTGTACTTGCTCTGGGTGCCGAGATATCCAAGGGCGAAATGCTAGCTTTGCATTGCAAGAAAAGTGCCGTTTCACCATCGCATTCTGCGGGAACTGAGCTGTAGAGTGCACTTTAAAATGCTATGTACAATAAAACGCTGTGCCTTTTGATGAGGAAATTAACAGACTGATATAAAAACGTCCATGGATGCGGAAAATGCCATTTTTCAGAAAACGATATCTCGATCGTTTTTCGGCCCCATCTGCCCCCTTAACCTAGCTTATCCACACTTTTTTAGCCTCTGCCTTAGATTCCATGAAGCCAGAATTCGCCAACCCTACACCTGTGCTGTGAGGACTACGGATCATTTTGACCACATGTGGATTTTGAACCCGTGCCAAAACCTCGACATAGAAGAGATCGCTAGACACGCACCTCAATACATCTTTTCGCTATGCCAGCTGTTCACCCATGCTTATAATCACTTTTCCATGGCTGTGGTTCCTCTCGTCTACTCGAGAGTCCTGATCGGCTGTATACTCTTGTACATCATCAGCTTATCTAGGCCCACTGCAAGGCAAAGGCCTCTCCCATAGATCTCCGATTATCCCAGTGCTGTGCTAACTGCAACCAATTCATCCCCGCAAACTTCTTGATCACATCTGCCCACTTAACTTTCTGCCGCCCCCTCTAGAGATTCGCTCTTTTACCCTTAGAGGCCAACGGTTATCTTGCCTTCGCATTACATGCCCTTCCCACACCCATCTCTTCTTCATTTATTTATGCTAATATGTCCTTAACACACGTTTGTTCCCTGACCCACTCCACTCTCTTCTTGTCCCTTAATGTTACACCTGTCGCCTTCCGTTCCGTGCCCTCGTACACTGAGGTCCAACCAAACTCGCAGCGCAAGTGTTGCGAGAGCCGCCACAGGATAGCAATCCTTTGGGTGTCCTTTGTCCTGGGTCTTTGCAGTGTTTCACATGCCTGATGGGCACAATTATTGCCCTGCCCCCCGGGATATCATGTCGCAGGCCTGACGGGGAACGGCCACGCAGCAGCAGTGGCACCAAACTTGACCACTGAAGATACACAATGGCAAGGCAGGTGCCTTCGTGCAACTTCCCCTCAAGTTCAATTGTTAGAGGAAGGCACTGTCCTTTTAAATCCACCCCTCAATGTTATGAGAGGCTGGACTAGTTTAGTCCATAGCCAATGATGGCAGAGCCTACCAGTCGAGTTCCTAACCTTGCGAATGCTTGTGGGAAAAAATTTGCACCCTTGTTGTGGTCCCCTTTGCAGCAACAGAAAATTCAAATTCTTGGAGTTTAATGTGCTGAAGCAGCCCCTGAGCTATGAGGTGTGGCATAGTGGAGGGCTCCAGACTAATTTTGAAACTTAAACACTTCAGGACGTTTATTGTGTGCCCAAATCCCAAAACACGTGCATTCTTGCTCTTCACGTTTATCTGAAAAGCGGCTGCCGCGGTCAGGAATAAAACCCGCGTCCTTGGGATCAGCAGCGCAGCACCTAGGCCACTGAGCCTAGGCAATTTAAAAGCACAGCAATGGCTGACCGATGGTTTGGAACCAGTGCCACTATGCCTACCTCTTCACCTGGGCACCTACAGAAACGGGCAAAAATGTTTACACAACTCTGCCGCCCAATGGCGCCCCCTGTTACATCTGATTCACTATGTATAACTTGCTGTCTTCACCGCACTAGTGCACATTCCCAGCCGGGAAGTAGTCCCCCCCCCCCCATTTTGTAACTACAAGAGTTCGTTGCATTTGCTGCTCTTTCCCTGTCCGACTGCATTCAGAGCGCTTGGCTGGCCACTCAAGCAAGCTTTGGGGACGCCTGCCAAACTGTCTTCCCACAGCACAGCCTCAGCTTGACAGCCGAAGTGATCAAGGGACAAGAAGGAAAGTGAATAGCATCAGTCAGCACAAATCTGTCACCCGAATGACCACTACAGCGAACAATAGTCCCTGAAGGTGAGCATAAACTAAAGCCCGCTTATATCGAACGCGGATATATCGAATTACTGCCCATATCGAACCCTTGTTTAATTCTGGTAAAAATTACACGCATTTAAAACTTTTTATATCGAACGCGATTTTGCTCACAATGGATATATCGAACTCTCCCGCGCGGGATTTTTCACTCTCCTTAGGCATGCGGCAAGCTTTCCCGCAATACATCGGTGCGCAGCGGTGGTTGGGTGTCGCGACTCCTGCGCGAGCTCGGGCGCGTCCAAACCGGCCTCGGCAGAGTGGACCAGCTCCACGCGTGCATGCCGTTGGAGCCGAAAGCGCCACATTGGGCGCTGCGGTGTCGTCGAACTTCAAGTCCGTGCCACTCGCTGCACGCACTTGCTCCGTTCGCTGGGTTCGCCATTATTCGCTTGTATCCATGCTTGTCTCCGCTCCGTCGAAAACGCCGAGGACTGCATACCGCTACCGAGCAGGAGCGAAGCCGTCGCTGCCGTGGCCCTGCTACGGCGATACTGCAGTGCCATTGAGGGCAGCGGTCATGTGCTTGTCGACTGTTCAGATACCGTGAAGCAACCAGTGACCAGCAATGCGTTGTGCTCCAAGAAGCAGGCTACACTCGCGCAGTTCTTCCGCCCCAATAAATTAATGTTTTCTTTCCGAGAAAGTGTCGTATCAAATTTGAACTGCAGGGCAGTAAGAGCTCAGCGTTGCCTCGTGACTCCGTCGGCAAGATTGCTCTCATGTAAGTTTTTCTTTGCTTCACTTTCTATATCGAATTTTTGCTATATTGAACTATTTTACAATCCTCGCGCTGTTTGATATAAGCCGGCTTTACTGTACTTCTCAGTTGAAAAGTGTTTTGCAAGTGCAACCCCCTGGCACTAACTAGAGTTCTTTGATATACACCTGTTGCACAACTCCGCTTCAGAATAACCGGACATGCGAGCGACCGTTTTGTTGAAGCGGACCTTGCGGACAAAGTACTGATTTTTGCCAAACATTTACTCAGTAACACAACTTTATAAAATAAAGCTTGCTGTTCAAATCAGGAAACAGCAACACAGGTGCTGATGACCTGTGTTTCCAAAGTTTTCCTTTTATGACACATGGCAGCAGCATACTGCTTTCAATGTTGGTCCAGGGATGGCAGGCTCGTCCACCTGACCCTGTTTGCCCCCAGTGCAGGGGGGAGGGTCAACTATGAATGGGCTTTTGTTACGTGCACACTGAGTAACCCTGGGCACAAGTGCAGTGTCCCGAGTGGAAGATTTTCGTCCCCCTTCCACCCTGAAGCCAAGCCCCGCGCACACCAACCACGAGGGCATGGAACCCCTGAAGAAGCTCTGTACAGTCAAACACCGCTACAACAAACTCCGCTTCGACGAAATTTCCCCTTCAACGAAATATTTCCAATTCCCCGTCAGCTAGCCATAGAAGTCAATGCAACAAAGTCCTCGCCACAACAAACCATCTGTCAGGCTTGCTTCCGCTTCAACGAAATTTTTGATGATTTGGTCTGGGTTTGAACAATTATTTTAGAATAAAATAAGCATAGCGCCAGCTATCTGTAACTTTTTATACATTCAGGACGCTTAGTTTCACCGAAAACATGCGCGGTGCGTCCACACCGCCACCAAAACAAACAAACAAACAAAAACTCATAGGCGGACGCCATTGTTTGATGGTGATAACGATGTGGCTGGCCGTCTTTACATGAGGCGCAGGCCCGGTTCGCCAAGCCGGAGCTACAGTCAATCCACATCCAGTTGAAATCGCACGAATCTGCTCCGGTGCTGGCGCGGCGCCGTCATGTATGCGTTGTGAGCAGCTGTCCTTGCCGTTTTCCTTCTACCATTCTTCATAGCCAAGAGCAAAAATCATGTTTGCATGTTTGGTCTTGAAGCCAAGTCATCCTATCTTAGTCGCGAGCGCGCGGTCCTGTTAAATGCAAGCGCGCGCGTCTTGCCTGCCAAGGTCAGTAGCTGCCGTGCCCTGTCAGAGGATAAGATAACGGCACTGCTCCTGCCACAAGCGGAGGGGGGCTTCCGACGGCCTAGCAGCTACTTGTAAGTGATCAGCTCGGTAGACACGCCTTGTTGTACAGCAATACGTTTTGCGCCTGCATTTCTTCACCCCCCTCCCAGGGGTCGTACAGGCTTCAAAAGCAAAAATTCAAGGGTTTTCAAGGACTTTCAGGACCAGAAAAACACATTTCCAAATACCCCATCTAATGTTATCGGGATTATTTACAACTTTTCAACACAATGCAAAATTCCGTTATTGCCCCATTCCTAAGACATTAGTGCATTTAGATAGGCGCTAACGGTCGTGAATGCTCCCCCAGCTTATTTTTTGTATTTCAGTGGCTGGTATTTACAGGTTTTCTTTTTTCTTTGTTTTCTGACGCTGTTTGATTTCAAAACTTGTTCATGTGCCCGCATTCCGTTTTGTCAGCAGGCATCAGCTGGAGCAAGTGTTGCTTAAGGCAGGATGAACTATGGCACGTCCCCCATTTGCAGTACAAAGCAAACGTAGTGGAGCGTATGAGGCACAGACTATGGAAATGCAAGATAGAAACAGAAGCTTTCACTGGATTGTTCACGATATGAATTTGGGTTGACAAGTGCCTGCTCCAAGTTGCCTTGTAATATGGGAAATCCACCAACGTAATTTTACACATACACTGAAACTTGATTTTACAATGTTTCTTTACATTTGTTAACACCTAAAATCCATGAAAAACACTTTAAATTCTTGTGAAAAGGCAGGGCATTGATTCTCTCCGGAAAAATCAAGGGTATTTCAAGGACCATTTAAAAATTCCAGGACTTTCCAGGCCTTGAAATTGACACTTCTAAATTCAAGGGTTTTCAAGGTTTTCAAGGACCTGTGCGAACCCTGCCCTCCGTAACGCATTCTTTGCGTGCAGCGAAAAAAGAGATAACCATTGGTATGTTTGTTATCCGAATAAACATGACGTCATTGCGCGTAACTCCTTTTTCTAAACATCGTATTATGCTGCCAATGATGCAGAAACATATGGGGCTATTTTTCTGGCCTTTCCGTGGTGTGTTGGGACAGATTTCGCCTCAACGAATTTTCGCTTCAACGAAATTTTTCACATGTCCCGTCAATTTCGTTGTAGCGGGATTTGACTGTAGAGTACATAGAGACACGGCACGAAATGAGCACTCACTGGTGCTACAAAGGTGATGCGTCAGGCTTTCTCATAAAAGTACCGTATTTGCACAAATATAAAGCGAATTTTTTTCCCCGCCATTTGTGGCTCCGAAACGTGCGTCACGTTATGTTTGGGCTCGATTTAGCGCGAGCTTTCTTTCTCACCATTTTTTATTCACATAACTTTATCCCTGGCAGGCGTCTCACACTGTTATGCCTAGAACGTGAGCGGAGAACTCGTTGCCCTACCCCGGGATTTTGCCACCACCGGCTTCTCCCGATAACGCCACTGGCTACGCCGGTAGTGGTCACATTACCAGACGGTCCTGCCCAAAGCCGAGCGCTATCGCGTGCGGGGCGCAGCATTGGCTCCTCATTGCACTTTGTTTTGTTCGTAGCTGCCTTCCGAGCCGCTGCAATGAACAGGCGAGCTCAGTACACCGCTGCACTTAAAGGAGCCATGAAGAGAAAATACAACTTCGTTTATTTTAAGAAACTAGGATTCAGTATCTCACTCTGCTCCATTACAGCAACAAAAGATGTTTTTTAACGAAAAAAAAAAAGCAAGAATTATTTAAAAACTTTCAAATTTTGCACCACAGTGACGTGTTATGAGCAAGAATGACGTCATACGGGCCAACAATAAAACAATTTTCAGTGCGTTAACTGCACGTTAGCATTCAAGTGACGCGGTCAAATGGAACTGGAGACCCCATTACAGACGTCCAGTCCTGTGTCGTCGCAACAGGTCAGTTAGGCGGCCGCCAATCACACAAACAAGGTTCCGTGAAGTCATAGAAAAGTTGCGGGTAATCGGCTAGGGGGTCGCGACTGCTTCACATTTTCTTTAAGGGGGGACGCGGGTGTTAGAATGGTCAGAAATGGCCAAAATGTCGATTTTTAGAAAATCCAATTTTTGGAATAATTGTACCTTCAAGCACCTGCCTTCAAAATATCAACGCTAAATTCCATCGGAAAATACTCTAAAATCATGTTTTGCAATGCCTCGGGGGCCACGAAATGCCCCGAATCGGGCAAAAGTAGTTTCAACTTCCCACGCGCGTCGCGGGCAAAGCGGCCGACCGATCGCCGCCATCTTGGTCTTGTTTTGAAGCTTCTTTCTTTGTGCGCATTTTGCGGCATCTCAAAATGGCGTCGCTTGAGTAGAACGACCGCCCTGGCCAGTTTTCCGAAGGCGCCTTCTGTGCCGCCGATTGGCTGGAGCACGCGCGCTGTTTGAGTTCGTCGTCATGACGCCTCCCATTCTTCGGTGCTACTGCTACGTCAGTGTCTGACGGAGTCCGCTCTTCTGGTGCTGAGCTCGCTTAGGGTAGTTTTGCTAGACATTTTCACGGTTTCTTCGGATTCTTTCATCGCACACTTTCGTGACCGATGCCAGGAGACATACGTTTGAAGAGGACGACCTGCCATGCGTACGTGAAGCGAAAGCGTCATTCGCCCGCGTAGTGTGACTTCGGGCCGCTCGTCTTAGCCGGAGGAAAATTGTTCGCCGCCTCATATTGCTTCGCCTTTCCCACCGCCTGACCAACTACCTCGGAAATCCAGCTCATTAAACCTTGGTGGCACCAGTGGCAAGGAACCGTTTTGACTGCCCATTTCAAACACTGAAGATTAATGAGCTGTAAAATTAGTTCCAAGCGATGCATAAAAAAAAATGATTGTCTTATTGCACTCACCAGGGTTCACAGTATTGGAAAATGTAAAGATTACAGTTTTATGACCAACACAATTTTGTATGTTGCTCCTCCAAAAATGGCTAATTACCTCTAATCACCTCTGGAACTAATTGAAAAACTAAAAAAAAAAAATAATGCCATATTTGAAATCAGTGGGGGAAAAGCAGCAAGAATGACAAGTTTCACAGAGTTTACTTAAAAATTAAAAGAAATAGTTTTAAGAGCCATGTCCCCCCTTCAGCGTTTGCGTCCTGCGGGCAACCACCTTTTGATTGCCGTTTCTACTTGCATTACAATCGCAATATATTTTGTTTCTTTTTCATATAGACCAAAAGTGCCCCCCCCCCCCCCCCCCTTACCCCGCGTTATATTTGAGGTCACGTTATTTACATGAAAATACGGTATTTCCACCAATCTACACGACCATTCTGGAAGGCACCTGAAAGCTTCCGCGCGTGTTTTGGCATCCCCCCTGCTGGCCAGTTTTGTTCACATAGCTGGACAAGATTTTAACTTAAGCCGCAGAAATGCTACTGCGAGTGACAAAATTGATCACAGGCTACAAGCACATACAAAATATGCTCAAAACAGAGTGGGCATTACAGCTTACATAGGCTGTTTTTTTTTTTTCTTATTTCTTGTGCCGGCGACAAGAGCACAAAGTTACCTTGCAATTGTAGATTGACAAATGGAAAACACAAACTTTTCGAAAACTGAGTTTCACTCTTAATAGTTTATTTTTGGAAATGCAGTGCGCAGAAACTGCCCCCGAGAGTTTGAATGTTTTGTGTTTCAAAGGCCTTTCAGAACCTTAAAGGTGGGTGGTGCTCCTTTGACCCAAATGGCATTTCAACCAAATGGCTTTGAAAAACGCCGTGTAGAAGCTCAAGGGTGGCATTTCAGTCAAATGACATTTGGTTCAAAGGCCTCCAAATGCCCTTGTAGCAGGGTTATAAGGGTGTTCACCGCTGCTGGATGCCCAGAATGCCTGCCGTGTTGCTGATAAGTTTCCTGAAAGTTTGACATCTCTACAACAAGAAATGGCCCCCTGGCAAACGGGTCTGCCAGTGGTGACTAGGAGAAAACATTAACCCCAGCTGCTCGTGCACACGAAGTGGTTTTGCAGGGTTAGGCAGACGGCATGCTGAGAACTGAGATGGATGACAAAGAGAAAATAATTAGGTTAGCTAGCATCACACTCATAATAAGACTGAGTTAGATGTCAGTGATTTTGCCAGCAGGAGCTTAGGGTTTAAGAGGGGAGGTGGCTTTCAATGCAAGCTTTTCGTTTTTTGGCTTGGAGCAATTAAATTTGGCAGGCACACTGGAAATAGCATTAATCAGAGAAATACGAAGCTTTTTTTTCCACTAAGGTTTACATGTTGCTTGCTTATGACACGCCTAGCATGGTAATGCGACGTGCTAGAAAGCAGCAATTACTTTTCATGGTTACCTCAAGATATGGCTTATGTCGTGACAGCCCCCAAATTTTTGTTAATCGGTTCATTTATTTTATATGCAGCTTCACATTCACTGTTCCAGATTACACTACAACTTCTGGTGGTCTATTTGCCTTGGCATTCAAAATTATGAGCATAAATGAACAATCTAAAACAGTCACAACAGTCACGACAAAGCACACTCCAAGGATCGAAGCAACACAAACGGGGTCAAAATGTGTCCAGTCATTCCCGCGCTACCCTTGTCAAGAACTCAGCAGGAGGCTCAAAATATGCTTTCAAGGAAGGCTGTGGCTAGCGTTCCATCCAGACGGTACGGAGCACTGCGGGTTATCTTTCCGTCCAGACGAAATGCAATTGAGAGCTTAGCGCTCCGTCCAGAGTGAGCCGGCGTGAAATTCGTACAGTTCCGTCCAGACTAAAGCAAAACCGGCTGATTAGACGCCATGCTCAGTCTTCAGATTTGGTGTAGAGGTTGCGCCTCGGATAATGGCACTATTGTACCGGGCTCAATTCCCCCAGCTCATGCTTTATTTATTATTTTTTTTTTTTTGCGTGCTTGTGCCAGCGTTTTGTACCAGCTAACTTCGCGCCCACTTCACAACTGACGCGGTGATAGCAGTCGGTCAATTGATTTTGTATTCGACAGGCCGCTCCGCTACTACTCACTAGCCAAGGCCGACGTGTCCATTGCCAGCATCCTGATTAGCTGTAATTCGTTATGGTGATTTTTTTCTGGCGTTCTTGCGTTTGTGAATGAACGGAGATAAAAGAGACGCCTGGAACCGGAAAGAGGATCGCTCGGCCGATCTGACGATGCCAAAATGGCCACGCCCGGTGGCACCTTTGCGGAGATACAGCGCTCCGAAAATTGCTGTTTTTTCGCCTTTTTGCGCTGATATTTTGTCACTGGCTGGCAGAAGTATTTTTTATGCCACTTCGCAATAGTTTTCGACGGAAAAACTTTGTGAATGCACAGAACAGAAAACAGAGAAGCCGAATATGTGGATTAAAAAAAAAAAAAAAAGACGATGTTTTGGTCATTTTTCTGAAGTTGAAAGCCGCCCCCCCCCCCCCCTTCCCCGCCCCCTACAGGGATGCTAAACGCTGCATTAAATTTCCTTTTAGCCGAAAGATCATGTGTTTCATAACTTTCTCTGCTTTAGTTCTACGAGCAACGATGCAGTATTTGCTGAGGAATAAGTAAATAAAGCTGGTATTTCTCTCTCCCGCTTCCTACTGCGTGACAAAGTAGGAGCAGTCCGGAGCATAAACAATTGGCGCAAGGCGCTCTCACGCTGGCAATGATAACTTTCACATCTCCCAGCCATGGCCAACCACCGAGAACGTTTCTGTGGCCCAGGAGGCTGGCTTGGACTTTGACTGACGGAACGAGAAATGCTTTTAAAGGATCCATGAAGAGAAAATACAAGTTGGGTTTATTAGAAAGACTGCTTAGTCCCGATAGCAATGATACCAATATCATCTCAGTCTTCGAACAAATAACGGAGATATGAAAAAAAAAAAAACGTGTGAAGCAGTCACGACCCCCTAGCCAATTTCCCGCAACTTTTCTATGACATCACGGAACCTTGTTTGTGCGATTGGCGGCCGCCTAACTGACCTGTCGCGACGACACATGACTGGACGTCTGTAATGGGGCCTCTAGTTCCATTTGACCGCATCACTTGAATGCTAACGTGCAGTTAACGCACTCAAAATTGTGTTCCATTGTTGGCCCGTATGATGTCATTCTTGCTCATAACACGTCACTGTGGCGCAAATTTTGAAAGTTTTTAAATATTTCTTGCTTTTTTTTTCGTAAAAAAAACATCTTTTGTGGCTGTAATTGAGCTGAGTGAGATACTGAATCCTAGTGCTTTCAAATTAAACGAAGTTGTATTTTCTCTTCATGGCTCCTTTAAACGGCCGCCTGCACTGGACACCCAGACCCCATTAATTCGACCGCCAGTGAAGCCTCCTTCAGAAGTGACAAGCACCGCTTCAAATATCAGGGAAATGTGGCTGCCCGGCTAGGCGAACCTATAAACGCTGGGCTAGGCGTCGTTCAGGCGGCTGCCTTCATTTCGCTTGGTGTGGCATTCACGTTCACGTCACATTCTCTTCCCTCAGATGAACCTAGCATGAAATATACTCGTTTCCCGGCAGCCATCTCGAGTAGTGCTCCGCCAGGCTACGTGATGCATGATTTACGGGTTGTTTTTAGCAGCAGTGGCTCGCGGCAAATTGAACAGCACAAGTTTAGAAATAGGTCAGACAACCACCTGTAGTGTGTACCCTGACCTTTCACGGGCAATGAGGTTCGAATCGGGCGCAAGCACGCTGTACCAATAGCAACTACATCAGTGTGCAAAGAACGGGTTACGAGCTCAGGCAGGTTGCTTAACTCTTTCGTTACGGCGGAAAAACGGCCGATTTTAGGTGCTTCCACAAAAATGTTTTTTTTCTCTTGAGCTACTCGACACACGTAGCCTTGCTATGCATTAAATTGTAGCTTATAGATTGCTCTTCCAAACACAAAGCAGCAGTTTTGTTAAAGGTACAATTACTTACCGTTTATTCGTCAAGTAATCAGAAAAAAGCCCTCCAGAAAAGTATACGAAAAACATAAATGGACAATGTTACCCAGACTAAAAATTATGTCAGGTATTTTAAGATATACAATTTGTTCCTACGTTCCTTGGCTATGATGCAATATATAAATCAACAGTGCACACCAAGGTTTGGATTTTTGAAGGCCCGTCAACCTAGCACAACTGACGGCTGTACCACGCTGCGAGGGCACTCAAGGGTGAGTGAGTCTCTGTAAAATGCGCATCCAAGTACCGTACTTACCCGATTCTAGCGCAATTTTTTTACGGGAAAAATAGGTCGAAAAATTGCATGAGCGTTAGAATCGGATACGAAACCGAAACTGAAACAGCGGAAATTTCGTCCCACCCATCGCCATCACCATGTCAAGATGGCGCTCAAGCTTTTAGCAACGATTTTTCGGACGCAGGAATCATAGGCGCCTAGGCTTTTCTATCGGCGTTCACGCAAATCGTCAAATCGTTCCACTTGCGCGCTTGATAACAGCAATGGCAGCAGCGGCTCTCAGGCGTTCAAAACGAGCGGTCGGCTGAAGCGTGCGCCTCTGGAGAAGCTCGCGGGATGGGCGTGTGAGGCGTGGGCCACGATCCCATCGACCATGGTTGAACGATTAGTTCAGAAGTGTGGCATCGCGAACGTGCTTGGCGGCACCGAGGGCGAGATGTTGTGGTCAGCGCAGAGCGACGAGGAGAGAGATGAATGAGATTAATTCGGGGAATAAATCACCCGTTTCTCTCGCATTCGTTTTTCTTGCTCACACAGTTGCGTGCGCGTTACAATCGGAGGTGCAAGTTTTTTCGGTTTTTTGTCAGGAAAATCTGGTGCGCGTTAGAATCGGCTAATTACGGTATACTCTTTTGTGTCCTCGCACAAAGTCTTTATCAGTTCGGTGGTAAAAACAATAAAAAAAATCCAGCGCTCTCGACAAGCGTCGCACCTGAACGCTGCACAGCGCTAATCTGACACGAGCGCCAGGTTATCTTGAAGGTGATAGCGCGATATGGCGCGGTGCATTTGGCAAAATATCCTGGCCGTACGTTGTCGAGACCCTAAACACAAAATCAAAACCGCAGTCGTCAGATAAGAAGCACGTTTTGTTTATAAATACAGCGCGGAGTTACAACGAAATTACCTGCCAGCGCTTGTTGAAGTGCGAGGCACCTGAACCGGAGCTTCGTCGTCCTAACTGAAATCTGAAGATCCCACATCATTGCTTGACCCCTCACTGCTGCTGGAATCAGAAAAATCGACAGCAGGAGCTCCCGAAGTGCTTGCTACAGCAGTCCGACTGTGCGGAGTGCGGCGCGAATTCGACGCCATTTTTCCTCCTCCTCCCCTCCCCCTTCGGTTCAAATTTCTCTTGCTACGCCACCACCACACGAGACACATAAACAAACGAAACCGAAATTGAAAGAGAAGTTGCCAATGAACACACCAGATGGCGATAGTTGTCTGTAGAGCGCGGGTTTCAGATTTTGCGGGAGATTTAAAATCATCGGACGCCGGCTTCCGATGGCCTATGGCGCCGTCGTGAAAGAGTTAAAGGGTCCATGAAGAGAAAATACAACTTTGGTTAACTTGAAAGAGCTAGGCTTCAGTACCTCAGTCAGCTCCATTCCGGCCACGGAAGACGTTTTTTAGCCGATGAAAATGCAAGAAATACTTAAGAACCTTCAAATTTCGCGCCACAGTGACGTGTTATTGGCACGAGTGACGTCATATGGGCCATCACTAAAAACATAATTTTCAGTGGGTTAACTGCAGGTTAGCATTCAAGTGATTCGATCAAACGGAACTAGCGGCCCCACTACAATCATCCAGTCATGTGTCCTGGCGATTGATTAGTTCGGCCACCGTCAATCGCCCGAACAAGATTCTGTGACGTCATAGACAAGTTGCCGGAAACTGGCTAGCGAGTCGCTACTCCTCCACGCGTTTTCTTTAATAGCTCTGTTATTTTTCCCAAAGTTTGTGATGAAATCAGAAGCCTTGTTATCAGGACAGAGCAGTCTTTCTAAACGAAACAAACTTGTATTTTGTCTTCATGGCCGCTTTAACCACCTGCAGTGCACCTTGCTCCTCTTGCCACTTACTACCAGGGCTATTCATTGCAGAAGCTCAACCATTCACTGTGGTAGGTTATTGAATTCGCTCATTTGGCACCAATGCTTTTTCAAAACGAAACTCAAAGCACGATGGTCGGCTCTGAAGCGGGATGGAAGCCGCCTGCCCTGAGATGTATTAGGCTGCAGTATGTTTTCTAGACTAGATCAGCTCACGGAAAGTTTTGATTTACGTTTATTTTCACGCACTGGACCAGTTGGGAACTGGTTGTTTGAGGAAAACATTTACAGATGCTGCTCCAACGAGCCCTCGCTGTTCACGACTTTTGTGACGTCACAAAGCGCAGTACTCGACAGCGTACGGGGCATCAACACCTGCTTCCATGTTTCTGACATTTCCTGCCTTATTAGATAACTGGTAGTAGCGAGAATGGTGAATTTGGGTTCTCGGCACCGTAATTTACCAATACAGACCAACGTGTTCCATCCTATAGTGTAGATTGTGACTGGCAACCGTATTGACGCGCACAATTAATCACCGCTCACGGCAGGTGATGGGAGCAGTGTGTGCTTTGATGACCCCTTCTCTTCCCGGTTGCCAGCTGATGGCTGCAGCTTTCGCTGTGCTGCTATATAGGAGATGAACATTGGGGAACTGAGTGGGTGCTGAACTGGTGAACCCTTTGAGGAGGCTCTCACATGATGGAAACGCCCCAGAGAACAGAGCCTCCGGCCACCTCCCTCCTGCTTGCTCAGCGCTTCAGTGACCCCAGGCACGTGCGTGCAGTGCCAAACAAAGCGTGTCGGCCAGTGCCCGTGACGTGTCACTTGGCAGGGGCGAAACACGACAGGAGGGGAGACTTTGCTGCCTCGAGAGGCCAGGTAATGCCACCTGATCTTGGCACAGGCAACTGTTTGACGTAGGAGAAGAAACTGCACAGCCGCCGATATCAGCGTTACACCGCACAGCATCCGAGTGAATCGTGACCGCTATCGCTTCGTCCATCGGGTGCTGCCACCCTCTCCCTCACTGTCGCAGCTGCAAAGCTTCGTATTCGACGTCAGCATTCAGTGCAACATCATCCAGTCGCTCGCCCGCACCTGCTGCAACAGGTGTTTCCCTCCTGTACATGCTCTTGTGCCCCACGCAGTGCCCCATGGGTACAGTGTACTACTAGAAGGTAAGGTGTTGGACAGCGAGGGTCCCTTTTGTGGTTGAAAAAAATTGCATGGAGCGCAGGCGTTCCCCAGACAACTCCTGTTGCAGCCAGCGCCACCCGAAAGCTTTAAAACCAAACTAAACATTATAACAACGCCGTTTAGGGCAATAAATGAGGATTAACTTACAAACAAAACTTCTGAAACCAACTGGTAAGCAGCGGCCGCCAGGGGCGCTGCTTACAACAGTTCCTCGGCAGAAATTTTCATCGCAAAAGGGACCCCCCCTAATTGGCCCCAAACGACACACCTCTCTCTTCTAGTACACCGTACCACGAGGGATGAAGCCCCTCCGCCGTGTTCCGCCCTAGACAGCGCTGCAAGAACCGCCCCGTGAGAGAGTGCAGAGGGAGGGGAGCACCCACTTCCGGGGGGCCTGGTGGACGCCGGGGATGCCAGGAGGGGGGCCCCCGACTGCAGGGCCGACCCCAGGTGCTCCACGGCGTCCAGGGTGGTGGCCCGCGACAGGGCCTGCTTGAGGGCCTCCAATTGACGCCACCCCCGGCCGGCTGCGAGGGCTGCTGCGCGGGTGCGGAGCTTCCCGCACCCGCCCCGGGGGGGGGGGGAGGGTGCGCGGCGGGGCGGCCCCCGCTGACGGCGCCCACCTCCTTCTCCAGCTGCTTTCCCCGCTTGCCCTTGAACAGCTGCTGGGCCGCCTGGCGCTCCTGCAGCAGCCCCCGACAAGCCACGGGTGACCACACTGTGCGTGGGGGGAACACACGCCCTTCCTCGCGTAGCAGCAGCCCCTCAAAACACCCCGTTTCAGACATGACGTCGGGGCTCTCTAATACTCCGCGCCACACGTGCAAGAAGAAGAAAAAAAAAAAGCGAATGTCATCATTGTGTCATAACAAGTTTAGAGCCTCTAGGAAAGCCACGCCAAGGACAAGTAGAACATTCATACCCACTATATCATAGCAAGCTTGATGCTTGGCACCATTCCACTCACCATCTCCCAGCGCAAAGCTCTGTCGGCATTATTGAGTACCTCGAGGACATTGGCTGTCGCTACAACATTGTAAGCCATCTCCCTAGCGTGTACAATAAAGTTTTACTCAGTGCCCTTAAACAGGACTTTTTTTTTTTCATTTTTAATTTTAATTCTCTTCTTTTTAAGTTTTATTCTTTTCTTCTTGTCTCCTACTCTTCTTCTTCCATCTACTTCCTTCGTTTCCTTTTCCCCCCCTTCCACGCAGAGTAGCATGTCGGCGAATTCATGCTGGAAAACCTCTCTGCTCTCTCTGTAATCAAAGTCTCTCTTTCTCGTCTCACCTCTCACTGCTCTGACCTCTCTTCTGACTTGTCTCTATGCTACGCCACTTAAAGAGGCTCACGGTGACATAACGCTTTTTCTTGCAAGGTAAATAGTGTGAAATATTCATTCAACAGTTAAAAATGTTAGGGGTGTGCAAAGGTGCTTTTTCTTTCAAGGCAAATGCAAGGCAACTAATGATTGCATTCAAACAGCTACAAATATAAGCAAGTAACAAAGGTTTCCAACAAAAAACCCTAAAATAAACACAGACTGTTTGGTACTAAAGGGCACAGAAATAAAAGGCTCATGTAAAAAAGGGTTTGCAACGCTCATCTATGCCATAAAACACACAGAAGTTGTCCTGCTGCCTTCATCTTGTATCGATGGTATTAAATTTTATATAGCGGCAACTTTCAGCTCCGTGTAGCCCTAACGCACAAATGTCTTGTGCTAATTGGGTATAACATATATTTAAGAGAAGTTACATGACTAGCACAATGCCTTATGAAAACTAAACTTGAATGGCTGTTTCATAAACTTTCACGTCAGTTCTGGGAAGAAAACTCAGCGTATGGGGCAAAGCAAGGCATAAAAAAGTAGCCTTATTTAAAACCCCCTCAACGCATGCCCTTGCAGTGTTAAAAGTATTATCGCCATTTTCCAATCCTCTGCTCACAACTTCCTTTCTGACTTGTACTAAAATCCAGGGCGACCGTTTCCACTTACATTACTTGTGCCAAGGTCTGACCCATTCTCGCACATGAACATCATGAAAGCTCATTACCAAAACGAAATGAAAAACTCATTGTTGAGCAGCATCCTGCGCTTATGCTGTGGCCTTACGTGTCAAAGTGTCTGATGCCTGGGCTTTAAACCGACCAGTGGCTTTCAAAATAGAAAAAATATGTATGGTTCAGCCAAAGTGGCAGCTCCAGATGAATTGGACACATGCAACATTGGGTGTATGTACTTAGGTGTGCAACAAAACACACCTTGAGGGGTCGAAAAGCAAGTTAATCATGCACTTAGGAGGTTGTCATTGCCAACACACGCATTAACAGGTCAGGGACTAGGAAACTCCATTGAACATTCAATAGGGGCCTTTGTTCGTAGTTGCGGATATTTTCGCCATACAAAATGTTCAATTTCACCCGTTAACTTCCACACAGTATTAAAGCGAGTTTTTTGTCATTATACAATTATAAACTTTGCTTCACAAGTATGGGCAGTTAGGAAACTACAGCTTGTTTTTGGGTTTGTTCACAAAAGTCGCGGTGCGTTTGTTGGTCTTCTTTTGAAACGATTATTTACTCGTCACCTCTGCTATCTTGTCACTCTGCTAACACATAACTTTTGCTTCCAAAACACAATTGCACCGCACACACCGGTATCACAAATATGGGTTCTGTGAAGGCCACTTTACGTAGTATAAGGAGGTCGGGCCTAAATTGACGCAAGTGCCTGACAACAAACCTGCACAGTCAATCTGCAAACTAATTTCACCATTGTGCCCTTTTTATTACAAAGAAGATTCATTGTGGTTTCTAGGAACACAAAGCTAGACAAGATTGCCGTGTTTGCAATGCACTATATAGAAAAAAAGGGAACGTTACAGCTAGAACAGAAGAGCAGCTTTGCCTACCATTTGCTTAGAAAAAACGGGAATACCTTGCCTTCCGGGCATTCGCACCCTTTAGGCAAGATGTCACGCACAACTGTAACCACCCCCCCCGATCCCACCTACAAAACCACTGTGTCCCACTACAACGTATCTCCTTGTTTCCCCAACGAATGGTTATTCACTGTACTTAAACAAAAATTTGTTCATGAAAGCCTTCAAGGAACTCATTACCAGAAGGGTAAAAAAAACGTCTGCACTGCTAATGGCACTGCACATGGTGTTCGCAGAGAGGTGAAGACTGACACTTACAGAGACGTCACGACTATTCTCCACAGTGCTTTGCGCTAGACTTCGATCAGCCGGCCACGATTAGACATCTTTTGTGCTCTGTAGCCAACCCCAATCGTGCGCCACACACATTTGGGGACTAGGAAAGGTGACAATTTTCTGACTGCACAGTGTTTGTCATCGAAGTGCATGGCATGAAAATGCGGAAGAAGCATGTGTTGCATTTTTCAAGCGAAAAATTCAAAGCTTACTTCGGAGCACACTCTTTTCAAAGAGTCAATGACGAAAAAAAAATGGTTAGAGGCTGTCATGGAATTCATGTCCCTCCCTGGCTGTCTTTTTTTTTTTTTTAGCTCACCATTTTAGGGGCTTGCGGGGGGGATGCTGGCGGAGTAGTAGCATTTTCGCGGCCATTGTGGCCCACGGATCGGTGGGCCACGTGTTTCAACGAGGAGGGGGGGGGAGGGGGTGGTGGTGGTGGGTGGTGGTGAGGCACTGCGGCCTGCAAGGGCCCAACCCGCCAGAGTCTGGGAAGACGCACTGGCCGAAAGACTGTGTGCTCGGTGCAGTGCGGAGTTTGCAACTTGTGGGTAAAATGAAGTGAGAAGTGGCGGTGGAAGGTCATGTGGTTGTCATGCGGTGGAGGGTTTTGAAGGCTGTGGTGTAGGCCCAAGTGCAACGGGAACTTTGGGCCCCGAGAGATCCCCTCAAGGAGGGGACTGACGCATGACCCAGGTGCACCAGAATTGCACTGTTGATCAACAGACGACCAGCGGACTGATGCATCTTCCCTGAAGAGGCCACCAACTGACCCACAGCTTAAGCATCTATCTTCCCTTCCTCCACTCTTCTTCAGACTGTCTAAAATCGCCCTCTATTATCGTCCTCCTTCACATACACTCCCCAGACGGTTATCCATGTTTCCTAGTGTACCGTCTTGTGTGTGTGGGTGCGCGTGGCTAGTAGTTCCCCCCAAGCCCGCCTGCTGTCTGCTTCACTCTTCCGCTCCTGTAACGGTCGCCTTTGTTCCTAAGCTGGGCTTCGTTTTCTTTGTATTACCGTTTGTGTCGGTCTGTTTTGTATTTCCTGTGTGTCGCGTAACTAATCAGGCGTGGACCCATCGCTGGTTAACAGGTTCCAACCACATTATCTGATTTGCACAAAGAGGGGGGGGTGTTGTTTGTCGCTCGCTCCTTTCGTCCGAGGCATCTGCCACTAAACAACTTCAAATTCATGACAGCCATGCAGCACATATGCTTGGCAGCCACACTAGCCGCCCACCATGGAGCCCCACTTTGGAACGTAAATGCTGGCACTAGCTGCACAAGGCTACCCCAATCATGCCTAGGGAAGGCCAAGGCAGGCTACTACGCAGGGCAGGCTACCCTTCCCACCTGAGGGAAAATGGAAGCGACGGGGAAAGAGTAGGTGGCAGGACTGGCATAGAGAGACACTAAAAAGGAGAGAGCAGAGGTTAAGCAAAGGTGCCTAGCTCATTTCCTCAGGGTGAGTCAGAGAAGCATGGGCCAAAGTTGTGTCCTGTTTCAGCTGAGGGGTGCAGTAAAGGTTTAGAACCAACCTCAGCATCAACTGAGCAACCAGGACGACGACCCTTTCCCTGTGCATGGATAAGTGCCGCACAGCTGGAGCACGGCTGGGTCCAACCCACACGCGGCTGGGTCTACGGTGTTGCAAGGCACCAAGTGCGTGCGACTGTAGGCACCCCTGTGCAGCTAGGGTTCGTGGAGGTGCTATTCACTACATAGCTCGAAACAAAAACCCCCGAGTTGTGCTGGAGGACTGTGAAGGTCGGCTGAATGGCAAGACACATGGCATAAGGGCCTCAACATACGATACGAGACACGAGCATGCATGTGCAATGGCCTTGCCAACTCCTTTTAGCATAATATTCAAAGAGAGACCTGGCTGTACTAATATGGTGCAATGCCGGATTGGTAGCAGCTGACGTAGAACGATTAGTGAGGCTAAAATGGAAGTGAGCAACCTCGCAATGGATCAACTTCCCTGAAGGGAGCAAACACGCAGCCCATGGGAGATTCCAGCCATGATAGTCAGAAAGAAGGGCCGTTCCGATTGTCTCTGCATGAACTATTGCTGACTGGACAACTTTATTTAGACCAAGGAATTTCCCATGGCGAGTACTAGCTCAATTACAGCTAGCCTGGGTGGTTCTCGTTATACGCAATAGATGCGGGTAACTGCAAGTTCACAATTTCGTAGGCGATACTGCTAGTTCTAGCCACTGCAAGCTGACCAAAAGCTGACCAAGTTTACTCAAACAGCTTCCGTTCATGCTGCAGTGACCTTTCTGGAGTTGATCAATCATGCTCTCAAAGAGGCAAACTGACAACATGCCACGGCGCACTTCGACGTCACTTTCCTGTATTCTTGCACCTTCGAGCAACACATCTGACATTTGGAGGATGTTTTCACGAAGCTGCGAAGCGCAGGTATTACCCTCAACCCAAAGAAAGATTGCGGAGACCCGCATCTTTTTCTGGCCTTCACCATCACCAGGTGTTGCCCGTCTGAACTGCTAGTGAGACGGAAGCTCAGGACAGCATTGGATCAGCTGCTACCAGACCTCTAAAGAACAGTCCTCGAGAAACAACTCACTCAGAAGAGGGATTATGACTAAAGAGCCATGCCAAGGGCACAAGTACAAACAAAGGCATTCGCCAGAAATTTTCATGGCGGGCATCCACCTCAATGCCCGCCATGGCCACCAGGCCACACAATTTCTAGATAGAGCTGCAGCTGGATGACGGGTAACAATCGACCCACTACCTAAATCCTTTAAGGCAACCACAGCCGATACTAGGCCGTCACAGCCTCCATGGCTCTGGCAACTCCACTGAAGGCAATGACGACAGCGCCAATAAAAGGTAGAGCACGTGACCTGTGGGTCAGTGTGCCTTACTCCCTCGACAGTGGTTGTTGTGTCCTAACTGCCGCACGCAATATTCTCAAGACCAGTCACCACACATAGTGGTGGCAGTGGTAGGGGTCATGGGTATATATTTCACAATTTTGAAATACCATAATTAGTCAAATCCAGCACGCCCTTGATTCTAACGCACACCTGATCCTGGTTGCAACCGGGGAAAAAAAGTGCACACGTTCTCTCCACAGGAGAAGCTGCTTATGGGCAAAATAACTTCATTTACTATTGTGTTAGGACAGCTTCCATCACCCTACAGGTTGGAAAACACTCTACAGCAAACCACCCCGCCCTTCAAAACGCATCGCAAAAACTCTGGCAAAAGAAGTTCAGCGAGAGGCTCTCAGGGAGCAAGAATCCTCCATAGGAGTGGGTGCACTGGCGAGGGCAGAGTGTGGAAAAGCGTCGGCTGGCTATCTAAAAGGGTGTGCTTTCTACGTGCTAGTGCTCTTTTTAACTTTTCTGACACACAAAGCAACCGCAAGGCCTGGCAGAGCAAGCCACACCAGGTGTGCGCGACATTTGAGCCGCGCAGGTAATGTCCGCTTGCACCATTGACCGGAAAAATCTAAACGCGCTCCTCCATGCATATGCATCTTTTTCGTGTGTGCGTGCACTGCTATAGTGTGTACTACCTCGCATGCAGTCAGTGCCATCATTCTGCGCACAGCGACAAGCCTTGGCTAGATTTTTGTTAATTTGGCTTTGTCGCGGGCTGCGCAATTCTGGACGCTTTGCTGGCGCAAACGTGTGGTTAAGAGGGCCTTGTTGTGTCGATAGTGATAAGAAGACCACTAACAGTTCTTCGACTGGTGCTAGATTTAAGGTTCATTGAATTTCGGGAAATATTTTCTGGGAAAAAGGTGAGCATTAGAATAGAGTAAGCACGGTAATTGCTTTCCTGATCTATCACGCTAAGTTTCTTACTGCAGTGGGCCGAGCCTCTTCCCCAGTCACACTAAATAACCAATTTGTGAATGTACAGTCTACGTTCGTCACAACAGACCCTCTTATTCTCTAAATCAGGAAAAAAAAAAAAAGAGTACACTGTATTCGAATATGCAGCACCTGATCAAGGATACATGAGCATCATTGCGAACTTGATGATGATGACAATGGTGTACCGGAGTAAAAACAAAAATTTCACCCAAGAAAGTATGACTCAATATGTGAAATCGGCGTGCATACTTCCACAGAGTTCCCTCTGCAGCAGTTTCACTTTCCACGTCTCAGTGGCTCGCATAGTGTAGCTGAGCCTTGTTTCCAGATCTTTTCCGCGTCTTTCATAAACTGCGTCTGTCCAGCTACCACAAGGCTGAACTTCTGATTAGGAGAGAGAGAGAGAGAGAGAGAGAGAGAAAAGCAAACGGAAAGGCCGAGAGGTTATCCAGGCTTAGAGCTTGGATTGCTACTCGACAGAGTCGACACTGGGGAAGGGGTGTGCAGGGGATGAAAGAGAGGGCAGGCAAAAAAGAAGGGAAAGGAGAAGGATCGCGCACACACTTTAGTCCCTTTGCGAGCGCTATAGCCTTTCGGCTAAGGCTGTTTCCTTCATAAAGCACAAAAGGGCTTTTGTTGCCTTCTGCGAAGTCGATTGTAGGGGTCGGTGTCCTAGAATAGTCTCTACTGGGAACGATTAGGAGGAACCCAGCAAGACAACGCCCACGGCTGAAAACCCCTACGAACCTTACCCCTGGACAGTGCAGCCACAACATAGGCAATGCCAGGGCAACAGCGGCAGACCCCTCGGCAGCAGTGTTCAGCTGTTTTGCAAAGCATTTTAAGAGGCCCTTTCTTTCCCTGCGGCGGAGACCAAACTTCTGGGGTGAACCTTTCGGGACGCCGTTAGCCCCAGTGTTCCTCCCCCTGACGACCAGATTTCGTTGACGCCACCGCCTGGGTGAGCCACCTGCCCCAGCAGCTCACTGGACTAAGCACTAAGACAAAGGGAGACGCCAGAGGCTTGCCTTCTGCCGGATCCGACGGAAGTCGAGCACTCGCAGCTGGGGGATCCGGTGGATGATGTAGAGCCGGTAGTGGCGCTTCACCGTCACGGGGTTCTTCATCAGGCTGCACCACAGCAGAGGCACACACACACACACACGCTCAGCGCCTCAGCAGCCAACTACGCACACAGCACACCACACAACGGATGCGGCACTTTCCATATTGCACCAGGAAAAATGCTAGTTTGGGGCAGCTGTACGAGTTTTGGAAGTGGACGCCAAAGCACGTTAACAGTTTCAAGACCGCGCTCCATCGATAGCATGAATATCGATAGCTTGTTATCGATGAATACAAATTCAGAGTGCAGCACCCTTCAAGCGCTTCTGGAGAGCTAACACCATCCAAAGGGTAAAAGGTGAAGCATTTTATCAGTTTCGCTTTCAGGTTTCTTTTCTCCAGCACGGGGGGGGGGGGGACTTTTAAAGGTCTTTCATGGTCGGCCGCACGTGCTCTCAGTTATGGCATCGATGCCGCTCGCCAATGCTCCATGGAAACGGCAAGTTTAGACAGATTTCTACGAATCCGAGCTGTAATCTGTGGATAATGGTAGCAGCACAGACACGTAAGAAGACATCGATTCATCAGATGTCAGTACGGACAACTTAAGCGTGTCAAACCGCCCTGGAACATCAGCAGGTATTTGCTGGTAAGGTTCTCTTTCTCTTCTGGTCGTTCTACCGCTGCCGCACATTGATGTAAACACATCCAGCCTGTTCTAAAGGTCACAGCTCTTATCTGCAGGGTGTCGGCTTCATTCGGGCGAGACTTGGCACCCGCTGCACAAACAGTGGAGCCGACCTTCGTTTCACCGCGTCAAGAAACTGCTTTTTTTTTACTCTTTTTGTTCTGATAATTTTTATATATGTAATAAATCTGCGATTTGAAATTAATACTCTAGGAGAGACAAATTTTTCCTTTATGATTTGATACCTTACACCTTAGCATCAATCTATTTCTGTGGCAGAAAAAAATATTTCTTGGATTACCCAAAAACAACCGATTTTTCCACGGTCACGAGTGTTACCGTAATTACCCGATTCTAACGCGCCCCCGATTCTAACGCGCACCCTATTTCCCTGGCAAAAAAAAACGAAAAAACTTGCACTTCCGATTGTAACGCGCACGGAACTTTGTGAGCAAGAAAAACGAATGCGAGATAAACGGGCGATTTTTATTTCTCGAAGTAATCTCACCCATCTCCCTCCTCGTCGCTCGCCGCTGACCACAACATCTTGTCCTTGGTGCCGTCAAGCGCGTTCGCGATGCCACACTTCATAACGAACGTTCAACCATGAGCGATGGGATCGTGGCCCACGCCTCGCACGCCCATCCTGCGATCTTCTCCAGAGGCGCACGCTTCAGCCGACCACTCGTTTTGAACGCGCGAGAGCAGCTGCTGCCATTGCTGTTATCAAGTGCGCAAGTGGAACGATTTGACGATTTGTGTGAACGCCGATAGAAAAGCCTGGGCGCCTATGCTTCCCACGTCCTAAAAATCGTTGCTAAAGCTTTGGCGCCATCTTGAGATGGCCGAGATGGCGATGGGCGAGACGAAATTTCCGTTGTTTCGGCAGTTTCGGTTTCGTATCCGATTCTAACGCGCATGCGATTTTTCGACCTATTTATCCGGAAAAAAGGTGCGCGTTAGAATCGGGTAATTACGGTAATCGGCCACTTCTAGGTGAAAACATGATGCAATCAATAGAGGTTAATGGAGAATACCATGGAGTACGTATTGGATAAACAGTAGCGAAAAAGAAGGAGTTTACTCACAACACTTCAAGGGAAATGTGGCTAAGTTACATGGTCCATAACCAATGCGACTAGCACAAACAGTTAATGGTATGACGGTAACAAGACTGATTGATTGTAGGGTTTAACCCGCCAACACTACATAGGCGATGAGGTGCGCCGTAGTGGAGAGCTCCGGATTCATTTTGAGCACCTGGGGATCTTTAACATGCGCCAAAATCTCGTACACACGGGCATTTTTGCTTTTCACCTCCATCAGAAAAAGCGGCTGCCGCAGCCCGGAATCGAACCCGCGACCTCGTGCTCAGCAGCACAACGCCTTAGCCACTGAGTCACCACGGTGGGTATGGTAACAGGACTGGCATCAAGTCCCAAGTATTTCCACATTTCTCCACATATTTAGGTATCAGAAGCAAAACAAATTAAAGTTGAACCTGCCCTTAATGCCGAGATATCCGAGAGCGAAAAGCTCGCTTTGCTTTGCAAGAAAAGTGCCGTTTCACCATCGAATTCTGTGCAAACTGAGCTGTAGAGTGCACTTTAAAATGCTATTATAATGTAATAACAACAAAATATGGTGCCTTCAGATGAGTAAATTTGCACACTGATAGAAAAATGGCCATGGATGCTGAAAATGCCATTTTTCAGAAAACGCTTTTTTGACCGTTTTTCGGCCCCAAAGACCCATCTGCCCCCTTAAGATCAATTCAGACATGCCTTAGCTGCGTTAGAAAATATCCTGCAAACGTGACCAACCAATTGTCCAGAAAGTCGCAAGGTGTGGTGTACTTGCACCAATCTGCATAATTGGTTCTATAAGATCAAGCAACACGAAAAAATAAAAAACGAGAAAGGTATAAAAGCTGCCAATGATACTTTTATTTGTACTCTAAAGTACGTGCCCTTATAAATGCACAGCCCTAACTTAATCGCATAACAAATAGCTTTTCCACCTGAGCAGCATATGGCTACGCTAGATACAAATACGAAAAAAACTTTTTCTTTTGAATGCATGACTGGTGATGTATTGAAAAGAAAAATCAGCAAATACATGACTAGTGCAGACTAGCGTCACTCAATGAAGGCATTTAGAGTATCGGCACTCTTTTCTCCCATTGTCATGTGCCTCCAGGATTTTCATTGGTCGGTCGGCACCTCGTGATATTTGTTTACACATGGATGCAGCCATTTTGTTTCTGGGCGTCTCTCCTCTTTCCCTCTTCCTGCTGCGCAATGCTAGAGCGGCCGGTCGCACTCTGCTCGTCACAACCGGCGGCGGTTTCATTGGGAGAGATGGCAACACTGCAAGCCAGAAACAAAATGGCCCCCCCCAGACACTAGCGGGTGCACGAAGTGGCAGTACTCTTAGGCGTTGCTTATTTAGTGGCGCTAGTGCCGACATCATTGGTATGGTGTCATCAATGCTTTCCCTTGGATATTTTCTAGTTCACCAAGCTATTCAAGTTTCTTCAATGGGAATCAGCTTGAATAAAAAGACCACAAAGGAAGAGGGAGAAACACGACACGCTGCTGACTAACTGAAGTTTTACTGAAGGAAACACATATGTACACATACAAAAACAAAAAAAAAATACAAAAATTGTTCCAACCGGTCAGTCGCTCGTCAGCAGTGTGTCATGTTTCTCCCTCTCCCTTTGTGTTCATTTTTATTCAAGCTGATTCCCATCAAAGAAATTATGCACAAAACTAGCACAGACCAGAGCCATTAAGCTTCCAAATTGCTCGCTGGTTTCATGCACTGTGTAGTTTACAAATCACACCGGGGCACCTGCCGTATAAAGTACACCAGTGGGTTTTTAGCGTGAGAATATGTTCGCACCTGCTCTGCCTGCAACCATGTGCACGGATACGACGAGCTGTCACGCACAAGGAGGCGGCAGTGAACTGCACGTTTTGGTTGCCGCCTATTATCTGCCTGCAGTACATTTACAGCAGCCCCAAACAGCGCTACGCCACACGCGATTCCGAGCAGATAGCTCAAGATGCTTAGCGAAATGAGCAATGCGGTGATAAGCCACATGGTGTGCTCGTTGGTGCCCACTATCGCCACTCTGCCCTTTTCCTGCGCTCAACACGACAAGAGTACCCACGCCGAAACTAAAGTCGCCCCACTCTTCAGAGCGAGTTTTGTTTCGGCATAAGAACAGTGTAGTAGAAGACGCATAGCCGGCATAGGCTTATGAGCTGTGCATGAAGGCATGGGCTGTCTGTCTGTCTGTCTGAGCAACGCCGCCTGTATTAACATTGCCTGACGCGTCACGCGCTTTTCAATGGGAAGGGTAGGGACGCTTAGTTCAGGCACTGATCCGCTATGTGGCGCGTGCCGGCGGACATCTCGCCTTACATCACTGCTCGCGAGTCGCGAACGCTGCACCCAATTCTACGACGTGTGTCTGTCAGCTTGCCTGTTGGGCTTCAACGGCCGTTTCGCTTACATCTTAGCCGCGACGGGTTCTGAGGCGCACTGGGGATCTCGTTCCAACGGGTCGCTCGCTTCATACTTGCTGCATTTTTCCAAAGATAAAGACGGAGGCGGACTGAAATAGTGTAAAAACATACTGATTGTCGGGTAGACATATAGCTAACAGAAAAACGATATTTTCGGATGGGGCAGCCATTATTTTAGTGATATTTTTCTTTCTGGAGTATTTAGAGAAGAAAAAATTGCGTGCACGTTTCTTGTTCAGGTGCTCACTTCTACGATTATTTTCCAATAATATCACGTGCTTGTAAACTTCAGAAACTTATACCAAACAAAAGGATAAGCAGCTGGGATCCTGCCACACTGTCCGGGCGCTTCTACAGTACAGCCCTCAATTTTAGAAGTGCGTACCGATGCGGAGCGCAAACAACGGGGTCAAAACAACACCCAAATGCGGAGGGGATAGAGGTGGGATGCCCCACTCAAAATATTTCAGGGCCTGTGATCAGAGTAGATAAGCGCGCAAAGCCGGCATCAGCCTGCAGCAGCGCAAGAGATTTTGCTTCGTGACAAAGGAAGTTTTATCAGTGACAGACCAAGACGGACAGGCATGGTGATAAACAAGAAGGCGTAGGAGCGCCGCCTCGGGAACACTAAACAAACTTTCCACTATTTTGCATAGTTTCCGAGAAGCAGCGCTGGCTGGCGGACACGAAAGCACGCTGGAAGGCTACGGAGCGGGGAAGGGTAGGAGAGAGCAACAGGAGAGTGGCTGTTTGGCCATTTTTCGCTCACGTGTTAGGCAATGTTTATACAGGCGGCGTTGGTCTGAGCAAATGAATTGGGCTGAATGATGTACCAAGCCCAGGTGCCAACGCATTTTTATTCTGCACTTACGTTAGTGAAACTGAGAAAATTTGTGCCTAGTCGGGCGTTTTGGCGCAACGTGGCGCAATTTAAACAGGTTTCATGGTTTTGCAGTCCAAAGTTCGACGAAAAGTCATCTGGCAACGAAAGGACATCACCAGTACCAAACTGACACTCACCAAAAAGGGTAAAAGCAATAGGTAGAATAAAAAAAATAAGACATTTCGGGGCCCGTACGGGTTCCACGTTCACATATGTAAACAAGAGACTTGTACGGCCCCCGAAACGTTATTTATTAACACGAAAGAGTTATGCCTGGGTACACAAAGATCCCACTGATGTCATATCTGTCACGGAAGTGACGTTGTCAGAAAAAGTGCCATTGATGCGGCAGCGCCCCAATTTGAGCCCAAATACTCTTTTGCCTGTCTGCAATGGGAGGTACAAGGCGCTCTGCTTAATGCGCTATGAGCTGAGACGTCAACAGCGCTACGAACGTGCCATATGTCCTTCCCTATGACTCATTCAGATGGTGATGCCGTCTAGGAGAGGCGAAGCGAAGTAGTGCATGATGACGCTAATGAACGTCGACAGTTAGAGCCTCAATGCCAGCGCCTCCGAGTAGAAGGGACACACGTGAATTGAGGCACCCTCTGCTGTCGTGTTGTTCCCATGACCCTTATGTGTTTCAAGATGCTGTTTCTGTCAGTCTCGCGAACCCTTTGCACATGAAGGAGGTTCGTTCAACATTCAACTGCTCCTGCGAAGGCACCTTTCACTTTTGTGCTTTACAGATTCCTATGAAAGAGGGATCAACCATGATTTTTTCCACCTTTGCTCTTACCGTTTTGGTGAGTGTCAGTTTGGTAACAGCAATTTCATGGCTTTGGTGCAGCTTGGCTCCAAGAAAATACGAAACTGCATTGAAACGGTGCAACAATTGGCGCAGCCGTTGCACTGCCCCCGCAAGCAGAGCCCCCTGCTCACCTGAGGTAGGTGAGGTTTCGGAGGCTGGCCAGGGGGTCAAGGTCGCCCAGGTTCTGGATCTGGTTGTTGGTGAGCACCAGGGTCTCGAGGGCCGGCAGCGGCTCGTGCAGGTTCTCCCCGATGCGGCACACGCGGTTGTTGTTGAGCAGCAGGCAGCGCAGCCGCCGCAGCAGTGGGAACCCGTCCAGCTTGCGGATCTCGTTGTCCGACAGGTCGATGCTGTCAAACTGGTCCTGCACAACAGCAACATCCGAATGACACAAAATAAGAGTAACGGACCGGACAATGCCGCACTCCAAACTTGTTTGTTTTGGGGAGAAACGCAGCTTGTATCGATGTTTCAGTCACCCATGTCGTGCTAAGTTGTGACAAAACGAACAGTCATTTCTCTTACGAAAACAAATTACAGGAGAGTGCAGTCCTGTTGTGTTACTCCTTTCTGGGGTGTCATTTTTTTTGCGGCCTGATTGTTACAGATGAAAATATTCACACCAACTCACCCTAATCACAGTCCTTTTCAGCTTAGGGGAGGACCACTGGGGCCCACACGTTTTTTCCTTCGTGCTCATTCACTCCTACTACGAAACTACCCTTTCAACTCACGTGGCACTCGCACTTATGCATAAACATATCTAGAGCTTAGTCCGCAGTATGATGAAAAACTGTCTGATCAGGTAAAAGCACCTTCGTAATGATAAAACTTTCTGGCTTGTTCTAACCTTGTCTAACATCAAAGACATCCTCTTAGGCTCCAAGTGCGTGGGTTTTGTTTACAACCTTCCGTGCATCGAGAGCAAATCCGTGCACATCAGAGAAACGGGTTAATTACACAGAAGATTACCAATGCACCGGAACAATGTGAAGGGCCTCGCAAAAACAAGTGCACTTGCAGAGCATTGTGAGAGGATGGGACACGTCGTCAATTGAGATGAACACAATCCATTTTCTCGACTTCTCCTAGAGTCCCTCATCACACAGATAACACCCGGCACTATTAACACAACTGACGGCAATCTGCACCATCTCTGTGCGAAGTCCTGTGCCGCCTAAATCCCGATACGAAAGATCGTTTTCTACGGCACGTGCTCGTTGTGAACAAGGTACCCACCCGAAGGGGTGCCAAATGTCAAACTGCTATATCTTTTCCTTGAGTCTGTGACTGGTTTTATTGCCTCGAACATTTATAGAGCTGTGAGATGCACAGGTCAAGTGATTTCCGCCATGTGGCTAAGATGGGTCAGGTTAGCATCTCTGCGGGTACCTGGGTATACTACCAAGGTACAGTCAAATAGGAATAACGGATCATGCGGCCGTTAGTATATGCTGCTTCCAGACAGGCCAAGTATGCCCAGTACAAGCAACTTAGAAGAGGTTGTCTCTAACCTTTGTAGGGAAAGACTGTCGTTCAGCGTGCGAGTGTTGCTACTTGGGCCACCACTGCACTTGGCACCCGTTTACACTGCCATTATTCAACTTTGCCGACAAGTTGGCGAGTTAGGCTAGTTGGTGCACTTGCATCTTGAGGTACAGCACGAAATAACAAGGACACAAAGAAGGAAGTTCTGTCCTGTTCACTTTCTTCTTTGTGTCCCTGTTATTTCGCTCTGTGTACCCTAAGAATCATTTGCCGCCAAGACAAGTCACTTGCCCAAGAAAACTTTAGAATGTTTCGGGTGGCTTTCTCTTGTTGGGCTCTCGCCACAACATTGAACAACAACACAGTGATATGCGCTGTTTTTACCCCACACAGTGACAAGTTCGATGACGGAAGCATCGGTGGCCCAAACCAAACCAAAATGCTCAGCACAGCGTGTTGTTGAGCTGGTTGGCGGTGCGTTTTAACACGAAAATCATGCACATAAATAACGGGACTACGACGAAGACAGGATGCTCCCATGCTGAGCAACGGACTCTGCATACGAATGTCGGAGAGAAACTCTTAATTTATTTCTGCTGGGTAAGTGGCCTGTCGACAGGGGGATATGGATCATGTACTCAAAGCCACGCGCTCCGCTGTTTGTAATGAAATGCATGTTGATAGCACCTTGGCTAAGAGAACTGTCGACCAAGACTAGAGCACTTGCGAAGAGGGGGGTCCTCACAAAATTTCGGGCAAGTGTGTCAATACGCAGCTGTGGCACGGATTGGACTGGATTGGAACAAACTTAATTTGCGCCGGAGCTTTGGGTAGAAGCCGCCCCTCGCAGTGACCGGTGCATACGCTCGTCACAGGGCCGCTCCTTTCGTGTACGGCGACTAATCACACGCACCCGCGGGCACGACAACGGGCTTTGGCTATTGCGCGGTACACAGCGTGCACACCATGTCATCCAATTTTCAAGACACATACGAACCCACACAGCGCATGCCTGCTGCCAACGCGGTATCTACAAGGGGTACTCCGCAAATTGACTTCATGCGGTCGACTACCTGCTCTCAGCCCAACGTTACTCCAAGTTCCCCGCCTCGGGTCGTTTGGTCGATCCACTCACCAGCGTCGCTCCCAAGTTCTCCAGTACGGGAATCTTGTACCCTGCGTAAACAAACAAACGCGTTTTGGCACAGCGCGCTACCACTGCGGCAGCCAGGGGCGACGCCACGGACCTACCTACCTCGCAAGTCGAGCTCTCGGTCCCGAACCGGATTGATAGACTGCGCGGCCATTTGTATAAGTTCTTGCGATAACTTCACCATTGTGAACGCCTGCCTCCAGCAGAGAGCGCAAACCAGCCGTTCTCAAACGCAATGAAGCACGAGTGGGACCGGCTTCAAAAACGTGCTGCCACTGTGTTGCTACAAAGCTACAAACTGCGCCTTCCCGCGCGGACGAATTTCATACACTGATGACAGGCAGCATTAAAACACTGCGCGCAATACAATAACGCGAAGCACAGTAATCTATGCAATATTTCGGTGAAAACTTTTCACCCAACGAAACGCAGGGGCAGCGTGGAGATGACGAGCAACGTTTTTCGAACGTGTTCAGTGCACGCTTTCGCTTAGTGAGCCCTCTCCGCGTCGATTTCGCCTACGATGATGCCGTTCGAGACCTGCGGCGCTGCAGTCGGCTGTTAAAATTTAACCGAGCTGTAAGAGCGACATCCTGCCGTTTGTGCGAATGGTTTCTCACTAAATACCATTCTATGTAAATATTTGGATACACATTGGGGAAAGCGTACAGACGCGCGTGCAAGAGAAAAACCGTGGGCCAGACCCGGCCCAGCTTTTGAGCGAAGCACCTTTTTTTAGTTGTTGTTCTAGGGCTTCTGCTTACCTACCATACGCAGTTGTGCGTAGCTTAACAAAAAAACCAACCATCTACGTCTGTTTACACCTCAAACGCTTGACACCGCGAGACTTGCAACGTAGTATTGACTCTATGCTTGCAACTAGTGACACTAGCAGAAGTCATGCGGCATTCTGGAGTTCTGGAGTCAGTCGAACATACGTTCGCAGCGCCATTTTCCCCGGCTGGCTTTCCATAGACTAGCAGAAGAGACGACTGTCCACACTGAACTGTATATAAGCTACATTTATTGTAAAAAAAGAAATAGCAACAAAACTTTGCGCGCGGATTCTTCAAGCTTTGTGTACTCGCAGGAGCTTAAGAAAACATCTCTGTGGGCGTCGCTGCAGCTTCCGAGAAGGTATGTCTCCTTTCTATCTGTCCTATAGAGTTTCATGCACTATTGTACGAAACCCTATGATCTGTCCTTTCTGGCTTGCGGGCTTGCGGTCTGTCCCGAACCTCTGTGCACTGCTTCTAGCAGCTCGGCTGGCTTCGTCAACTGCGCGGATCTGTGTCGCCTCGGTGTGCAGTCGAATTCGCAGTGGAGCCGGGTGACATGTGTCAGCAGCCTCCCACAGACACAGCTTCAGGTGTGGTGACGCCAATTCCGTTCTAAGGGCAGAATTCAGGCAGTTCTACGAGGCTCGATCACGCTCATGTACCCGGGCCGCTAGCACACTTTCGAATCCACGTTGTCCTTCAGCGCTGGGAAAAGTGATCACGGAAACAGCACCTCAAAAGCTGCTCTGGAATAAAACCAGGCCCTTACGGTTGTCAGATGGAATGGGGGGTTGAACTCATTGTTACCATCCAACTACGCTGCTCAGGTAAGGTCCCCCGGGTGTTGTGGGGGTTTTTGGTTTAGAGCAGCGGTCCTTTTTTTTTTTGCCTGGGCATAGGAGGGCCAGCGTCATTTGCTTGGTTCAACGTTGAAGCCAGCAATCCGTCTCCTCTTCTCCGCGATATGCAGTGCCATTTTAGTGAGCTATCGGTTGATCCGTAAAAAAAGGGGGGTAGGGGAGGCAGTGGTCGGGGAACAAGGACATCATAGGGAAGGCGCTTCAAAAGGTCATTTTAATTCTGCCTTTGTCTTCCTTGACAATCGTCGGCGGCCAACACCATTGCTCTGAGAACCGTTGATTCACAAGCCTGCGCTGCTCTCTTCGTAGGTGGAACCAGAGCTCCTTCCGTACCTTGGCAAGTACTTCATGAAGCCCTTGGCCGCCTGTCGGAGTCGGTAGCAATGCAGCGGGCTACCCAAACTTGGTAGGAACATTCGACTAGCACGAGAACAAACTGGTTGACAGCATGATGCAGAACGTAGCGAAGGTATCTCACTGTAGAATAGGGAATGCCAGGCACTCCAAACAAATCTGCTGCCCTCTTCAGGGGGATCGCTGGGAAGCAGGCAGCCATGGAAGATGTGCCCCGCTGTCTCAGACTCACCGCATAAAAGACAGCGCGCTGTTAGGCTCGCCCGAGGGAATTGCCTCTGTCTGAGCAGAAGGTTGTTAGAGCAAAGAGCTATTGGACGGTGGCTCTGCTGGCCTCTAGGTACTCTGCACGGATGAGGCTCCAGTTTGGACGTTGACGTTCGAGAGAGTAGCAGGCCAAGTGTGGTGGCAAACTGGGAGTGAGTGTTGCGACCAAATCTTTGAGCGAAGGGCCAATTAGATCAAACTTTGGGAGAACTCCCTTGATGTCTGCCAGGGCCTTAGCTGCACCTTGGTAGAATGGAGACGGTTCCCTTGCTCGTGGAACATTGTTTGGCAGGCTGCTCTGTGAAAAAAACGTAGCTGGGTGCTCAGGAGGTAGGACGTTAAGGATCGAGTTGGGGACATGTCTGTATTGAGGGCTGGGTTCGTCCATTTGACATGCAAGGCTAGGGTTCCCAAATCAGTAGGGCCAAGGCCACCTCTCTTTTTTTTTTTTTGAGCTTCACAATGTCTCGTCTGACATTGTCCGGTTCGTCACCCCAGACAAAGCGGAACGCAATAAGTTTCACTGCCTGTTTGGTTGTTGCCGGGACAGTCATGATGCTGGTGGCATAGCTGCTTATTGGTAATAAGACGGTCCGAGCAATAGTGGCTTGGGCAGTGACAGGGCACTTTAGCTGCCGGTAGTCCCGCACCCTCAACTCTAGCTTTGTCAGTGCAGCAGTCCACTTGTTAGGAGAGGGGCCGTTTGGACCAAACTGGTAGTTTAGCACTTTAACTTCAGAGGCGACTGGAAGGCCATGTTGCGGACTTGATAGACATGCACCACATGCACGCGTAAAATTGATGTACTCGCGCAATGACGTACACCTGCGGCGACATCCACCACTGCCTTCCTGCTGTAATTCAACTTTTCAAGAAGGTAAAGAGATAATCATACGACGGACATGTCTGCAGTCGTACTGGTGATGTCGCATTTCGTCAGCAGACGGTCTGGCGGAAGGAAGCATTCACACGAAGGACAAAGCAAGCAGATGACAGGGCGGACGGACAGACAGCGCGGACTTTATGCATAGACCGTCTGCACACGGCAAAAGTGTAGGTTCGAGAGGGTGAGGGTAGCGGCAAAGATGAACGCCGACCGAAAGCGCCGTTGCGTGGCGATAGTCGTAGCATTAACCACAGAATGAGCCGCGTAAGATGACGCACGTGCTGAGTGAGAACGCATATCTGCAGGAAAGATGTAGCACCCACGTTTTCTGGTCTTGTGTTTTCTGAACTTCTGAGTTCGTTGCTGTCGCTTCAACTGCTCTACCTTTCCCGGCTTTCCGAAGTAGCTCACGACGTTGTTGCGGGCACTTGACGAACGCTCTGATCAGTGTGTCGCCCACTCGTGCTTGTGGCTGACAAGTCAAATGTTCCTGGTGCGAAAGCCCTGTACTGCCGTGCAACCGTGCCGAAACAAGCACACGATCACGGTCAAGTGGTGGTCTCGACAATCTTGATTTGCCACCCGAGCAAAGTGATGGTTGCTAGACTGTCCAGTCTTGTGTGTGCCAAAGTGGAGTATTTTGCTGTATTCCCTCACCAGAATCGCGAATGGAAAAGAAGCCTTGCATTGTCAGCCCGCGTCGTCCACGGTCTGTTCACTAGGGTCACGAATCAGGGACGTCGTGTCATGTGGTACGCATTCTACGGTCTGAATCAGTAATTTCGTCCGCCATGTGAATCAGCCTTAAAGTGCAGAAAGATGAATGCTGGCAGGCCAAATGCCGCAGCATTTGATTTGCGGACACCGGTCTCTGCACGTCACTTTGATGACTGCTTTTACAGCGCTTGTATGAGGAGCACTGTTTTGCTTCAATAAGGGTTATTCACCTGAGAACCCTGCGTTGTCTTTGGCTGCATGACATCTGGTGGAGGTGGTGGGAACGCACCCTTTATGCTTCCCATGCCCTCTGGAAGCCGACGAGTCAGCCTCAATCGAGTCGGCCACCAACTGCAAGGTTTACCGGCAAAGTCTAGTCTTCTGCCAGAAAGATCCACGAGAAAGACCACCACATTTAGTCTTGCCACATAGGGCAAGAAGCCACTCCTCCCTTTGTCCTGCAACCGCCCTGTGGACCACCATCGATCTGCAGAGTCCCTGGTGAAGACCCTAAGGACTGATTTGTCAAAGTGGAGCACATTTGTATTTGCAACATGCTGGATGACGAGGAAACTCTCTGGTTTGTATTTTATCTTTAGATGGTGTGGCTTGAATCTGGTTTGAGAGCCGTGGGAGCTCCCTGATTACCTAGACTCTGTCCAAACCTGAAGACGGTCACCATGGTCGTGCAAAAAAAAAAACGAGCCGAACTTCTGCTGCAAACACGCATGCAATACTTCTTGGTACGTTGAAGAAATGAACAGGCTCTTCTGGCGAACTGATTTGGACATGACGAAAGAGAAAAAGGTGCACTTCCTAATACGTGGCATAAAACAGGAGCTGTTGCCTGGGCTTGTTCATCACCCCCAAAAAACGGTCGATGAAGTCACCTCCAAGGTGGTCACGATTTAAAAGATTCCTGGCATGTTCTCAAGGCAGTTCAACCATAAAGTTGGCACGTTCATGGCAAGTCTGTCGACATCGCAGTAGTACAATGGGTACTTTGCATAAGACCATCCGTGCCAAAGTCCACCAAGAGCTTCGGAATTTCTTCCTGAGCATGCCACAATCTCACACCTGAGCATTATTTGATGTGATCCGGAAGGAATGCAGCAGCAACTACAGACTGCTACGTTGCCGGAAACATGGAACCCCAAGCCATGTGCTATACCACTGGCAAGCCATTGTGATTCTTCTGCTGCTCGTCACCAGTACACTCCTGCATGCCGCTGTATGTCACATACACGGTTGGCTATGATCCAACAGTACATCTTGAGGATGACTGATGTGTGGTGAATGTCCTATTGCTGCCCGCTGTGCTATCACTGCAGAGAAGCTGGACATATTTACTGTTCGTGTTCTTACGAGATATTTGGCAAGCAAGGCGTCCACATCGATGCACCTTACTGGTTGCCCGTACAATGCCTCAAAGAGATCGACGAATACTTATCTGAGACCAGCCGACACCCGTCATGCTTGTTGCCCTATTTGTAAGCATCACTGAGTCGCTGCAGCAGTGATGACTTTGCTCATGCAAGGTGCAGCTTCTGGAGGTGAAGCTGCACTATGGTGAAAAAACAGAAACCCTCCAACAACATGATGTGCCTACAGCTTGACTGACACCTCGACCCGGCGCTGACGTGGTCCTGAACACGAGGAAAGGAACCGAATGAAATGTGAGGTACGACGCACTGACATACCTGAAACTTGAGGGAGGCAACATCCGACATCCACCTATCCATTGGCAGCATTGATGTAGTCACCTCATAGACACGAAAGCTGACTACTGTTGCGATGCTATTACGCAACCTGGCTTCTGCTCTCCAAAAACCTTCTGTCGGTCTTCCCTAATTGACGTTCCGACGATGCGGCGTGTTGACAATGGCGAACTATGCTGCTACTGGACAATACCTCTTTCAGCGACTTCGTGGCCCCTCAAGCGCCAACCGTCCAGCGGCGGTGCTGACAATAGCATCGCTTGGCGCCCCGCACTGCAAGCTTCGGCGGCGTGCCTGCGCATCATTGCCATGCCCTTTTGTGGCGTGTCTTCAACAAGCCACTCGACGAATATCAGGACAGTGGAATACAAGACGTCTTCCCGGAGGTGTAACATCACCAGGACAACGGGGGCTTCGACCCACGGCGGATTGCCACGGCGGGGGCAACCTAACGCTCACCTACGCAATAGAGGAGTGTGTCTCTTGTGTGTGTGTGTGTGTGTGTGTGTGTGTGTGTGTGTGTGTGTGTATGTGTGTTTGTGATGGGGGCGCTACTATCAGTACATTGAATTTTGTGATTGGTGCGTCCTGACGTCAGCCGAGAAAAAGGGTGAAAGGGAACAGACCCAAAGTGCCTATTTAATCTCTCGCGCGCAGGAGTGCACTGCCTGTTCTCTGATATCGGGATGTAAATACTTGTACATAGAGTTTTCTTCTCCTTCAGCTTCGTCATCATGACTGCCCCGGCATGACACTAACCACGGTCCATTTCGACCACGCTACCCTGGTTCGCAACAGTGGATGGCAGCTCGGCGGGATCAGCCAGTGTCGGCACCTTGGTGGGGTAAGTGCGTGAAGTTCTACCCCTCGTATTGCCAGACCTTGCTAGCGCAGCGCCGTGCGTTCTGGGTTTTGACTTTTGTCACTGGTTTCTACTTCATTGTAGCGAGTAAACGAGGGAAAACTATCCGGGGTGCAGTATCACGATGGACAAGTTCAGAGTGCGGGACCTCCTCAAAATTTGCGAGGAGTTGGGTCGTTCTGTTGGCCCCGCAAAGCGAAAAAAAAAGCAGATCCTCGAGCTCATAGAGGCTGGTGAGGTAACTCTAGAGGAAGCCTGGGAAGCTTATGAGGACATTCAGCAGTGGGCTGAACATGACAGCCAAGCGCGGCGAAAAGAGCAGGCTCATCGTGACAACCAAGCACGGAAAGAGCAGGCGGAAATTAAGGCCAGGGAAAGAGCTGCTGAGAGAGCGCATGAACTCAAGATGAAGGAGTTGGAGTTTCGGATGTCAGCCGAACATTGTGCTCCATCCTTGCGGGAGTCCGTGAGACTAAAAATCCAAGACCTTCTGCAGCTGTTCACGGTTGGCGAGGACATCGCTGGTTTTCTTGTGGATTTTGAGTGCACTTGTCAGAAGGCAAGGTTTGTCTTCCGACCTTTGGCCCCAGAAAGTTTTGGCAGTACTGCCGTGTGGGGTCGCCAATGTAGTGGCGCGGTTGAGTAAAGAGGATGCCGAGGTGTATGACAAGGTCTAAACAGCTCTCCTGCGGAGTAGGTACCGCCTGTCGGCAGATCCCGCAGTGCGACCTAACTCCGTAGCCACGCAAACAAGCAGCGAGTCGACCGCATCGGCAGATAGCGAAGCACGAGCTAACTCTGTAGCCGTGCTGGAAAGTAGCGAGTTGGCCACGTCAACAGATCGCGAAGCGCGAATTAAATCCGTAGCCGTGCACTTAAGTAGCGAGTTGACTGCGTTTGCAGATCGCAAAGCATGACCTAAGTCCGTAGGCGCGCAGAGAAGTAGCGAGTCGACTGCGTCGGCGGATCGCAGAGCGCGAGCCGAACCGTTAGCCTTGCAGGTAGGCAGCGAAGTGCTTTTGTCGGTAGATCGCATTGTGCAAGACGAAAGCAGGAAGTCGGTTAACCGGCATGTGATGTGTCCGGACCGTGACAAAAGCCCAGTTTTGATCCCCTCGTCGGAAACTTTTTGGGAGTTTAGCAATGCTGAGAAGACGCTTGTCGTCAAACTGAACACTTGTTTGTTGTGAAGCTCTGTCTACGAGAACGTGAAAGGCTCAGCGGCTTCAGACAGGGGCGGGCTGAAGATGAAGGTGAGTGAAGCCGTAGATCTTGGGGCGCTGAGAAAGCAATTTAGATCACAACCCATTAGTATGGGCATAGGCCAAGCTTTGGAGAAAGCGGAAGCTTCGGACAACTCATGTCACCAAGCGGGGCTATTCCCGGACACATTGTTTTGCGCAGAGAAACGCAGGAAAGGTGCGGATCGTCGTGATCCGTACAGCAAAGAACGTTCAGTGCGGGCAGCGGTCCAACATATGACACTTGGCTATGCCAGCTTAGAAGCGTTTGTAGGCCCGGGTGGCCAGAGTAGCAGTGGCGGCTACATGCCACAGAAGTTTGATTGCAAGTTGCCTGGGATCGGTGCATTGTCGCTCGAATGTTCCGTGATTCCCAAAAGAAAGAAAAGGAGGCGACCGAGAAACAATCAGACTGAAAAGCCAAAGAAAGAAGGTGAACTTTGCAGCATTCTCTCACTTTGCAGCATTCAGGGATAAGATGGCCAGAAGCGGCAGAGCAAAACGAAAACTCAGATGTCTGAGGGAAACAAAGAGGCCGCTCCCTAGCCGTGACAAAGGCCGAGGGGCACTCTGCCAGAAAGGGCAGAAGGGGGTGACTAGGTTCCGCAGGAATTCTCGGAGAGCTAGGGGGAAGGCATTTTGGGAAGAGGGTGTTCACCGCCGATGTGTTCCTCATGGTCGGGCGTCCTATTCTTCTTTTGGTTCCCTTCAATGGACCTTTTTCCAGTAGCGATCTGCGCATGCGCGGGCTGCCGGTTTGAGGCGCTTCGGGCGAAATAAACAAAAGCGCGCCCCTCGATTTTCTGCTTAGGGAGCGGCTATAACCTGCACGTTTTCTTTTTTTCTCTCTTTGGACTCCTCGTGGTGGGTTCGTACGTGCATACAATAATGGCTTTCTAAGAAAAAGGGCGAAGACGCTTGAGACTGACCACGCTGCCAGCACATGGCTGCCAGTGAGGGGGTTACGAAAATGAAAAAAAGAAAAAGGGGGGGCAGGGCGCTTCGAACACTGCAGATTAGTCATGAGAACGTTCGCCTGCTACCGTGACATTCATGTGAATGGTGCGGTGACGGGTCAGTGTGGGAGGGGCAGCAGGACCAGGATATTTTGTGCACGAGTTCTCCGAAAGCCAAACTTTCTTGGGGGTGTGCCTTACTGCCATTTTTAGTTCGCCGTGGCAGCCGCTAGAGGGACCGGTACTGGAAAAAGGTCCATTCAGTACTCCTCCGCACGCGTTGCGCGTGTTTTCCCCTTCAGTGTCAAAGACCTCCCCATACACACCGTATTTGCAACAGATGAGCAGGGCTGGTCGGCCTAAGTGGCAGCAACGTTTCGGCAGGCTACACCCGGAAATGTTTGTTTTGACGAGGGCTTAGGATATTTCCAAGGATTCAGACGGATCCGCGGGTGCATGCATAACTGCGTACTTTACTCATTCTGTTTTGTTATTCAAGTGTTTACTGAGTCTTCGCAAGACGGAGGAAGTTAAGCATCTGTTTCTTTTGGTTAGCAGTGTGTCGGTCATTGTGATTTAACACCGGGTGAAGTAAGCGCAAAGTTTGTGTTTTCGATTGGAGAACTGGTTCATGCGCGTGACCTAACACCGTGTAGTTAGACCTTTTGTTAGGCATTAGAGAAGTAGTTCCTGTTGGTGATCAAACATAGTGTGAAGTAAGCGTAAATTTTATGTTCATTGGAGAAGTGGTTAATGTTCGTGATTTAACGCCACGTAATGTAGGCGGAATCTGCGTTTCAGTGTTCATTTTGTTTCACTCTCATGGCGTGTACGAGGTTTTTCTATGAACCTGAAAAGTGTGCGCATTTAGTGCTACGTGTTTATGGTCAGTTTTTGTATATTGAGGCATTTGTATGTGCCAGTTTGGTTGTCTTGCATAATGGTGAGCCCAACGCAATTTTATGGTTCAGTGTAAAGGAGGGAAGCTACAGATTATTGTTGATTGACGTAGCTGAGCTCTGTGAGCTAGCTATCTGTAGGTTATCTTTCAGATAAGTGTTCATATATAGGTTGGTTTCCATGTTACCAAAGTTTCATTTTCGTAAGTGTACGTGCGAAATGTTATGTTTTTCAAAAAGAGTCATGCAAAGTCATACTTTGTTTTGCTGTACCGTCGTATCGGTCCCGTAGTTTTGACTTTGTGCTGTTGATGGTGGTGAAAGGTGTGCGTTGCCTCGGTCTCCTCGTAAGGGCAGTTGTACCTAAGTAGCTTTGACAAATGGTCATGGGCAAAAAGGGGAATGCCTTTTGAGTTCCTGTTGGCTTCCGCCCTCGTTTGCGTCATCTGCCCCATGGAGCTCCTATAGCCCATTCATGATTCTTTTGTTCTGCTGTAGTTGTTTTAACACCAGAAATTGAGGCCTGATTTTGAGCTTGTGCAACGACATGAGCACTTCGAATCGTTTTAAAGGGGTGTAATATTTTAGTGGTTAGGTTTATTTTGTTTTGTTCGGTTGTCAGGGTCTGGCAGCCCGAGGCGTGTTCAGAGGGCGCTTTCCGAATCGAGTGTTGTTCGACAATGGCAGGGGTGAGACAGCTGCGCATATTGCACAGATTTGATACAAATATGTTTTCCTGCGCCAGGCTGCTCCAAAAGCTTGAAAATTGGAAAAATTGCGCCAAACAGCCCCAAAACAGTCTGACAGCCAAGGATTTTAACGCTGCCGTCAGTTTCAGTGGGGAAAAATGCTTACTGATGGCATAATTTTCGAGTACTCCCAAGATTATGCCATTTATAAAGGTTTAATTGATTGATCATTCAATAAAAAACATGCATAAAATTGTCCCCGAGATAGTTTTTTCGAAAGTCAATATGTCGGGTTGCACATGTTATATTCTGTGTGCCTTTAAAGTTTTCCCATCAAACACCATTGCAAAGGACTGTAGAAAAAATACTTATGTGTACTGTAGCGTCAACCTACTTGTGCAAGTTGATGAAAAAACGGCATTTTTGGAGCACCGTATTTTCGTAACGACATTACTGGGCGCCGCTACTTGGTGTGGTGAAGATGTGAAAACGTGGCCTCCGGGTGAAGCAGTTGCTTGCGGTTCAGGCAGAGTGCTCTTCACCGATTTCTACCTTGGTTTTAGTTATGGGGGTGGCTTGAACACCCCTCGGGCCGTTTGATATGTTGCGGGAAGTTGTGGGACTCGAAAGACGGGAGTTCATCAAAAACAACATGACGCCCGCGAATTCGCCGTGTTTCGAACTTGAGTGTGAGGCCAGTGCGTGCTTGATGTGAAATTTTGGACTCATATTGTAGTGTTATAAAACACTGAGTTATTGCTGTCTTTCACAGCGAGCTTGCGAGTGGCGGGAACGGGATGATTGACGCTGCAGAAGTAGCGGCGCAGGCTACATTGTCGCAAAATGTTCAAGCAGTGTGCGATAGTGGGACGGGATGTTATTTCACGCTAGTAATAATGGTTCATTTATCTGAAGTGAAATTTAATGCCAAGAGGGAGGCGGCTAAACATACCAACGTTACTCAAATTATGATCGTAGGGAACGCGCACCTTGGGGATTGGAATGGGAAGACTGGTGGGGTGTGTCGAGCTGTCACCTCACTTTACGCAACTTTTGCCGTGGCTATACACTTGTGCATAAAGCCGAGTCTGGGGTTACAAAAATAACAATTTCAGCATTCACATAATAATAAAAATGCCTCGCGATTGCTTAGTTTTTCAATTCGATATTTTCAACGGCGTTCAACGCTATCTATGCAAAGCCTAAGAATTTAAAAATGGTTTGTAAAAAGGTAGTGCATTCCCTGCCTTGCGATACTCTGGTAGAAAAAAAAAACTTTATTGAAAGGCTGTTTCAGTGTTATGTGCGCTCAAAACTGATTAAAAATTGCACTTTTCCCCCGTGAGTTGCCAAAAATTTGATTTTTTAGGCTCCTAAGGTGACATAATAAATGTCGTTCTTCTGCTTCAAATCAAGGTTCTTCTGCTCCAAAATCAAGATTTTGCTGCTCCAAAAACTGCTCCCAAATCTAATTCTGCTGTCTCACCCCTGCAATGGTTGTCCTGTCGAGTTTGTCATTTCTGCAGGAGCCTTGTGTTCGTGCCTTCTGTGGGTTCACTGAGGAGACCAGAGAAAGGAAGTAGCACTTCGGAGAACTCCGCCTCGAGCCATGGATGGACCTGCTGACCACCTGTATCATTTCAACCGAGCCGCAATGAGCAGCTCGTTTTACTGATGCATTGTCTGACGGCGGGGCTGCTGTTCGATGCTGTTATGCAATCTGGCTCGGGTGAACCACCAAAAACCTGTTATCGGTCTTTCCTAATCGACGTTTCGACGACACGGCGTGTCCACAATGGCCAACTATGCTGCTACTGGAATACCCCTTTCAGCAAACTCGTGGCCCCTCAAGCGCCAACTGGCCAGCGGCGGTGCTGACAATAGCATCGCTTGGTGCCCTGCACTGCAAACTTCGGCAGTGCGCCTCGCATCATTTTCATGCCCTTTTGTGGCGTGTCAGAAGACGCTGGAGATGTCTTCAACGAGCCACTCGACGAATATCGTGACAATGTAATACAAGACGTCTTCCCGGAGGTGCAACATCACCAGGACAGGGGGCTCCGACCCACGGCGGATTGCCACAGCGGGGGCAACCTAACGCTCACCTGCAAAGAGAGAGGAGTGTGTCTCTCGTGTGTGTGTGTGTGTGTGTGTGTGCATGGGGGCGCTACTATCAGCGTCATGAATTTTGTGATTGGTGCATCCTGACATCAGCCGAGAAAAAGGGTGAAAGGGAACGGGCCCAACGTGCCTATTTAATCTCTCGCACGCAGGAGCGGACTGCCCGTTCTCTGATATCGAAATGTAAATACGTGCACATAAAGTTTCCTTCTGCTTCAACTTCGTCATCATGACTGCCCCGGCACGACACCAACCACAGTCCACTTCAACCACGCTACCCTGGTTCGCAACACTACTCAGTCATCAGTGGATCATTCATGCCTAAACTGAGAAAAGTTGCGACCAGTTGCCACGGTCTGCACATACGCACAGCAGGAGGCCATTTCATAAAACCAAGTGGCACTTGTACATCGTGCTTCCCATGGATGCCATCACGTACCCTACTGCGCTCGTAACACTGCCTAACTGCTCCCGAGGCATACATCTCAGAATGGACTTTTTCATGAACAGTGGTGCAATGATTGACCTGCCAGCCAAGTTGATCCTGCCAGCCAAGTTGATACTGCAATTCTCGGAATGGACTTTTTACGAACAGTGGTGCATTAATTGAACTGCTAGCTGAGTTGATTACTCTTTTCTCCTATCACGTCGTGACACTGCGACAAAGCTGTAAACGTTATCCTTGAAGGATTGCCGATGAACACATTACCGTGCCTCCCTGTGCAAGCCTTATGATCTCTGTGTACTGTCAAGATGCTCCTCCTGACACAGATGCCATCGTGGAAAGTGGCCAGTTTTCTTCTGGAGCGTGGTATCTCCTTCACGTGAGGGATCGTGTGCTTGCAGAAGAGAAAGTGTTTTTCTCACGAATTTCATGGGAGAGTGTCCTCATTTGAACAAGGGGAGCATTCATTGCGTTCTTTTAAAAAATGCAGGAGCAAGTGACATGATTAGTGTGTTAGACTTTCAACACGAGCCCAACATTGCGTTCATGCCTCTGCCTCACTTTGGTAAACCGGGTGCTACTTTATGAAAAACAAGAAAAATTAAGGATATTGGTTTGCCGCTGTGGCGTCTGTTTTTCGTCGAGTTATGCCAGACAGCACTTGCTAAGCACTGAATCGTCATGGAAAATGGAGCTTCACCTTCGCGGTAGTCACCATATCGGCTGTCTTCACATGAGTGTGAAGCTATCCGAACGCAAGTTGAAGACATGCTTGGCGACGACATCATACAACTTTGTAAAAGCACCTTAAGAAAAAAGGCGGCACACTGAGGTTTTGTGTTAACTATTGGCGACTCAATGAAATCGCCAGAAAGGTCGTGTACCGCTGCCACAAATCGACGACACCCTCTACCACCTCTGCCATGCGAAGTACTTCTCTTTGAAGACCTACTGCTGGCAAATTGAAGTGGACGAGAGAGACCAAGAGAAGACTGCGTTTATAAGATAACCCCGGACGGCCTATACGACTTCAAGGTGATGCCGTTTGGTCAGGGCACGGCCCCAGCAACGGTTCAGAGTTATAGACACTGTGCTACCTGGCCTAAAAGTGGCACACCTGCCTCATCTGCCTTGATGACGTTGTGGTGTTTGCCCAGAATTTCAACAAACACCTTGAGAGGTTGGAGAACGTCCTTGAGGCCACTCATACGTTACGGCTAACGCTGAATCCTGAAAAGTGCTGCTTCATGTATGAGGAACTCTCAACCACATCATCAATGCTGACAGAGGCATTCCTTACCCCGTGAAAATTTCAGCCATAGCCAACTTCTCAAGGCTAAAGGGCAGGAAGGCGTGCGAAGACTTCTCAGAGTGGCAGGTACTACCGACGCTTCGTAGAAAACTGCCAAAATCGTTCAGTGTCTCACGTGTTTGACAAAAGGAGACTTTGCCCTCTTCTGGGGGGGAAGTGCATAGCCAGACACGTTCTGCAAGCTTCAACATGACCTACAGTGCATGCCTGCGCTTGCACATTTTGACAAATATGCGAACAGAGAAATGCACACGGACGCAACTGATGTAGGCTTGGGAGCCATCTTAGTCCACTAGCAAAACAGCAACGAAAAAGAAATTGCCTACCCTAGTCGTGGGCTGTCAAAATAAGAGTGAAGCTATTCAACTGCTCAAGAACAGCTCTGCCGTAATATGGGCTGTTTCGAAATTTCGCCCTTACATCTACGCTGGATCATTTAATGTGGTTACAGACCACCATGTGCTGTGTTGGCTCACAAACTTGAACGATCTGCCTGGCTGTCTTTGGTGGTCAAGCTTGCACCTGCACTTATTTGGCATTACGATCATCTACGAATCAGGTGGGAAACATTCGGACGCCATCTCCCTATCACATGCCCCTGTAGACCCTCTGCCACAGGACTCTGATGAGGACAGGGAGTTTTTTTGTCATAGTGACGTAGAGCGACCTATCCACCCAGCAGTGTGCCGACCCAGAGCTGTGTGTCTTGATCCCCTACCCCGGAGGTCAGAACGTCGCCGTGCTCAGAGTTTCAGGCGAAACCCACCTGCATTCTGCCTTAAAAAGTGGTTCCTCGTCAAGAAAACTGACTCTGCCACGAGAACAAAGTATCTTCTCCTCATCCCTGCACACCTCCGTGATGAAATGTTGTAAGCGTGCCACAGCGGCCTGTCTTCTGCACACCTGGGCGCAGCTGGTACACTTGGAAAAATTACAGCAAATACTATTGACCCCACCTAACATTCGACGTCAGCTATTTGGTTCGGAGCTACCAATCTCCATTATTTGTTTGAAGTTTGTGATACAATTGGTGTAGTTATTATAAGGAGAAAAGTCTCTTTCGTGAACCAAATGTGCGTCTTTTCTTCCTGTTCCTTTTAACGCTGACACTGGCTGAGACATGAAGGTGGACTTGTTTAGGGTCCCATGAAGGGTGCTGTAAAGGAAAACCGCGCAGGTTTTTTTCTGGTATTCAATGGTGACGGATTTGCCACAGTGCCAATAACTAGACGAGGGCACTTGGCAATGGTGCAAAGAAATGTATATTCTTGAACCAACGCACACATGGCAGACAGTTACAACTCAAAGTTAACTGACACGTACATATCCCTAAGGCATACCAAACTTAAAGAAAACACAGAAAAGTTCGGACCAAATGTTCACCGTGATGAGGCGTCCAGAGGGCGTTGTGGGTTCTGATGACGATGCGAGGCGAGGCATCACGGGGCTACAATGACGACATCGCACACGCCGGAACGTCGCCCAGGAACACGCACTGTTGTCCTCGTAGACAATGGTCTGCTCGAAATTTGCTCACTATTGGGTGCCCTGTAGCAGCGGACAGGAGGCAACCGGCCACTGCCGGTTGATGACGGACAGCAAGCAGTTGGTCGTCCAAGAGCGGAGCGTGCCAATGTTGCGTGCCTCCATGAGTCGAGTCGCGCCTGGGCCGGAGAATGCCAAGGCACCAGGTAGACCCTTCTCGAGCTCGGGTCCAGAAGACCCGATGAGCTCTCGGCCTCTCGCCTGGACACGGCTCTTCGAACCTGGTCCGTGCACTCCTCCCAGCGTTCTCCTCCGCTCCAGCCTGCTCTGTCCAGCTCCTTGCTTGTGGTCACCTCCCATTGGCCCATGTCATTTCCTCATGTGGCTTGCCACTTCTTTTTCCTCGGCACAACCACACTCATCAAAACCAAGACCATCAAAAATTGCCCAGCCACTCTCACCCCACTTGGGGTGGTGAAAATTGGTTTGCATTTGATGCCCTGAACAGCACTTATTTAGCAGCAGTTGCACCAAGTTGGGCTCTGCTGCGTGCAATTATCAGTATCATGATCGTCAAGGACTGCAACCTCTGATATACCAGCAATAAGATGAGAGCACGCAGGTGCGCCAAGCACTTGTACAGAAGGCAAGAAAACATTAGTGCAGAGTTTTTTTTGCTCTTGAATCTAGCAGCCACAAGTAGTTAATACTCGAAATGTCAGGATAATGTAGCTGCCGCAAGAAATAGCCTGCAACTTGTGCAAAAGAAAAAACTGGCGTATGCACTATATACTGTGGCCCTTCTGCCTTCACTCCTTCCCGTCGGACCTATGCACCGCTTGCCAAAGCTGGATATTTGCTCAATGAATGCACGCCGTATAGGCCATTGGTGCCGTCATTATAGTGCCGTATGTGGTGGCACTTTAATAACTCCCAGTGGAACCATAGTGAACATTCAATGGGACTCATCACGTGTAATGCTTTCTCGCCTGTTTTCACACCTCTCTTTATTATTAAAATTGCATGTAGTATTATGATAAAGTTTTCGACATCTAAAAAATTGCAGTCTTGTGGGATGCTTTGAAAACAAACTACAGCAACAATATCTGTGTGTTTCTTGCCTGACCATAGGACCCTGGTGGCCACTGCAGATTGCTGCTTTCCTGTGTCATCTGCAAGTACCGTACGTTGCTGCCTTATTTAGATTTGTTAATAGGGCCTTTGTGCCTTTATAGACTGGTGTGGTTCACTTAACAATGCCACTCTACTTTAAGGTCAGGCTTATGTGCTTGCTCATGATGTAACAAACACGAAAAGACAGTGCTTTTCAGTGACAAGCCAATACCTAAATGTTGATCATGCTTTTTAAATTGAAAAATGAAATTTGTCAGTCAGAATACTCGTTTGAAGCTCAGTCAAAACACTATTAGTGATTATTGATGTGTTGTGTCATGGAAAAACTATGAACTATATAATTTCTCTTGGAGGGAAACCATCCAGAGCTATAGGAAAGATAATCTGCATGAAATATCTTGCTTTGAAAGTAAAAATTATAATTTGTAACTCAGTAATTTCTCAGTCATTTAAATATGACGCCTTGCTTGTGGCAGGATATCAGTATCAAATATATGCAATTTGTGTTTCTTGTAGAAAGCAATGAGCATAGTCTGAAATGCACCACTTTTCTTTTCTAATAAACCGGTATTCTTGCCACTACATGTGCTCATAATTAATCGCTAAAAATCACTATCATAATCACCACTATCATTTATTGTGCTTCATTTATTCTGTTTATTCGTGTTACTCGAGCATAACCACTTTACGTAATAGGGCAAACCTAAAAAAACTCTAGCAGCGTAGGGTCATATCTAGCTTAAAATTTCTTTATCAGCTTTACTACGGTCACTTCAAATTGTCGCGGGAAAACTACATCCAAGAGCCTTTCAAACATTCAGCGAGAACTCATCACGGTAAGACTATTAGGCAACTGATTAGTTACATTAATTTGCACAAATTTTTTTTGTTTCCTCGAGCAATTTCTCACTGGAGTATGTTACCTGGAGACGGTGAACTCTGTGTCGTTAGAAGTGTTTTCTCAGCGTATCGATATTATAAGCTTTGGCTGAAGTGTTGTTTCAAAATTGGAATACATTATCATTTTCATTTCTTTTCCATAAGCGATTGTGTAAGCATATTTGTGGCTCCGCCTATGTGTGCTGTACGTTTTAAAATTACGTCAAGCAACACTGATTTATTATCGAGTTGTATGTTGAATTTCTGCCAATGTATTTCTTTGTCTTCACTCCTGCATAGGCCCGAGAAGGGCCTGCAGTATCTGTAAATAAATAAAAAAAAAACAATCGATCACTGCCATATCAAAAACAGTAAACATCTGGCTGAAACCGCTTCAGTACCATAGCCTTCCTGCGTTAGCAAGTTGCATCTTACAGTACAAGGTCACTAAAATACTGACTGATACTGCACTAAAGAACAAATTACGGCGCATACAGGCTTCGTTATGCATTGCCTATAAATCTTGAACAACCTAACCGCACAGATTGAAATCGTTTTGTGAGTAGAATAAAATGTTAATTTATTTGAAAGTATGCATGGTTTGAGTGTTTTCAGTCCTGACTTGCACAGTTTAGTTTTAGGAACGAAGCCCCTTAGGGGCTAGGGCTGTTGTGTCTCCTGTCATCGTCGTCGTCGTAATCATCGTATCACGCAGTCACGGTACTAAAACACTGAGACACTCATTTACGCATCGTGCTGGAGCGCTTCGTAACGCACACTAAAGAAACACCGGCACACTCGTTTACGCGTCGCGCTAGAGAGTTTCGTGCTTCAAAGACGAGACTTACAGCAAAGCTGTATACCTTTACCCCCCAACGGTTTCATCCCCGTTGGCAAAATTGCCAAGGCGCCAAGAATACACTTATACACTGCATGCTTCGCCCTTCCCCAGGTTTCACGTTAGTGGAGGTGTTTTTTTTTCCTATTTTTCTACCTTTGCCTTAAGCTCTGTCACCATATTTTTTTACATGATCGGAATTTCGTTTCCACTATTTTTACTTTTTTACCCATGCTGATAGCCCTGTCTCCTACTGTATCTGTCTTGGGTCATGCGCTGATGAATACACTCATCCTTCATTAGCAGTACGTAGTGTTGACTATGCGAGTTTGCGCAGGAAGAACCAAACCATGCAGTTTATCACGGCACTGGACAGAGACAAGCTGTAGCTGCACTGTCACAGCTATTGGGCTTCGAACCGGAAGTGCCAGGGGCAGACGATTTGCCCATGAGCCTTTGCAGTAAACACTCAGTATCCTTCACCTATTCACCGCCTTGACTCGACAACATCCACTTTCCTTTTGGCGCTCAGCACAACTACATTTCTCCCCTGCACCCCACAATGCTGCCTTCAGCCTCGTTTCATATGCCTCATTGTGAGCATTCATCACGGCTCAACAGGAGCAGAGTTTGTAGTTGGGCAAGTTGGTACATTATTTAACGAAACAGTGTTACACACAGGACAAAGGGAAGAAAAGGTGACACAAGCGCTAACTAATAACTGTTTATTTGATTAGAGAGAACGGAACATATAGGCAAAATATTTTCAGAGTAGCCGTGCGCATGATCAGTGAACAAATAATTATATGCAAACAGCCGGAATGTTACAACCAACAGAAGACGCTATCTTGACAAGTACTATAAATTTTTTTTCCAGGAGTGCTATTGACGGGGTGCTTTCACACGAGGTTCCTCTTGTGTATTGCAAATGCTTCACAGATTTCTTGTGTGCACTGGCCTTTGTATCTTCATAAGATACTGCATTTCTCAAACCACGGTGCATACCGTGTTGAGCAAGCATGCTGCCCATGCCAGTCTTCAGTGTGTTGGCATGCTCCCCGAAAACAGGTGGTTATTGAGTTGAGCGTCCACCGTGGCAGTGGAAGTCACCATGTGCATTCGTGTGCCTTGGTGATGCCAGGCACCTAAGAGTAAAATAGGTACAAACGGCTCCCCGGCCAGGCGCTCGGCCCTTGTGTGGCGCTATGGAATCGCCCCTATGGAATGGGCAGCTGTAAAACTCCGGGAGCTTTTTTTCCCCCTTTGTCCTGTGTGTTCCTGTTTCGTTAAATGAACGACTCAACCGGCCTCATCGTATTGCTGTGCCGCCTCTTTGATCTGTGTGCTGGAATTATAGAGCATCATTAAAAAAGCTACTGCCTGCTGTTTTTGAGATGCAAATGGATTTTTTGAAAAGCCAAGACGTACCCCATAAGGAACGTAAAGTATACAGTGTGTTACAGCTGAAAGTCTCTATATTGATGCCCAAGTTGACACTGGAGCCACCATAATAACCACGAAAGAAAATTTGAGTTTGCAGCTGTGAAAATTGAGAACCCCATACACTTGCCCTCCTTTGTGTAGTCCAGCTAACCAAGTTGTACTAGAGCCATCAAGATACTGCACAGTGCATGTTGTGATTGAGGGAACGAGGCCTTACAGGTGCAGTGAGCAGCCTTATCTTGCTAATCTCAGGAACTCATTTTAGGGTGGCACTTTTAATTGGCATCTGATGTGAATCTGCCAAACCCAACACTGAATTCACTGCAACAGAGCAAACAGGCATCCACGACGTGCCGCAGCACTGCTATGTGGCCGGTACAGATTGTCCTTGGCTGTGAGACAATAAGTTCGCTTTCTGGTGGGAAGTTTGAAAATGGAGACTTGCTGATTATTTCCAGTGACCGCTTCCTTCTAAGGGGCATTGTTGGTTCAACTTGAACTCTGGACTTCCCGCTTGGATTTGCCGTGCTGGACGCCACAACCACCACCCACGACACAGTTATCTGCCAAGGTGCCACCATCGCTACTGCTGTGGTCTCTGATGCTGTGGATGTTGTTTTCCTGTCCCATTTTTTCACTCTATTTCTAATCGTCTCCATTTTACCTTTCCCACCACAATCAGCTTTGACCTGACCCCCCAAAAAACTTTGGTTGATTCCTCTGTCATAGAATTCCGTATTACCCGAAAGTGAAATGTGCAGCAAAATCTGCAGCTGAGAATGATTTGTGGGTCGCCGGCTGTCTTGTAAGTGCTTGGCGAGCGGCGTCCTGCTGGAGGGGCCCTTCGGCAAAGATGTACTGGCATCATTTCTGTGACGGATATGACGTCAGTGAAATCCTGGTGTATCGCGGCACAAAACACTTTTGTGTTAAAATATGAAACCCGAAAACGAACAACCCTAAGTATAACGTGCTCTTTAGTACAAACCTTTGCTTCCCCGCAGGAAGACTGTGTGCAGGGGTGCACCTTTTACAGGCCGCTTGCTTTGTTGTACTGGTGTCATTTCCGTGACGAATACGATACAAGTGAAATCTTCGTGAATCCTGGAATAAAACACTTTTACTCTACTGCACCTCTTACACTCCGAAATCTTTGCTGCACGGTCCGAAGCAGGACTGTGCAGCACTTGCACCCATGGAACATTGCGAATGCATTCTCCATTGCTGGCAATGAGTTCCATTTGGACATACAGGTTTACTGTCATTTTATAATCCCCACAAACTCTTACTTCACCGTTGGGTTTATAAAGAGCCACTGGAGGCATTGTTCACTAGCTATGTTGAACTGAAATTAGCACCCCAGCTCCTATCAGCGCCTGCAACTTCTTTGACACAGCGTCCCACATCTTAAAACACACTGGCTGATGCTTACACAACGGCGATGTGCTTCTTTCTTAACACAGCAGCTTTACCAAGATGCCATCTCATTAACCAAGTTCCATTTCAGACACCAAAAAAATTTCTCTAAGACTCGCACTACCTTCCTACACTGATACCGCACATGCTCAACCAGTCCAGGTTTAGAACATCCACCTAATCTCGACCCAACAGCACTGTCTCAACTTCTGTGATGTCCACACGAAAACTACAGGCAGGGTAACTCCCCGACCATAGTGTTCCACAAGTACATTCACCCTCCCTACAGTCTGCAAGGGAATGCCCCATATGTTCATAGCCTCATACGGCAACATTGCGGAGGTACGCTTGGCTAATTTTTTACAAACACACTCTTGGGTACAATTAACACAGCTTCACCCGTATCAAATGGCATTCCAACATCTACCTGCCACTTTACCATTCACCATATAACGTAGGTTACTACTTTCTCAGGAAAATAGGTTATGCAGCACAAGTTCCTCCTCACCATTCATCGTCTCTGGGTTGTCATTCTCCTCACCCACAACACCACGCGCACCGATGCAGCCTTCAGACCCTTGCCAGATGCCCCACCTGCTTACATAGATGTCACCTGTATTTACGGAACGAGCACGCTTTTCTGTCATGACACAATCCGCAGCAGAAACACTCGGGTGCTTCAGTCAGGTGCTCTGCTGTGTCAGCCACTGCAGCTGGTTTGGCTGAAGCTATAGCTGCAGGCTTCGCACAGTACACCTGACGTCCACAACATTCACTTTCTTGGGTTCGTTAGTAGCTGAATCAAGTGTCTCGGCATGAGCTAGTTAAATGCTTTTGGCCATGACACATATAGCGGCAAAGGTCAATGTGCTCTTAAGTTCACCTTGGGTTGGTTGGTCTTTCGACCGGGCACAAAACAGTCCCAAAACGTTGCTCCCAGAAAGGTCCCAAATTCGATCGATAACGCTAGCCCTTTCATTTGCATGGCCAATGCAGCCACACTCCCGGCTTTGTGCTGCAACCAGTGATTAAACCGGCTCTGTTCCGCATTCTGCATCTGTTTGGGGGCACAATGCTCACTAATAACCATGACCAGCGGACTGTACTTATCCTTTGGCTCTGCCGGGGTGAGCAGGTTCTCCAGCATGTGGTGTCTTCTTGCTCATGGCCATAACAAACGTCAAAGCCTTCAAGACACTGTTTACTTTCAATACAGTGGTTACACCTTCACGGCACAGACGTAGTGCTCATACCACTTCACGTAGGATTCGAAGTCCTCATGCTCGTCGGATTGCTCGAATTGACCAAGCAAAGCCATGCTTCTGTCTTCGGTCAAGCTGCTTTGTCCTCCGCGTGCCTCCAGGGTCACGACAATCCCATCCTCGTCACTGCTGTTTTTTTGGCTAGGTGAAGGCAGCAGTTTAACGTGGTGAGCCGAGCAATCTTTATTGGTCACTGCTTGTTAGTCGAAGAACATGAAGCGTTAGGCATGGCTCTTTTTATTGCGATAGCAGCTGCGGACAAAAGAGCAGATAAATGCTCTGAGTGCATGCATGTGCAGGGACATGATGCCAATAAGACAACACACACCAACTGAAACACAACTTTACCATCAGACACTTTTGCATACAACACTGCATATCAGCAGACTATCGGTTATTTTCTCATTTTTCTCCTAGCTGCAGCAGCCATCTCTGCCTGGAGGGGAAAGTTAATGTGGCCCCTTAAGTCGCACCCAACATCCCGGTTGTGGACTTGTAGTTAAAGTGACATGCTCCTACTCTATGGGCACTATCCTGTACTTTACCTTCAGCTTAGCATCATCCTCATCGATATCTATCTTATATTCTTGTGACCATTGCTGTTCCTGTGGATCAGTCCTTTGAGATGGCTGCATCGGGGAATCAACCCCCTGCCTAACCACTTTCAAGGGTTTCTTGATATGCAAAGCAATTTCAAATTTGCATTTTTGGTCACAAAATTTTTAAATGTCATGCACTCACTGTATGGGTCACTCAACCTCCCCTAAATGAAGTTGAGCATGCATACCCTGAAAACGGCGTGGTTATGAACAACCATACAAAACCAAAAAATTCTGCATCTTTCACTGGAACTCCGTTGCAGTTTAAAAATCAGGCTATACCGTAGATACGAACATAGAGGGCAATATCATGCCCAGTGTCCGGCATATGCAGTAGCACTTTCACAGCCATCAGTGAGCAGTCTGTGTAACACATAAAATAAGATTCATTTTAGGCGCAGCTGTCTTGTTGCAACAGCCAATATGTTTATTGAGTACCACAAAAAAAATCCAAAATGGGCATAATCAATGTAGGGCACACATTGCATGCACACATTTAACCTTTCACATGTGAGTAAACACTGTACAAGCTAATATGCAGGTTTTAGCGATAAATTTCATCCAAGCAAAGCATAGGCTACACATGCAAAAATGAAGTACGGCTGAGTTTCTCAATTGCTAGAATTGAGGTCTTACGCAAGTCAACCATTTTCTTGCAGCAGCCATAATTTTCCCATACTATGTGCTTGCAGCTGGTAAAGCACAAACAAAAGAACCCTCCACGTTATCTTTGCTTGCCCTCTGTGCACGAGCTTAGTGCACTTGTGTTATGGTTGCTGGCATATAAAGGGTAACAGCTTTTTTATTTCATTTCATTACTTTATTTATCCAAGTCTTCTGTACAGGATTAATTTTCTGGTCAATCTAAGCACGCAGTGCTTGTAAAGTGGCCAGGCAGTAGGTGAAACAACACATTTTAATTACTGTAACAGGAAGAGGAAGAGGTCGATGAGGAGCCGGGCAGCAGCCAGGGGGGGAACAAGAGGAGGAGGTGAAAGGACGAGAACCGTTGTTTGTCTACTGAGTGAACTCGACCCAATAAAGGGGAACGTTACAATTACATTTCACGAAAAGTACCGCAATAATATTTGTGTATACACACTAAGCACTTCCCAGTGCATGAAACAAAATGACACATAAAACGTACACACAAAAAAAGTGTATTCTTGCTCCCGAACATTCATCTAATTAAATTGAATGCTACAGTAACTCTTATCAAAGGAATACACCAATACCACACTCACTTTCAGGAATACACTTCAATATGACTTCAAAAGCATACAGACATAAAGGAACATGAATAAACAAATTGAACACAAGGCGGAAAACAAATCCCCACATGTCAAATGGCGTCACCTACTCAAGTGATTATACACCTGCACACCATTTTTTAATTGCTTCGTTCAGTTTCCGTTTCATGTTTATTGGACATAGTTGATCAGTTAATTCACTGAATATCTGTGGAACATACTAGTTCCATACTATTTTTCCATAGTGTACACTGGGGTTTTACATACCTCTCAGTTTTTTGCAGTGCCACACTCTTTTTTACTGCAAATCTAAAAATCCACACTCTTTTTTACTGCAAATCTAAATTCTTTAGTGGAATTTTTTAGCTCTTGGTGATGACACTGATGATGCCATGCAACTGAATACAGTTCGGTGCTACTGCTAAAAGTCCTCTCTTTGAGTACTGCTCAGCACATGAAACAGAGCGATTTTTATCACGTCAACTGGGGACATGAGAATTGCTTTGCAGTTATCGATAAAGTCCTTGAACTGTTGTGTGGTAGAATACAAGTTACTGATCACTTCAGTTAATGCAGTGCTCATGTGTGCGGCTTGTCACTCACTCTTTTCCGCAACTAAAATTGCCCACATCGAAACCATTCAAATATTTGTTTACTTGAAAGTTAAAATCCGAATTTGCAGATTGCCAAGTCATGACCTTTATGAAGGATATCTCGGAAGCCAAATTAAACAAATGTACAACGCATTTACTGGAACAGCATATTTTTTGGGGAAATGTTTTTAGTAGTACAGACTTTTCATGACTAATTAGGTGCTACCTATAACCCTTTCTTGACAGGTGCTGCAAGCACCTTTTCACTAGTGTTCACCCTGTCATGAATAACAAGGTTTGATTTAAGAGATTAGTTTTTTTCACAGGTTCTGCATAGAGGAGGGTGTCTATCAGCCTGAGAAAACTTTCACTCTCTTCAGTGTTGCGTATTGTAAGCTTGCTGATACAACTGATACAGTGGCTATTGTGGAGTGCTCATGATAGATCTGTTAAATTCCCAAAAGCCCTTTCGAGAAATACTGCAATAGTAAACCCTTAGTCATTGTTACACATCATGCATGGCCTAGGAAGGCTTAAGTGCAAAGCAATTGCAATGCATATGGCCCACTGGCTTCACAACAGTGCGCATCTTTTCATCACTGGATATCTTTGGCATTGAAAAATTTGCATTTTTTCTGGCTTCACAATCACTGTGACTTAGCAGAGCTTTTTCCAGGCGACTTTTCTGGCACAATGTAAACTGGCCATTTTGCTCGCATGCGCACTCTATTGTTTGACAAGTACCCGTTCGTCAGCAAAGCTCTTCTGAAAGGTGCTACATCCACAGGGCCTTTTTCCATTGTGCTGTTTCACGTGAAACCAGGTCGTGTCTACCAGTAAAGATTTTCACCAGGCGCTGCACAAGTAGACCTTCATGCCAGAGTGCAATCTTTCAAGTTTTTACCACTTCAGATCTTCTGGTAATGCTCTGAGATGCCACACACTTATGTCACACGGGGGTCAACCAGATGGCTTCTACTAATAAAGCCCTTCTGACAGATGCTGCACTAATAGGGCCTTTCACCAGAGTGCAATCTTTCATGGCTGTGCAGATGGGCTTTTTGCGTAAAAGTTTTTTGACAGAAGCTACACATGTAGGGCCTCTCACCAGAGTGGGCTCTTTCATGCCTGATCAAGCTGAATTTTTCTTTAAAGCTCTTTTGACAGATCCTACACGAGTGGGTCTTTACACTGGAGTGCAACCTTTCATGTTTAACCATACAGGACCTTGTAGTAAACCTCTTCTGACAGATGCCACAAGCGTAGGGCCTCTCACCAGTGTGCGTTCTTTCGTGAATACGCAGGTCGTGTATTCGAATGAAGCCTTTCTGACAGATGCTACACAAGTAGGGCATCTCGCCAGAATGCAATCTTGTATGGGTAACCAGTTGGGCTTTTCGTGTAAAGTTTTGCTGACAAATGCTGCACACATAGGGTTTCTCACCAGAATGAACCCTTTCGTGATTAACCAGGTCCCTTCTTTTAGTAAAACCCTTCTGACAGCTGCTACACACGTAAGGCCATTTGCCGGTGTGCAATGTTTCATGATCAGCCAGGTAGGATGATTTAGTGAAACTCTTCTGACAGGTGCTACAGACATAGGGCCTCTCACCAGAGTGCAACCTTTCATGCACAACCAGTGTGTTCTTTCGAGCAAAGCTCTTCTTACAGGTTTTACACACATAAGACTTTTTTCCTGAGTGCAATCTCTCATGAGCAACCAGATGGCTGTGTATAATAAAGCTTTTGAGACAGACACTGCACACATACGGCCTCTCACGAGAGTGCAATTTTTCATGCACAACGAGTGTGCCCTTTCGAGCAAAGCTTTTCCCACAGGTTTTACACACATAAGACTTTCTGCCAGAGTGCAATGCCTCATGAGCAACCATATGGCTGTGCATAATGAAGCCTTTGTGACATACACTGCACACATACGGCCTCTCGCCCGAGTGCACTCTTTCATGAACAACCAGCTCATTTCTTGAACCAAAGCTCTTTGAGCAGTTGTTACACACGAAAGGCTTCTCGCCAGAGTGCAATCTTTCATGAACAGCCAGGTTATATTTTTTATTAAAGCTCTTCTGACAGATGCTGCACGTATAAGGCTTTTTGCCAGAGTGTAATCTTTCATGCGCAACTAGGTCAAATTTCCGACTAAAGCTCTTCTTACAGATGCTACACACGTAGGGCTTCTCACCAGAGTGTTCTCTTTCATGGCTAATCAGTTTGGATCTCTGCGTAAATTCCTTATTACACATACTACATATGTGAAGATTCTGGCCTGAGTGCAGTCGCATGTGTGCATCCAGACTGTGTTTTTTACGGAAGGTTTTTTTGCACAGAGTGCAGTTGTAAGCATCCTTAGTGGAACACACTTTCCCATTAGTGGTCTGGTGGTTGCGTTCGCAGGACAGACAGGAGGGCAGCTTCCCTCCAAGTTGGATATTCTTGCTGCCAGAGGATGAACTCCTGTCCCTAAAATGAGACAAGATTAAATAAATTGATCAAGAGAAATGCAAGAAACATGCTAAATGCCAATTCACCTAATAATCTAGTTTTGTGTATGAAAATGCACAGTGTTGTGTCTAAAAATTTATTGGCATTGCCTACCGAAATTTACAAATTGAGTGACAAGCTGAAAACTGCCTGGCAGTAAGACCTGCGTATACAAATCGTATTTCACACAGCCCAGTGTTCACATTTTCTAAAAACGAAAGTAGGCTCTAATTAGGCCACCAAACACATGCTTAAAGAATTCCAAATGTTCTCCCAAAATGATTAAGGGGCTCTTGCATACATAGCCGAATAAAAATACACAATCAAGAGCTCGACGACATAGCATGCTTTAACTATGCACAAAATGAAGAAAAACCTCTCACTTCAAATTGTAAGTCTACATTCGCAGCTGAACATTTTTGCAACTGAGCCACAGTATAAAAGGGCAGATGTATGCAGGACTTTACAGAGCAAACAACTTTTGTAAAGTTCCCAAATATCTCTATACTGCAAAACATTTAGCTTCAACTCGTTACATGGGAGAAGCCTAGTCTTGGGGATGTTAGCATAAAATGCTGGCTACCCGAATACCGTATTTACCCGGTTCTAACGCGCACTTTTTTTCCGGAAAAATAGGCCGAAAAATCGCATGCGCGTTAGAATCGGATACGAAACCGAAACTGCCGAAGCAGCGGAAATTTCGGCCCACCCATCACCATCACCATCTCAAGATGGCGCCAAAGCTTTTAGCAATGATTTTTCAGGCGCAGGAAGCCTAGGCGCCTAGGCTTTGCTATCGGCGTTCACACAAATCGTCAAATCGTTTCACTTGCGCGCTTGATAACAGAAGCAGTGGCTCCCACGCGTTCAACACAAGCCATCGGCTCAAGCGTACACCTCTGGAGAAGCTCTCCGTGTGGGCGTGCGAAGCGAGGGGGCCACGATCCTATCGACCATGGTTGAACGTTCGTTCAGAAGTGTGGCATCGCGAACAGCACTTGACGGTACCGAGGACGAGATGTTTTGGTCAGCGGAGAGCGACAAGGAGTCAGATGAGTGAGATTACTTCGGGAAATAAATCGCCCGTTTCTCTCGCATTCGTTTGTCTTGGTCACAAAGTTCCGTGCGCGTTACAATCGAGGGTGCAAGTTTTTTCGGTTTTCTTGCCAGGAAAATCGGGTGCGCGTTAGAATCGGGTAAATACGGTAGTCTTGCTCTGTTATTGTGTGGGCAGTCAAGCTGCACTTATAAAAATTATCAGGATTCAAAATAGCATGAATTTACGTAAAGTGTGGCTGAAAACATGGAACTGCATTGGCCTGCTCACTCTGAATATCAATAAAAAAAAGCCACGATTGTTCTAATTTGGAAAAATATAACTCGCCTATGTTCACGTGTAAAGACAGTTCAAGGTAAAAAATATCAGTTCAGATTAAACCACGCTGAAAATGAAGCTAGGGGAAACCAAAGCTTCGCAATATGAGAGACCAAATGAAAAGCGCTTCCCATTAAATTGCAAAACTACATATGTGGCTAGGATACATTGAAGTCGCAGCCAATGAAGGCCCCAGCCCAAGAAACTGCTGATACTCATTTTGCAGACATTGTGGAAGCTTCGGGAACTATAGTGGTCTATTCATCATCATCATCAGCCTATCTACACCAACTGGAGGGCAAAGGTGCCTCCCGTGGATCTCCAATTATCCCGGTCCTGGGCTAACTGCGATCAATTTATTCCCACAAACTTCTTCAATCTCATCTGCTCATCTAACTGCCTGCCACCCCCTGCCATGCTTGCCTTCTCTACGGATCCACTGGTTACCCTTATTGACCAACGGTTATCATAAAGGGGCACTGACACAAAATTTTGAAGGCGAGATAACTTCGGAGATAGATTGGTGGGAACACATATACATCATCTGCAAAATATCAGCGGCGAATACAGCCTAGAACATATTTAAAATCAATTTTAAAGTGTGATAAATGCAACCGAGCAGCCAGCAGAGGACCACGCGCAATCGACATCCCGAGGATATTTTGTAAATAAACAACATCCAAACACGTCACGAATTTGTGTTTGCCGCTTCCGCACTGCCGGCGTTTTTCGCCGGCTCGCCGCTCCAATCGGAGGGCCGGAGGGCGGAGCTTCTGCTCTCGAGAACGAACGACCCGGTCGTTGCGGAGGAGGCGCCGTGATTTCGTCAGCTTATCGGGCAGCTGGCCGCGACCAAAGTTCTACAGCGATTCCAGGCACTCTGTTTCTATTACTGTTTATTACCATTGGATGCCAAGACGCGCCGGAGGCACGAAAAGCCCACTGAGCTAGCCGCACGGTCGCTGTGTAGGCGGCGGCCACGGCCGGCGCAGGTAGCTCGAGTGATAGCTTGTTACCGCTGCACGAAATTGTCCCCAAGTCCCGACCATGGTGGCTTACATGAGAAAGGAGTTAATGATGCGATGGCTGGTTGCATTAAAAAATTGTCATCTGCACCGCTTACGAGAGCGGCACTCGAATATCTGCCGCAGTGCTAAGCCCAACACATCTGTAGGCGGACCTGTAGGCAGACCGGCCGGCTGCTCCCAGCGCGCGTCTTGCCACCCACTGTCTCGAGCGTCGCGTGTCATTCTTTAGCCGCGGTAGCATTTGCACTCGCAGCGCCTGCGTCACATCCACGGTCGCTTTTTAATTAAGCGCCTCACGAGATCAGTACGTGGGGGCATTCGCAGAAACTGCCGTCGATGCGGATTCGACAGTGCTACGGCGGCTCTGCTCTGTGATATCCCTCCGACGGTTACGTGGTCAGCTTTGTTCACACAAAATCCACAAAATTCCTCGTTTCGCGGCACTCGCTGAAACCGACACTGCGACTGGCCGCATTAATAATGCCTCTAATTAAACAACCGTCGCACGCTGAAGCAAATGAGGTTTCTACAGATTATAAGTAGGTCACTAGCTACTTATCGCAACAAAAAAAACAAGATGCAAAATTTTTCTGTCAGTGCCCCTTTAACTTCGCGTCACATGCCCTGCACACGCCCATTTCTTCTTAATTTATACTAATATGTCCTTAACACACGTTTGTTCCCTGATCCACTCCGCTCTCTTTTTGTCCCTTAATGTTACACCTATGATCTTCAGTTCCATTGCCTGTTGAGCCATCCTCAATTTAAGTTGAACCCGTTTAGTGAGCCTCGAAATTTCTGCCCCTTAGGTGAGTACCGGTAAGATGCAGCTGTCATACACTTTCTTCTTTAGGGACAATGGTAGGCTACCAATCATTATCAGAGAATGCCTGCTGAATGCACCCCACCCCTTTTTTATCCTTCTAAATTATCCTTCGTCATAGTTGGGATCCGAGGTCACTACGCAGCCTAAGTAATGGGTGCGGGCAGGGCATGTAATGCGAAGACAAGATAATTATTGGTCATGTAGTGACATAATCGCCATCGTCACCATCAGCGCCACTATCATACTCATCCTCCCACAGTCATCATCAGCGGTGCCTGGCGAGGTGAGCAGGGACACGTGACACAGGAGAGTTGTAACGCAACTCAGCAGCTGGGCAGCCGCTCATTCTGGCCAGGCCTACGCGACCGAAATAAATGCGGAAAGCCACATCTGCTTCACGCCTGCTTTCTACAAAGTGGTGACCCGGACTTTCCGCGCCTGCCACCCGGCCAGGGGCACAGCGACATGGCAACCTGGGGGGGCCCGCTCATACCGGAGTTTGAGCCACGCACCTCTGAGGTTGTTTTATCAAGCTTGAGGCTACATTCTCGCTGAACTATGTCACCATACAGCCGTTCAAGCACTCCATCCTTTGGGAGACGCTTCCACTCGAGCTCCGCTGCGTCCTCGCCCTACCACCGCCCAGCGAAACCCCCTACAACGACCTTCGCGCTGTCATTCTCGCGCACTACGGCCTCACAGACGACCTGTTTCGGCCTGCAGCAGAAGTGGTACACGCACGCTCTGCAGCCGCCCATTGTACCCTCTGCACCATTGCCCTCGTCCCTTGCCACCAGTGTCGCCCCCTTGGACTCAACCTCCAGCGCGGCAGCCACACCTATACCGACAAAAGTCACAGCCGACGTCGTCACATACGCCAACCGGCCGCAGCCCTCCTCCATCCCCTTCTAGCACCCCATGCACAGCCTCCGGTGAGTGCTCTGTGACCGTTCAATCTTGCCCACCCCGGTCGACTGCTGCCCCACTGCCGCGCATCGTGTGCACCACGACGCCGGAACAGTGCCCTGCTCCAGTGCAGTCGCAGCGTAGCTCATACGAGACGCGCGTCGTGGCTCCCAACGCCAACCCCGATGGGCTGGCGTCCCCCATTGTGCTTCCATCAACGCCTAAGCTGGAAGTTAGAGGGAGTGATGCCGCTGGCCATGGCGATTATATCCCGGCCTCACGGCTCTCGGAGCAACATGCGCAGGTGCGCCATTGGGAGCACTTTGGCAAAGCATCTGCGACTACTGCGCTGCCTCAAACGCCACGAGAGCATTCCCGTGCACGTGATCTGCAGAATGACCAGACGCAGCACGGTACACCCGCGGAGCACTTCCAACGTCATCAATCGCTGATGTCACCACCAAAGAAGCGCGCTGCTGCACCTCGATGCCGACATCGCTATCGACATCGAAAGCACCCGCCTAGGAAGTGGGTTTCGTCGCTGACACTCCTGCGTCGCACTCCCGCGAGTCATCAGCACCGCCTTGCCCAACGTCTCTCGCACACACGCGGTGGACAGCGACTCGGGGTTCGTGCGACTGCTCATCGGCGTTCTGGGACTGGAACGTCTCGCTATGGCCTAGGTCAGTGCAGGCGTCTTGCCACGGCCACCGGCCTGTTCGCGCATGCAGCTGCACGTCAGTGTGCCTGCGTGGCAAGTGGCTGCAAGACGAGTGCCCATCCTGCAAGCGTCGCTTCGTCGTCTGCGCAGTGGCCGCGGCTCGCGCCGCTTTTCCTTCAGAACTGCTACACCCTGCGCCAACTTGTCCCATCCCCCACTCTCAGTCAAGGCCCCTCGAGGCCCATCTACTCCCCGGGCACTCTCACCGGGCTGACCAGGACTGCTCACTGTCTCAACTCGAATGCGGACACTCGAATGCTTCTGTACTGTACATACCTGTACATAGTTTGTTTCCCCCCCACATGCTCTACATCTGTCATCTTACACGCTACGCGCTAGGGGGGGAGCCCTGTAGAGAGATCAGCGGCACTATCATCATCATCCCCATCCTTCCACAGTCATCATCATCACTGCCTGGCGAGGTGAGCAAGGACACGCGACACAGGAGAGTTGGAACGTGACTCAGCAGCTGGGCGGCCGCTCATTCTGGCCGGGCCTACGCGACCTAAATAAATGTGGGAAGCTGCATCCACTTCACGTCTGCTTCCTACAGTCATTAAGGGTGACGAAATGGATCCCTAGAGAAGGCAAGCGTAGCAGGGGGCAATAGAAAGTTAGATGGGCAGAGGAGATCAAGAAGTTTGCGGGGATAAATTAGTCGGAGTTAGCACAGGACTGGGATAATTGGAGATCTATGGGAGAGGCCTTTGCGCTGCAGTGGGCATAGACAGGCTGATGATGATGATGGTGCAAAATGTGTGAGAACTTTTACCAACTGGTTTAAAAATCTTGGCTGTAATAATATTGATGTCCATATTAGGTCTATGTTTATTTACTGCATCGAGTGTTCCACAGGGTTTTTTGTGTTCATTTGTACAAGAACATACTTTTGCATTCCATAAAATGCATGTGTTTAAGCATAGGATTTCCATAACGTTTATGTTCTAGGAACAATAACACTGCAAGCATCACAACCCACCCTGTGTCGCTAGAAGGTGGGTGGCAGGAGCAGATGTGAAGACCAGCTTCCACTGCAATGTCAGTACCACCTCCTGAAACAAAAACTGTCGCTGAGGCACCAGTTGGGCTTTGTCCACATCCCAAACTAAAAAAAATCAATGGTCAGAACAGCTAAGGGCAATGACTAGTACTATCCTCAGACAAACTTTTAATTTCAATGTTTGTGAAGCAGGGCTATAAGAATTATCAAACTGAAAAAGTACACTGACATGTCTCAAGCAGCCACATTTTGCATTTATTTGGCTACACGAAAGCAAACGTGCCTAAGTGATAAACATTAAGTGTAAATTTCTCCTAAATGGCTTTCATATGACAGTTGTATACTTCGCTGTGGGCACATGGCAGTTACTACTTTAAAGCTTGTTTTGTTTCACATGTTTTGTAAGAAAAACAGCTACAACCAGGAAGTGCCCATAAGCCAATGAAAGGCACGAATTTCTCCTCTTCCTTTTTTTTGTGACATGAATCTGAGGAGTCTGTGCAGATGTCATTCTACTAGCGCAATAAGGAAGAGCAAAATGCCACGACTACGCAAATACTTCATCAAACAGGGGCCCTGGCCAAAATTTCAAACAAGTTTACAAAAGCACAAGTGGAAATCTCTTCTGCTACCATATAGGCTCTTAAATTGAGGTAAACTGCACGGTGTCAGTTGGCATTACTCACAAATGGTACACAGATGGCATCATCAGATCAGAAGACCGATGAAAAGTGGAGAGATATAAGTTGTAAACAGATTATGTAAACATCCAAGATTCCCAAAGTTTAACCTCGCACCTAGATGCAAATTTAATACTCCCTCCCTATCACCTGGAATTGATCGAAAAAAATTGGTTGGCCATGTCCTGACAACAGAAGAAGAAAATTTGGAAATAGCATTATCATTTTTTATCCCGCAGGCTTCCTAAGAGACACACAGCTTCATTAACCAGGTGCAACCTTGCTATGCAGATTAATAAGACAATATTTAACTTTTCATGAAATCCACTCATCACAGCAGCACAGAGTGGGAATACAGACCAGGAAACACCTGCTTCAATAAGTGCCTTTCAAAAAAAGTGCCCTCTGTTGCACACAACTGCAAATATGTTTAGGTTCGTTATGCAGACATCATCTGGCAGTTGAATTGTAACATCTGCTTGGGGGCTGCATATTGTCACGGGATGGGTACGCACCCTCTGAAAGGAATATAGACACCGGGGGATTGGCCCCAGCCCGGACAGCTGGTGTAGTGAACAGTTGACCGGCGAGGAGGAAGAGGTCGAACCATCTCGCTCTCTGGCTGCACCCACTTGAGACTGTGTGCTGCTGTGTTCCCCACCGTGTGGCATATTAATTACCTGCAATATACCATCTTCCCCATAACATCTTTTGGTGGTGAAGCCAGGTAACGTTCCATCGCTACGGATCTCCGAAGCGGGCATTGCATCGGCTCAACTGTGATGACTGCCAACACCTCGGGTACCGGGGGCACTGCCACAGCCCCGAGCGTAATTATGGCGCAGCCCCGTGAGCCTGGAAAATTCTCCGGTACCAATGACACCGATGTTTGGATCAAACTTGTCGAACGAGTAAGTGCCCTGAACGCTGGGACCCAACTATAATGCTCGCAAATGTTCCTTTCATCCTGAAGGGAGCAGCACTCACATGGTATGAAACGAACGAAGCAGACCTTCCTAGTTGAGACGCCGTCAAAGCAGGGCTCTGTGAGGTATATGGCAAGAAAAAGTGCCGCCAGCTTGTTGCGAAAAAACAACTCGCGACTCGCACTCAGACATCGACCGAGCCGTACGTGGAATATATACAGGATAATCTGTCCCTGTGCCACCGCGAAGACGACAGAATGAATGATGAAGAAAACGTCAGCCATGTACTGAAAGGGATAGTGGTTGCAAGGAGTGCAACACGGTCGGCGCTATAATAAAGGAATTCCGGCGCTTTGAACAAGCCAAAAGCCATTGTATCACGACCCAGTTCGCACGGCTTCCGAATACCGCGGCTACTTCAACCTGCGAAGCAGCATTTTTGGCATCGCCTCCACCCCAGGTCATGTACAGCATGGATACTGGGCATTCTGAAAATGTGGTGACCAGCATCGTACGCTGTGAACTTGAAGCCATGGCTCCCGCACCCGTTCCACCATGCATGACGGAGAGCAACATCACCGTCATTTCCCTTATTCAAGCGGTTCTTCGGGAGGATTTTGCAAACATGGGCATCCATCCAGTCTGTTCGGTGAGCCACCAACCGCTGTGACAAGCACCTCCCCGAGCCGTTTTCCGCAGCAACTATGTTTCATCCTGGTATCACAATCCAGCTGAGTGGAGAACACCAGACGACCAGCCCATCAGCTTTAACTGCAGGCATGTGGGACATGTTGCTCGCTACTGTCAGCGCCGCTGGTTCCAGTTTCCTCGTGACAACGTCTCCCCTGACCGGTTCGACAGTACGCCTCCCCTGCTTTACATTTTAGAACCAACAGCAACCAGATGACTCCGCCGCCACTTCGATGTCCCGATTCGACCGCTCGCCCTCACTGCACCGACGCCAGTCTCGCTCGCCGCAGTCTCGGAGACCATCATCTCCGACCACCTCCAACCGCTACTCGCTGGAAACTAATGAATGCAGCTCCCGGAGGTGAAGCTGCATTCTCGACTTGGCCCGCAAATCCTCTTCTGACCCTCTCTACCACAGACAATTTACTAGAAATTGAAGTTGACGGCATTCCTGTTTGTGCACTCACTGACACTGGGACGACAATATCGGTGATAAGCTCAAATCTACGCTCTCACCTTTATAAGGTCCCGATGCCTGCCCTATCTCATGTCCGACTAGCTGATGGTGGAACGCCCATAATAGCTGGAATGTGTACTGATCGTGTTACGATTGCTGGCTGTACCGTACCTGTTTTTTTGGCCGTATTAGAACCCTGCGCACATGACGTGATCTTAGGCCTTGACTTCTTGGCCGACCATTCAGCGCTCATCCACTGTTCCACAGGATTCCTGAGACTGGAGCTACCTAGTGCGCCAGTGGCCGATGACACTCACCCAACCCGCTTGTGTTCAACAACGCACATCCGTCTCCTGCCACAGGCCATCACGTTTGTTTCGTTGGCAGCCCCCGGCCCTCTTGCTGATGGGGACTATGTTATTACTCCAATATCTGACGTTCTGATGCGTGGGCACGTTAAACCTCATAATCAATCAACATCGAGTTAGGATCACGTGGCGCACGCATCCCATGCACTTAACTCACAGCACCGACAATTTTCCGACTCAAATTTCCAAGAAACATTTTTAAGAAAGACAATTTCAAGAAAAAGCAAAAAAAAAGAATCAGAGAGATAGCCCTTCTGCGTGCGTTAGACCAAGGGTCTGTGCAGGGCGTGTTGCTGAGCTCACTGTCACACGATCGCCCGCGGTCTGAAGTTCAAGACGTGACACCTGTTTGTGACCGCTTCAGTGCCGCACGGAACCTTGCTCGAGTCCCAAACATCGGTATCACTTCTCCAATCAGCTGTCAAAGGTGCTGGGGCCACCGCTTCGTGCAGCAAGAGGCAAGCCCTGGCCTGGGATGAGCTCCGACGACACTGCTTCACGATAAGAGAGCCTGCCAGTTGCCCCGGCTTTCCCACCGGTTCAGTGATGCCAGATTCGAGAGAGACCCGCTGCGGTGGCTCAGTGGCTAAGGCGTTGCGCTGCTGAGCACGAGGTCGCGGATTCGATTCCCGGCCACGGCGGCCGCTTTTCTGATGGTTCTGATGGGGCCGAAAAGCAAAAACGCCCGCGTGTACGAGATTTCGGTGCACGTTAAAGATCCCCAGGTGGTCAAAATTAATCCAGAGCCCTCCACTGGGCGCGCCTCATCGCCTGCATTGCATTGGCACGTTAAACCATACAATTAACAATCAACCGCTTTCCTCACCAAGAAATTCATGTTGACTAAAAGAAATCAGAAGATGGCTTCTGCGTTTCAAGGGTAATAAAATGATGCTTTTGACCCACTTCTGTGTTCCTTTATATTCTACACATGAATAAAATTCTTCACACTTCTGATTATCACTATGCACGAGCAATACCGAAATAGAAAGTGCTTCACAATATATGTGACGAAACCATTTGTTTCTTGTCTTTACTACCTCTATGCTAGCATGCCTATAACGAGGATGTCTAGAATTCTAACCTTGAAATTCCTCTTCTGTTTGGGAGCTTGTGCTGGTGAGTAACGTGAGACCGCATTGTGTGCCTGCAAAGAAAATTCCTTGTCACAAATGCCCGAAGACAAGCAGCTAGACAACATGGATGGTACCTATGGTGCCAGTGGTAATGCTGGTCTGTGTCTTTTGGCTGCTGCAGGACATGACCTGGCCTTCACTACGGTGCGCCTCATCACCTGCATTGCATCGGCATGTTAAAGCATACAATCAACCGCTTTCCTCACCAAGAAATTCATGTTCACTAAAAGAAAATCAGAAGACGGCTTTTGCATTTCAAGGGTAATAAAATGACGTTTTGACCCACTTCTGTGTTCCTTTATATTCTACACATGAATAAAATTCTTCACACTTCTGAATATCACTATGCACGAGCAATACCAAAATAGAAAGTTATTCACAATGTATGTGACAAAACCATTTGTTTCTTGCCTTTACTACCTCTATGCTACAAGAGGACTGTGATTTGGGCGAGTTGGTGAAAGTTCATGATTGACAATCCAGCGCGCGAAAACACGGCACAAAAAGAACGAGTTAGACAGGACAGCGCTGCACTCACAACTGATTTATTTCGAAGAAAACATTGGTCATATATACAGATCAGTCTCCCACGTGGGACACATATGTGGGACAAACCGGGAGGTGTCTGAACACCAGGTTGTCCGAGCACCAGCGTTCATTTAAAACGAATCCAAACAGCCACCTGGCAAAACACTGCTGCAAACAAGATTGTGAGCCGCTTTTCAATGAAACCACTGTGTTGTCGAGACACAAAGATAAACCAACACGGGAAATTATCGAGGCCTTTCAAATCAGACGAGCTGCTGACCGTTGTATAAGTATGCCCTCAATAGTGCTGCATGACCGGGAATACGCGTATCTGAGTGACGCCTTTGCATGACCAAGTAAACCAGACTACACATGTGCAAACCGATTAATGATTGCGTTTTTTTTGTTTGTGGTTAGCGGGTGCAATAAGTTACCGGCACGTGGGAGACTGATCTGTATATATGACCAATGTTTTCTTCGAAATAAATCAGTTGTAAGTGCAGCGCTGTCCTGTCTAACTCTCGTTCTTTTTGTGCCGTGTTTTCGCGCGCTGGATTGTCAATCATGTACCTCTATGCTAGCATGCCTATATACGAGGATGTCTAGAATTCTAACCTTGAAATTCCTCTTCTGTTTGGGAGCTTGCGCTGGTGAGTAACGTGAGACCGCATTGTGTGCCTGCAAAGAAAATTCCTTGTCACAAATGCCCGAAGACAAGCAGCTAGACAACATGGATGGTACCTCTGGTGCCAGTGGTAATGCTGGTCTGTGTCTTTTGGTTGCTGCAGGACATGACCCGGTTGGCTGTAGCCGTAGACATTACCATGACACAATCCTTGGGCATCAGCGGCATTGCACGTGGCATGCTTGCTATCGGGGTAGTCTTCTGGAAGTGAAAAACTGCTCTGAGTGAAAATTTAAACACAGCAAACAGCAAGAGGACTGGAGGTAAGCTTACTGCTAGCTTTCCCAGCAAAAAGAGCATGCACGCTTCAGCCCACTGGACATCCCTTCTGCAGCTGCATAAATGGCAAAAAAGAATACTGCTATGCATATCATTAAGTAAACATTCCTCACTGCACTGCAAACCTATTCTTTGCCTCCATCACCGAAAAAAACAGCTAACCAATAAAATCATCTTCTATTGCTCGTATGACGATGCACAGACAGGTGAGTTTGTGAAACAGCACGCTTTAACCAATACAACTGAAGAAGGAACTAGACAGGACGAGCGCTGAGTCAGTGCTGGTTTCGTCGGTTTCTTGTTTGCAGCTGCCATTGAAAACTTCTTTTGTTCCTCATGATTGCAATTATGCGGCCACTGCTTTGTAGCGACCTGCATTTTGGCTCTTGATATTTACCGCAGTGTATTTGTCGTTCTGTCGGCTGTTCTGCCACCGACGATAGGCTGTGAGCTGCAGTGCTTGAAGATTGGGAGTGCTTGGCAAGTGATGGATTGCTTGTGGCTTTAGCTACATGAATCGCAAGGATGTCGTCCATACTTGCATCGGACAGTGAAAAGATCGGCTGTCAAGTGCACTACCCCTTGCAGATATTTTTTGTTAATTTTCAAATTCAATGGCAGAGGCCACCATCACAATAGGTAGCAGCTCTAGATAAAGTGCATCATTTTGTGTGCAATATACTGATAGCATCTGAGTTACTGGACCTTCCTTGTGAAATGATACAGCACTTTATCCAGAGCAGGAGTTTGCCAGTGATGCTTCCTTGCAACCCAAATGGATGGCCAAGATGATGCACTGTAACAGGCAGCTGCCACTCTACACCGCAATGGTTGCAGTTATTGCTATGCCTATGCAGCTTTGACATGTTCCAGAGCATAGGTTGACAGCTCATGATTGCAGAATGATGGCACATATGCAAACACTGCAATTAATTGCCACTTTCCTGGACCAACCACTGCACCAAGGAAAAGAAAAACCTCAAAATTTTTTCAAGGACCAGCATTGCTTATTTCTTTCTATCTTTGGTTTTTGGGCGTCTGAAACTTAATAAACTTCATGAAATTTGCTGACTACTTGTATATTTTTAGCATATAGCCCCACTGATCAAGGCCACTGGCAATGTGGACCGATTCCTTAGCACTGGCAGCACAGGCAGTGGCCAATGCGCTGCCGCCTGATGCTCTGGAGAAGCTCTTATTGCCCCAGAATGTGCATGAGCGCTCCGGTGGTAGCTCGTGCTGGGAACTCCAATTTTCCATCCACATGCGACTGTTATAGTACATTGTGCTCTGTTATTTGGGGTGTGCCATAACACGTTTGCCGAGGTGCCATGTGGGTTCAACCTATTATAAGCTCACTCACAGAGCCACAAAAAAGCTCACCTTCATTAATCCTCTGGCATTGGAGTGCACAGCAACAGCTAAATGACGTTGGTAAGGGCAAGCATGCATGCTTGAGTAACAAGCTGCTCGTGATGAAGCAGCTGTAAGGGCAAATTCGGGCGGAAGAACATGCAACACAGTTGTCATGTGTCAAGAGGAATCCCGAGAGGGATGCACGATTGCGCGAACAAAGAACCAATTATGAAGTGCCTTTCTTTCTTTTGCAAAAAAATGTTTTTAACCCTTGTGAGATGTTTTTCTCTACGTTAAAGACTTCTAAAATATGAATGCATTTCTTTTTTTGGTCACTATCACATCACACCTAACACATTTAGTGCTTTGCGTTTGTGTGTGTAGCATGGCCTGCCCAAATAATGCCATCCAGCATCTTAAGGCCTTAAACACTTAATGTCATTTTTCGTGTACGTGTGGCACGGGTATAAGGCACACCCGAAATACTTTTTTTCTATACTGCGCAGGAATACTTGCAAACTAGAGCACTGCACGGGCCTGATTTTAAAGGCCCGAGCCCGGCCTGGGCCCGGTTTGTGAAGCCCGAGGCCGAACCGGGCCCGTGACACCAAGCCCGGGCCCGGCCCGGGCATTCATAAGTGAACCTAGCCCAGGCCCGGCCCGGGCCCGCTGTCTCAAGTCCAGGCCTGGCCCAGTCATTTATTTTTGAGCCTAGGGAGGGCCTGCGTGTGTGTGACCAGGCCCAGTCTTAGACGCTGAAGAAAATTTGTTTATTACATTTGGACCAGTGTTTTCGTAGCGGGAAATCAGACGGAGCATCTAGTCTGTACAAGCACGTCCTGAATTTAAACGCAAAAAATAAGGATTTAAAAGTGTACGTAGTTTAGCTTACACCGTCTGCAGTGCACGCCACATCGGCGTATAATAGGTCGTATTCTTAAACGAGAGGCACCATCACCTTTGATGACCAGACTCTTGGAAATTTCACGTGTTTGTCTCGGTCACAAGTTGGTATTGCTGAGATTTCTTGCTCCCATTTGAATCCGTGAGTACGTGCGTGCATTGAAATATTTTCCCTGCAGTGGTTTTTAAGCGGTGGCGCTTCTCTGGCATACGAGTTTGATTTCCAGCAATGGCAGCGGCATTTAGATTGGTTCCACATCGTAAAACACACGTACATAGACATAGGTGTACAGCTCCAGGGTGTTTACACCCAAATATAAAATGTCTATGCAGTACATAAAATGTGATTAAAATTACAGTATAGTGACTATCAGACCTAGCAAAACATGTTTTTAAAACAATGTGTACAACTAACATCAAGAAGCGCATAAAAGTAAACTCACAATATTCAATTTTATGCTCTTTTCTACACTTCACGTCGGAACTATTAATGGCCGGGGCTATGAATTCAAGCCCGAGCCCGGCCCGGGCCCGCCAATAATCGACTTCGAGCGGCCCGGCCCACGGGCCGGGTCGGGCCCGGGCTTTCGGCCGGCCCGGCCCCGTGCAGTGCTCTAGTGCAAACAGCCACCTTCAGCCACGGCCACTTTACACTTTAGTAGCTCTTTCTAATGGATTGTTCTCTTCTTAATGCTCCTTCCTGTCTTATGAACTGCATTGGAAGTGGTCTTTGATGCTTGTGGTTTGCGAGACGTGACTAATGATATTTTAACATAAATCCGACGGAGAGTTAAAGGAGCCATGAAGAGAAAACACAAGTTTGGTTTCATTCAAAAGATTGCCTCGTTAGAATCATACTGACACCACTTTTAACGTAAACTTCGCTCAAATAAGCTACATAATTAGGAAAAACGGGAATGGTCATGCGACCCACCAGCTCATTTCCCGCAACAGAACCTATGTCGTCACATGAGCTAAGCTCTGCGATTGGCGGAGGCTGGCAGAAGCAGACGCAAATTAGGTAGAACTTACAAACTAGACGAACGAGCGATTTGCGCTTAAATTTAGGGCACATTCTTTACAAAGCAATAAAAATGATGGGACAAACAGTGGAAGTTACGAAAGCACATGTAAACATAGAAGTACTGATGCGTTCTGCTGTTCGTACTGCACACAGCATGCTTGGTGTTTTGCTGCACAGCACTACGGGGCTTGGGGTTGTCTCAGACGACACTGGACGATTGACGCAAGCAACGGTGTCTTACGTGACCCCATTTGTCGAGCGAGCACTGTTCCAGAGAATGAATATTTTCTCCCAGAACAAAAATAAGCCAGGTTTAAATGCGGGCAAAAACAAACCAAACACTTGCCACGGTATGGTGGCGCCATCTAGGTTACGGAACGTAAAGAAACGCGGGAACAAACCAACACCGCTGTACAGGGTGGAGACAACCTTTGAACGGTCCCGTGCCGCCGCAATTGGGCCAACGGGCACAACGCGTTATTCTTCTTCGATTCCCACGAGACCTATCAACGCGAAACAGACAATATGATTCAAACTTCTTCAGTAAACCGCGTTGCGGCGATAATTTTAGCACGGTTTTGACACAATGACTTGGTTCGGCGGCGAGCGAGCAACCGAAAATGGCAGCGCCAGCGTATACGTGTCTCTACCCTGTCCGGCGGATGCGTGAATGAAGGTACTCTAGGCTGCAGAGCGGTCGGTTCCAGTGATGTCACTTGGGACCACGAAACGCGCGATTGAGCGGGAAAAATCAAAATTTTAACCTAGATTGTTAATTTCTCAGTGAATAAAGCACCGTTTGTATCCAGACAAGCGCTGGGGGCACTATAAAACACGAAAATCTTTCGAATAAAACCAACTTGCATTTTCTCTTCATGGCTCCTTTAAGGAACCTTCTTAAAGAAAACAAGTAATAATGATAGGAGGTCCGGTTTTACTGGCATTAATTTTCCTTTTGACTTCCCGACTCTAAACTTCCTTGCCTCTATTCGAGTCCCTTTTTCCCTTTGGCCATAAATATATACAGCCGAAAATTCCCTGAAAAAGGGAAAATTACTGCACCGAACATCACTAGTGCTATTGCAGCTGGTAGTAGAAATTTAGCAAAATAAGTGACTTCTGGCTAAAGTGTGCAGAATCCAGCATGAAAATAGGCGATTTCTGGCTGGAAAGTGGTGCAGAATGCAGCAAAAAAAAAAGGTCATTTTTGGCTGGGAAGTGATGCAGAAGCAAGCAAGAAAAGCAATTTCAAGCTAGGTAGTAACCAGCAAGAATAACGCAATTTCCAGCTGGAAAGCTACGCTGTTCTGGCTGGAAATAATGTTATTTCCCGTTAGAAAAAGTGGTTTCCAGTTAGAAGTGGTCAGTGTTCTGGCTGTGGTGTAATTTCAAGCCAGAAAACGTGTCATTTCCAACTGTACGTGAGCCTAGAAATTTCGGTTTGAAGCTACGTAGAGGTTTCGGCTGGGGAACTTCATTGCAGTCCAGGATGGGAACGATTTCCAGTTCCATAACAGAGCCGGTGCTGGAAATAATTTTCACCTGGGATCACTAAGGGGTGCTGGTGGTGACAGGTCGCTCCGTTCAACTGCCAGACTTTTCTGAACAAGTGGGGCGACGGGTCGCCGCCACGCAGTTGCCGGTTCAGGAAAACCACGACATGAGAAGACGCGCACACACAAACCTCTTCAGGACTGCAGCACGGCCTACGGAGATGTTCTAGCAGCAGGAACTCGCGAGTTGCCAGGGCGTTTGCAGGCACTACACACCGACGTTGCCTTGCGCGCGGTTAGGTATTGACATGAGCTACTTTTCTGAACTACGCGTTTCGCGCACACAACTTTCACGCACACGTTATATCCAACATTACATAGCGCCCACCAAGACACGACACAGCGTACCACCAAGCACGACCACAACAACCATCGCTACCGAAGGGCACTGCCAAGCTGGCCAAGCGACACTACAAGGGTCTAGTAGAGAGTCGTCAGACGGATCACATGCTTAGCGGTGGAGTGCCATTTCTTGCACGCGGCGCTGCAGGCGTATGTTGCACTGCCCTCAGATGGTTTTCCGCGTTTTCCGGGCAGTCCGAAGCGCGCGTACAAGGTGCGGTCGTCGTGTCTTTCTATTTCGAGGCACACTTTACCATCACAAAGTAGGTAAGAACCCTCTAGAAGGCTTGGGACCCGAACAGCCTACCGCTGGTTAATACGTGTCTTTGGTCAGAGCTACATTTGCTGATAAGTCCGTTGTTGATAAAGTTTTATGCACGAAATGCGATTTGCAAAATGCTTTCATTTGTTTCGTGTGCGCGAGCTGTGATAAACGCACAGAAGCTGGAGAACGCTCTCTCCTGCTGGGTCACACTTGCGGTCCCCTCCCCGGCACACGGGTTTCGTTGCACGTTGCGTGCGTGCGCTTTGTGTCATCCGTGTCGAGTCTGTGGCCTGTGAAGTACTTCCAATTACTCTATCTTGATATTTAGGGGCTCTACTTGTAAGCGCAACATTCAATAGAACATTCTAATGCTTAAAGGACAGATGCCACCTGAAGATTGCGATTGGAGCGCCACAGGCCTCGAACGGCACTCCAACGCACGTGAAATTAACCGTGCGAGGGTTTACTAGACGAGATTCCCGGTTGGACTCAGTCACTCAGCTAAAGTCCTTTTCTCCGGGTGGGAAGTTGTTGGCGCTGCAGGATTACGTAGTTTCACTGTGCATCGCGTTATTGTGTGCATTATTTTAATGCTGGCGATCAGGCGAGCGTGAACGTCGTCTGTAGGGAAAGCTGTCGTTCAGAAAAGTAGCTCGTGCCAGTGCCCTGCGGACGTAGGGCTTTGTCACCTGTCGCGGCACCAGCGCGCGTGGACAAAACGCTGTGTGTGGTTGTAAACACGGCCGGGCATACTGTGAACCTCTGCGGAAACAGCTCCCTGGCCTCCCGCATTCGCTCCTGAATAGGTATGTCTTCCCTCGCTTGTACTGCTTGTCGCGTCTGCTGCGTTGCGGTAGGTCCCGGACCTCTGTTCCGCTTCGCGCGTCCGGTGTGCACTGCTTCTAGCAGCGCGGCTGGCTTCGTCAGATGAACGGTTATCGCCTCCCGGACGGCGGCAAGGTCCTCGGAGGCGTTGCCAAATCACCCGCCTACCCGGCTGGGTAAAATCAAGACAGACTGATCAGTTGCAGTTGCAAAACGACACCAGCGAGGATTGCTGTGCTGGATGGGAGCAGTTCTTGATTTTTACCCAACCGGCCAAACCGCTTCCGCTCACTGACTAGCCAGCGTCACTATCAATAATTAACAGTGACGCTGGCCAGTCAGTAAGCGGAAGCGGATTTGGCCGGTTGGGTAAAAATCAAGACAGACTGCTCCATCCAGTACAGCAATCCTCGCTGGTGTCGTTTCGCAACTGCAACTGATCAGTCTGTCTTGATTTACCCAGCCGGGTAGGGGGGTGATTTGGCAACACCTCCAAGGACCTTGCCGCATTGGGATATAAGAGTCTTAGCATCGCCTGCTGTATTTTCGCTGCGAGCAGTATATGTCTAACCCCCGAACTTTTATTCCGGTGAAGCCGATTTACTCGGCGCAGCTGCGGCACTCCTCCTCACCACCGCCCGACCACCGCTTTCACAACAGCTATTCCCATCGCCACCACCGATTCCTCTTTCACAAGCTGCGCAATCGGGTGATATTGGCGGTAGCGCCATTATCAGGTGTTACCAAAGCAACTGAAAGTCTTTCCCCGCGACATTTTCGACAGTGTATTGCACGCCTAAGCACACGTTCATCGCCGGTTTCCGGAGTTCTGCTCACACTGGTTGGGGGTGGACACGGGCACCTGCATGCACGGTGAGTTTTCCTGCCGATGACATGCATGCTGTGCTGACGGGAAATTCAAACGTGGAAGTCTCGCGGCCTAATGCTACCTGTCACCTGCCCTTGATGGTCGAGCGGTGGGATTTCGGTTGGTGTGTTACACAGACAGTCAGATGCTTACAACGAAGGATGAAAACAGAGAGCCAGTTGTGAGTGATTTAACTCCCCATGGGCAGACGCGTGTCGTTTGCTCGGAGGAAGAACAGTATGAATCAAAAGAGCAGAACAGAAGTGCAAATGGGTGTGAAAACGACAGAAAGCCGCGGCCACCACTGTTTCTACCGCAAGATCCAGCTTGCCGAGTAGTTGGGAATCTCCCATATGGACAGCAACATTGACGTTACCCAATATTTCTAGTTCAGCTTGGAGGACTTCCAGAGCAACAATTTTGGCGGTGGCTTTCACTTCTAAGTGCGTGCACATAGCCGGTCGCCGGATTATCAGGCACGAGTTGGGAGGGGAGGGAAAGGACGGGAACAGGCACCCGCTGGTGTAGGTTTCATGCCCTTATTGATGACATGTCCGTTGTGCTGGCAGGAGGTTAAACGTGTACGTCCATCGCCCCAATGCTAACTTTCCGGTGTCCTCAGTGGTCCAGTGGACTGGGTTGGTGTGTTATGCAGACACTTAAAGGAGCCATGAAGACAAAATACAAGTTGGGTTTATTAGAAAGACTGCTTAGTCCTGATAACAATGATCCCAATATCATCGCAATCTTCGAAAAAATAACGGAGATATTAAGGAAAACGTTTGAAGCAGTCGCGACCCCCTAGCCAATTTCCCGCAACTTTTCTATGACGTCACGGAACCTTGTTTGTGCGATTGGCGGCCGCCTAACTGACCTGTCGCGACGGCACATGACTGGACGTCTGTAATCCGGCCTCTAGTTCCATTTGACCGCATCACTTGAACGTTAACGTGCAGTTAAGGAACTGAAAATTATGTTTTATTTTGGGCCCGTATGACGTCATTCTTGCTCATAACACGTCACTGTGGCGCAAAATTTGAAAGTTTTTAAATACTTCTTGCTTTTTTTTCGTTAAAAAACATATTTTGCGGCTCTAATGGAGCTGAGTGACATACTGAATCCTAGTTCTTTCAAATTAAACGAAGTTGTATTTTCTCTTCATGGCTCCTTTAAGTGCCAACGATGCGGGACGGAAACAGACAGCTCTATGTGTCTCCACTAGAATAAATCTCAAGTCCTTCAAAGTTTCATTGGGCTAAGTGCTAATTGCTCGATCACCAATTACAAACGTGTTTTGTTTCGAGCATTTCAAGTACTGCGTCCAGCTTCGCAGGTCATCCTTTTTCAAAGAGGGGAAGGGCAGTAATTTCTTGAATGCCAAACGCATCAGCCCCAAGTAGTAATCTAGCCCTTTTCTTGTGCTTGTGCCACTGTCCCACAATTTCTAGTGTCCGCGGTGCTTTAGTCACGTGACCGGTTAATCGTGGGGTGGGAAGCGGCAACGTTGGCAAAACCTGCTTTGCCGCATTGCTGAGTTTTCTATCACTGGCGAGTGCGCCGTTACTGTGACAATTTCAAACATCGGTTGCCTTGACAGCCGGGCACAAGCCACTCTTGAATTTAGTTACGATCTGGGGATCCCGGCTAAGCTCGGGGCCTTATGACATGTCGGTACTGCAGGTGTACCACTCACTCGCATTGTGAACCGGGCAATGCGTTTGGCATTGTAAAATATAGGAGGCGGTGGTTTCAGCATACCGTTACCGTGTTCATGTTACTGTACACCGTGATTACAGGAGTCGACTGCGAGAGTTACTGTCAACGGTAACATACTGTCACATGAAGCAAATGCACTGCACTCGGTGCCTGATGCCTGCTACAGCTGGTAAAAGTAATTGTATTTAATGTTGTTTATTACATTACAAAACGACCAGTTTTTTTCCGTTAGAGGAGCAATAAGGCCACCCCTACTTGTGCTAAGCCTCGCCCGCCTCATAATAGTTCACATAATTTTCTGAGCTCGCAAAGTGCATTTGCCATCTTCAAAATTGTGCTGGGCAAAGTAGTGTAAGTTTATTTAGTAATTACTACAACAATATTTTACTCATTTCATGTCAAATACTTTGCGTCGCGTAAACTCTAATTTACCTTGGTTCTAACTGCTCAGGTGATGGCTACAGTATTTCCAAAACAACTAATGTTGTGAACGCTTAACCTAAAACGTGAACACCTCGAGCGGCCTTAAACGAAAGCAAATAGCTGTGAGGAGCAAAATTATGCGTGATGTGTTTTTAGACTAATTCATCACACGTCGCTACCTAAACTGCGGCAACCAGGATACGTAAACCGTGGACGGTGTGCTAAAACTTGTCCTATCATTTTCATCAGTAAGGAAACCGTGGCTTCCGGTGACACGGTAAACAGTATCACAAAGACGGTAACGATATGCTAAAACTCTGTTAAGTTGGTTGAAATTCAGTTTTTTGAAATCAGCATGTTACTTGATTCAAACAAGGAATTAAGGTACGCAGGTACACCGGGTCATTGAATGCCCTTATCTCTTGTCGTCCCAGTCTAGTAACGCCCTGTTGACGAAATATGCTGGTCTTCGCAGGTGGTTGAGTAGTAGTGCCGCCTGGTTCCATTTGGATGCGTTTTCGGGGAGTACTGATTTCCATGCTATGCAAACCACGCTCATAGCACCTGCTATAGTCATTTAAAGCCAATTTTCGAAGCTGAAGTGCCCGTCAAGGTTCATGAAGGTGTGAGCAAATACCACTGCTGAAGATACGCTGCAATGAAACCAGAGACGTGTGAGTCAATATGCGGAACACATAGAAAGCAGTACCGTGCGTGACCCTTTCAGTTTTGACTTAGATATATATCAGAACGGCTAGAATTTCTACACAAATCAAATTTTTGTTAAAGAAGAGAATTTCTGTTTTAGGCGACAAACCGGCAGTGCGTGTTCTTAGTGTCGAAATGGCTCAGTCAACTTCTTGCCAGTGGTTTCTCTTGTGTCTGGAGTGCACTTACCAACGTAGGCCCCTGAGAAGATGCTGTGTAATACCCGTGCCACTCATAATTGAAAAATGTCCGTAGCAGCTTAAGGGGCTCTGAGATGGATTTCAAAGTGTTTTTGTTTGTGTCAGAAATCTACTCTACAGTTCTTGTAGAAGCAATTCCGAAAATAGTAAGCATATTCGCTCACGCTAACAAAAGTTATTACCCCGACGATACAGAACTATTTGTTGGCTCGGCAGCTTGTGATGACAATAGTCCGACCCTCGTCCGAGGCGAAGCAGTCATTTCATAGTTGGCCGCCGGAATTCTCTTTTATGTACACGATTTTTGACAGCGGCGCTTCTACACGCGTAGTTTACAGCGTCGCCGTTACCATGGTTACTTCAGCGAGTGTGTCGCACATGAGACGATGACGCCCCCCCCCTTATTTTAGCTACCATTTCAGTCCTTACGGACTTACGAGCAGGAGGTACTGGTGATTGCGGAAGTCGACCTTGCATGCGCGAGAGTTTCCGTAAACGCTAACTTACTCTTACCGTCGTTACATAGCGATACAGTGGCTAGAATTTCTAGCGGCTGTAATAGCGAGCTCTCTGCTCCGGCGAAATGTACACTCGCGTCTTGATTAGATTACCATAAAGTTCCCATAGAACGCCCTCCCCCGAAAACATCGCCCACCTCCTTTTATGGGTGAAATATGCAATTTACTGAAAGACGCGCCCACCCCATAAAATCGATGGCTTTAGCGCCGATGAGTAAACAAAATAAAACCGAATCATCTCTTCATGTGTAGATGCATACGGTCACTTATTCATCCTTTCCCCGCTTGACCCGAAAGTTCGCCCGTCTCAAATTTTTCACTTGATATCACTGTACTTTGGATGGGCGTTCTTTCGAAACTTTACAGCACAGCAAATGCACTGCGCTCGGCACTACATACAAGCAATATTAGTTGACGTTGATTATTACATTCGTGCCTAAATGATGATCAGGACTACGATAAATGACAATTTTTTTTCAGAAGAGCGACCAAAATCTCCGCCCCTACACCAGCCTCTCACGCCTCCAATGGTTCAGATGCGTTTATGAACTAGCATAGCTCTTTTATGGTTTTAAAATCATGTTGAGCTAGTTAATATAGCTAACTGCGGAATCAGTACAATATATCTTACTTATTTTATATCCAAATATTTAGCGGAAGCGTGAATTCTGGTTAATGCAATACTTGGTGCTAATTGATCCCACCAGATGGTGGCGTCGTCATGCTTTCTATTTTTTTAAGCCTACAGCAGAAGTATACGGCTCTTTTAAAAGAAAATGATTGTATTGTGAGAGTTTAATCTAAAACGTCTAAGATTCAAGCTATTCAAGCGTAAGCGAACTGTTCTGGGCAACAAACTTTTGCGTCATTTGCTTTGAGACGAATTCACCAGATGTCACTACCTGGCAGCCGGTAAGCTGGAATGCAGAAACCGCAGAGTGCAATCCTTTCGTTTTCAGCAGCCAACGGCTACTCTTGCTTCAAATAACATGGTAAACGGTAAAGCCCGCGTGAGGGCACTTGAGCGTGCGCCTCGTGATCACGAGCAGTGGCTGGCCTCGTCCAATCCGCTGTGTGAGGAGGCTCCCGCCTTCGTCGTAGCGTGGCGCTCTCTTGGCGCACCGTTCGTTTACAACCCTAATAACTGGAACAACGTCGAGGGCTACACCCGAAACACAGATGGTGCAAAAAATCCCTTCGGGTACAGCATCCCAGAAAACAAATGCAAAGAAGACTGATGAAATTCTTGCACCAGACACGGTGCGCTGGGCGATCACGTCGAGCGTCGCTGCTCTTGCGCTCACTGTATCCTTCCGCCAAGAACGGAGGAGCGTCAAGCCCGGTTTGGCCCGGTGTGTAAGTGCCTTACACTCCGGTATAAAACAAATATGTGCGACTGTGTAATAGCACACACACACACAAGATATTTTTTGTAGCTTTGTGATGTTTTTACGCTCGTAAAAAAATTGCTTAAATCAAGAGCGCTTTAGTACGTCACGATTAGTTCAAGAAGTAGCCGTTGCACTCCGATTCCATCGACCCCCAAAAACCCCATCTCGGGCCCTTTAAAGCCTTAAGTTTTAACATCATTAGTTCGCTGCTACACACAAAAATGTAATGCCATTTGCTCTAATGCCATTTCTGTTTACAGGATAACTCATCTTGAAAGCCAACTTTCATTTCAGGGACAACTTAAGGGACAACCCATTCGCCTTTACGATCGCATTAAATCTGCCTACTCCTGAGCACGATGAACACCAAAAGAAACCAACGATACTCCCGGCAACTGAGTGTTGACGCGGAAAGTTAGTGGAAGGTGACCTGCGCTTAGTCTCTGGTGCCCTAGTATCCATAAAGTTTGTTCGAACAGTCCGATTCTGATGTTTTGCCCAGAAATAAATGTAAAGCCGCCAGAAAAAGCAGTGGAAAGGGCACATCGGACAAGCACTGAGGTATCCATCGAGATTCAGCTCCCTTCTTGCCAGCGGCTGGCTAACATGGCAGCCACTTCTCCTTTCTTTTTTTTCTGAGTTGCTGACTAATGCTAAGTTCACTGAGAGAGCAGCAAAAGGCAGAACGCCATGGTACTTGTTGTTGATATCGGCAAAATCATTGGTCAAAATTTTGTTACGAGGCAGATGCGAATTATTTAAACAATGTGCATGAAAGCAATCTGTTGTCAATGAATCAGTCTAATGCGAATATTCCAAAGCCGAGAATACCAGCGCAGCTCGTGCCAGTCTGCCTCTGGGCGACCATTTCCGTTTTCACTTCGGCTTGCATTTCGCGACCCACTGATGCTGTACGTACCCATAGATGAACTGTATGATGGATTGACCACCAGGTGATCCAGTGCATTGCCATGTGAAATGTCGAGTTCCGTGAAATAACCCCCTCTGGCGGAGAAGTGTCATCTCGGTGCACGTTGAAATGAGGGTCAGGGAACAGGTGGGGCCGTTGAGTACTACGGCTTGAAGCGGCCGACATAGACGAGTTGAGCTGCTGGGTCCAGTGACGGTGAGGAAAAAGTGACGGGAACAATTTCGTAGGTCACAGGTGTGACGATATGCTTGATCAGATAGGGGTGTTTGAAACGAGGCAGCAGTTTCTTCGAGAGCCCAATGCGGTGGCAAGTGGTGCTGACAAGAACCAAGGAGCCGGGTGTAAAGTGGGCGGTGCGATGTTGCTCACCATAGCAGTGAGCAACTGAGAGGACTGGGAAGCTGAGAGCTTGGCACTGGCAACCTGGCAGGCTGCATCAGCGTGAGCGACAGCATAGTGAGCGTATTTGGTAGCCAGAGGTGTCGCATTAGGAAGTAGGGTATGTAAGGGAAGAGTGGGTGCACGGCCGTAGAGAGGAACGGAGAATAGCTGGCGGTGTCATGGCGGGATGAGTTAAATGTGAATGTAACATACGGCAAAGTGACGTCCCAATCGAGATGGTCCACAGAAACGTAGAGTGGGGTCCACGGCGAGCGTGTGGCCACAGCGCTCCTCGAAGTGTTGGCGCCAAGTGGCGAGAATCGGAAGCAGCCAGCACATGCGCGCTGGCCTCAGGAGGAGGAGCAACCGCCTGTCGTCTGTACACCGCGCTCCTGCCACAGAGCAGGCAAGAGTGGGGAAATGCCGCTGTCAAAGGCTGCGTTAGACGGGAAGCGCGCCCATCTTCCCGCTCGAACTAGAGCGCGGTTCGTTTCGCCCTATATTTCTTGATGGACTGTACTCACTAACTAGACCCCTTTCAACAGACGAGCTGTTCTAGAGATGACCCTCACGAGTCTCTGCTGGTATCGTGTCACGCTCTCTGGAGCCAGTTTTTTCTCCTCCCAAAAGCAGATTCCAAGATATAAAAAAAATCACAAAAATTTAAAAAAAAATGGCCCTATGGCCTTCATATTTTTATGCAAGAGGACTCATATCTCCTCCCCTGAAAAAGAGTCTTCCCAGAGAGCGTTGGTGATTAGAGGTGAAGCCAACTTAAGGGGTCGGTGAAAGCTTGGAAGCTGGCTTTTCCGTATTGCCTGTTGGCGCAGTGAAGCGTTGGACATCTACAGATGGGGTATAAATACAGAAACCGGCTCTAATAGTTGTTTTAGCGAAACTATGCAGAAATAAAATCTGTGACAATTAGTCGCCAAGACGACTCTTCCTTTACACAGCACAGCTTCGCTGCACACCATTCTTCACAGAGTGAAAGGGCGCTAAATTTCCCCCCCCCCCGTAACCTATATGTGTGAACCATTCGAAGAGCGTGTCAGGCAGAACACCTGCATTCCTTGGCCACTTTTGTTATGTATTCTTTCCGTGGTGGGGCACGCTATCCCGGGGGCAATAAGCGCAGAGGTAAATTTTGGTCTTTGCTGATTTGGTGTGATTATTACTCGCATGCTGAATATGTAGGTGCAACAACATTCATACAGAATACGAACTCATATTCCAGCCATACTATATGAAGCTGCAGGTGTGTGCGAGCTAATTCTTTTGGCTGTGCCGACTCCTACGACGGGCCGATTTTGCCGCAAGCCCCGCTCGCGCAACATATTTCTGAATTGCTTTCACCTCAGACTCGTAGTAAATTAACAGGGGTTCTTACCCTTCGCTAATGAAAATTAACATTTTAAGGGGCATCACAATGCTTAAAAACACGAGTAAGGAAGTAGACAGTACGGCGCTTTAGCCCCGTCCAGTCTGCTTTTTTCCGTATTTGTCTTTGCAGTGCTGTCAAGAAGCTTCTAGAGTACACAAAGCAAAAAAAGGCACCTCGGCTATAATAACAATTAGTTTCAACTGATGGGGTATTCCTATTTAAATAAGCAAAACGAAACTAAAACATGTGAAGCTTGATGGTGAACACGCAATGCAAGCAACGGCACCTGAGGCCCTACGTTTGCTTTCTGGCCTGCACTTCTGCCTGAAGAACTTCGGGGTCCGCATGAGCTCATGAGCACGCCGACGAGGAGGTTCGCGAATACACTAATGATTATGCTCACACAGTGGCGTGCCCGCATAAACCGCCTGCTCTTCGGCCGAACGAAATCACCCGTGGCCTACCCATAGTAGGCTGAATGCGAATTCAGGTCATTAAATCTTCAGAGCTCCTAAGATGCGTTTTACTTACTGTATGGCGTCTACATTACACTTTGCACGTTCACGTCAGTTATTTCCAGCATCGCTTGAAAACGTCGGAATTTATGATTCTGTGCAATCTCGGCATTCCGTACTAGATGTTTCAGGCGGCAGCCCAGCTGAGATACTGTAGCTACTGTTTGTCACTGTCGGGTGTAATGACTTAAGCACTCTAAACAAAGTAAAAATATGTGAACGGAAGTGGAAATGGCCACCGAGCTATCCAGCTTGAAAAAAGAGCATTCACGGATAATTTGAGGGAACATGCTACAGCGATAAGATGGCCTAATAAGAAGATGTTCGTGTGCTGCTACCTTCATTCTTCCTGCAGCCGCGAGTTCGTCATGGCCAGAGTGCTGGAAAACGAGCGCGGGCAATTGTAAGGCTGTGTATGCAATAGCACCAAACAACGAGACATCGCTAGGCTGACAAAAAGCCTATAAAACTGTCAACCTCATATCCAGTCGTACAGGACAGAACGCCACATCAAAGATGCGCCGCGAAAACCGAGGTCTCGGGTGACAAGTTTACAGGAAGACTTGACCATCATCGAGTCGCCGCCGCAAAGCCAGGTGGCATCCGTCCGAGAAATCCGCGGAACGGTAGGTGTACAGGCTTCAAAAACGACCATCAAGCGGCGTTTGCATGAAGGCGGGCTGAAGAGTCCGGATTGCAGGCCCAAAAAACCCTCCTGCTGGTTGTGAACAACGAAAAGAGGTTGCATTTGCTCGGCAACACGTCCTGGACGACACAAAACTTGGCGAAGGGGGTCTTTTCCGACGAATGCACCTTCAAGATGTGCTGGGACCCAGAAGGCTCGTGTTTGGCGACCCACCAACAAGCCGGTAAGCTCGTTGTGGCTAATCAATTTGGTTACGCAGAAAAAAAGAGTTTTTAGTCACCGGCACATAACTGAAGCATCTTTACCTGCACTAGTTATTCATTTCTGTAATTTTAATACAGTGGACTCTCGATAATTATAAGTCACTTAATTGCAATTTTCTTTCGGGGTGGTGCCGTCAATTACATGCAATTCGATGGAAGAAATTGCTACATATTTCGAAGCTAGAGCCCGTCAAATCTGTGAGGGGGCAAGTTACTTTTGAACAAAAAGCATCAAGGTGACCGTCATTTCTCGATAAAATTCACAATATTAAGTGCCAAAACAACGACTTGTTCAGCACTATGTCGGCGCCATTGCAACTGAGGCAGCGCACAGTCGATAAAGTGACGGTCAGTTGAGACTCCCGGCAGCGCACGTTATCTCTCTCTTTTTCAGGTCCCTAAACTTTTTCTTCACGCAAAGTTCCGCGTGAGCAGCGTGCGCGGTGGAAGATTCAGGTTTTGAATTTAACGACAACTCTGAACTATCACGGCAACCGGTGTCGTAAGCTCAAATTGGTGACGAGATTTTATTTTCTAACGAAAATCAAGAAGGGAGACGTTGTTGCATACTAATGGTAATGCTTTTAATTTACGTATAACTTCGGGTAATTCGAAGTTTTTGATGTCCCCATGGACTCGTGTTAAAGGTATAAACGGGAGACAACTGAGATGCCTTTCCGGTGTTCATTTGGGGGTTAAGCTGGGTAACTTCCGTTTGATGTCCCCTTTAACACAATAACATGGACGGTTAGCTATAATGGCTTGTTCACAAGTAAGCCATTAATAAATCAATTCACATTTTCTAAATTACTGACGTAAGTTTATACTGGTCATTTTATGCCATTGTGTTGAAACGGCATGGTGATACATCTTTTCTTTATTTGCATTAGGTATCCACACAGTTCGGCCAACGAGTAGCTGCCAGTGTCTCGGACTAGTTGAGCGTGTGGGGCTGCATTACGAAGGACGGATTCGGACCCCTTGTGCCAAATTCAGGGAAAGCTGACTGCAAAGCAGTACTGCCCAAATCCTTCAAATGCATCGTTCCCCTTCCTCAATGGCAGCCAGCTTCCTGGAAAAGATTACGTGTTCCAACAGGATCGCGCCCCTGTGCACACGGCCAAGAAAGTCCAGGCACTGCTCCAACAACAAGGTGTCACCATTCTCACGTGGCCTCCCCAATCACCGGATTTGAATATCATCGAAAACGTCTGGGGAAGAATGAAGACAGCGCTTTCGCGGCAATATCTGGACGGACTGTCCTGCAGCAGTCCAGCAGGAGTGGACCGACTCAAACGGGACTCGACGCTAGCCGGTGTGCCTTGTATGAGTCACTGCACGCGCATATGCCCGCAGTGAGTGAGTGCCACGGTGATGTCACCCGGTACTAACCTCTGTAACCGATTGTTTAATAAAATCGGAGTAAGCCACCCGAACCCAAAATATTTATAGCATGTCTGCTTTATTCACATCATATCCAGATTTTCATAATAGTGCACCCTGCACTGAGAGGCTTGTCGCGTCGTAAACTTATCGCAACCCCAAAGAAGAAAATGAAAGAAAATTATACGTTTACATAACTCATTATAATGCGGGCGCTGCATCTCGTAGATAATGGGGGCAACATTAGACTTTCATGATTCTCCTGCAAGCGCGCTGTATAACTTGACCAGGTAATGGGTCATTGTTGGAAAACAACGTTGATGGTCTTTTATGACGCGCACAATGTTATATACCTATTCTTTCTGCTGATTTCCTCGTCATAGCGTGCCCCATTGCATAAAGAATACGTAAAAATGCAGTGCCATTCCCGTTTGAAAAGGTGGATGACCAGCGGAGCTGTTTGTAGGTAATTTGTTCACGACAAACTTCCCGCCACCATGCCAGGGAAGCGTTCAGCGAGATTGGAGTAGGCTTCACTGTGCAACCCTTGAATTGGGAGAGCCTGCTTACACAGACCTCCAGTCATCCTCCTTTCTAAACATAAATGAATTATCGGAACGACAAATTTCTAGTCGTAATTAATGCCTACACTTATACCAAACTATGAAGGCCCGGTGGCGCGGGGGCCCATAGGGATATGGGGTGTGAAATGGTAAGGAGATGGGCGGCTTTTATCCTAAGTACACACGGGCACAAGCCTACAACAGATTCGCTGTAAGAAAGTGGCCAAGGAATGCCGGTGTTCCGCCTGGCACACTCTTCAAAAGGTTCACATGGCGAAAAAATTTAGCGCCCTTTCACTCTGCGAAGAAGGGTGTGCAGTGAAGCTGTGCTGCGTAAAGGGAGAGTCGTCTTGGCGACTAATTGTCAGAGATTTTACTTCCGCATAGTTCCGCTAAAACAAGTTACCGCCGGTTTCGGTATTTATACCCGATGATGATGATTCCTATTGGTTTCCCCTTTGAAGCGGGGTGATGACATGTCATCTTACCAAAAAGGACTTATATAACCATGTTTTACACTCTTGGTTTAATACTAGCGCTGCTTAGGGCAGGCACTAAAGCTTATTAGGCCCGAAATACTTTCTTTTCCGTGTTACAGGTTAAAACTGTCCTAGGCAATATTCCCCTCTCTGCTTTTCGTCCACCAGCATTCTAATCTTCTTTTCGTCCCCTCGACAGCCTTGAAGTTAACTTCCTCTCTGATAAGCACTAACCACATGGAGCGATTTTTCCAGCGACGAGACGAGCGGCGCGACTAGGATCCGCAGTCGCCGAACTGAAGTCGCTCGCCGAGGCAACCACATGACAGCGACGGCTCGAGCGACTGAGCATGCGACTGAGGATGGCGATTTCAATGTTTCCGCACTGCGCATAGTAATGCGCTTGGTACGCTGGATGTTTGCAAGCATTTTTTTTTCATTTGTCATAAAAAGCATGACTAAAAAGTATTACGCCTTTCTACCTTGCTTTTTGCACTTCATTGCATCTCTAAAACTGGTTTGGGTTAGCGATAGCGCACGCTTTTCCTTCTGGGCCTCGTTTCTCGGCTCCAACATGGACGCTGTGAAGAATTCGCTTTCTTGACGTCGTTTTTCCCACACGGGTCTCACCCAGTGTGAGCGTGAGCCTTCTTGCTTCTGCTTCAGCGTGTACTCAAGCTTTGCCACGCAAAGCTTTCTTTGCCGCTGCACCGCAAACGTCGTCTGCGTGGATTTGCAAAATCTTCCCCCCGTTCTCTTTCAAAACCGGACGTTGCGTGCTTACGTAGGGGCTCTCCTATTGGCTAGTCGCTGAGGCCACTTCCGGGAGGCGAGCGACTGTTTCTGGCGGCCCAGAACCTAGCGATTCGATGAGCGACTTGGTCCGCGGCGAAAAGTAGTTCGTCGCTAGTCGCGTCGCTCCCCAAGTCGCTTGCAAAATCGCTCCATGTGGTTGGGGCTATACCCTTAAATCCTAGGGCTTCTGAAAGCCCAATATTCCCTTCATGTAGATTTGGATGGATACCCTCACATTCTAACACTATGTGCCGCATAGTTTCTGTTTCTTTTCCGCAGACCATGCATACTCCATCACAAAACTCTTAGTTCGCAGGCAACCTGCTCCAGCCTCAAAAAGCAAAGCACTGCCCTGGGAATTATTGTAGAAATTTTCCTTTCTGATGTTCCTCTTCTCAGTCCTGTACATCTCTAACAGCGTTTTAGCTTCCATTTTTTCCCTCCATTTATTCGTTTCAATCTGCCTTGCCTCTTTTTTGGTTACCTTGGCTGTTTTGGATTCCCCACTGTTCTTTCCTTATTTCATCGTTAGCCTTCTAGTCTTTCTTAACCACTGCGTGTCCACGCTTTTCAAGTATAGGTACTAAAAACCTTAGCTGCCCACCTTCGTTGATCCATTTGCCCTCAACCTCATCTCAAAGCATATTTTACTCTGAGCTTCTCTAACTTCAAACAACGTCCAGCCCATATCTCCCTGAACTGCTTCGTTAGTTGTTTTTCCATGCGTGCCTAGGCCAAACGTCCTACCTTTCTCTGGTTTACTTCAAGGCCTGATAGAACGTCTGATTTTAAGCAGAGTACAGCATTCGCAAATGTGAGACCCGGAACCATTACTCCTTTCCGCATTCCTCTTACTACTTCATATTTGTTATACCCCCCACAGAAGCTCTATGCTTCATTATAGCTGCGTTTCGCTTTCCCTTAACCTTAAGTTGCTCTTCGTGAGTACTTAAGTAGTTATCCCCTTCGTTTATCCACACTCTCAAATATTTATATTCCTTCACTCTAGGTAATTCGCCTTGCTGGATAGACACTACGTCGGTGGTAGCGTCATTGAAAACCATTATTCCTGACTTTTCTGCACTATAATTTAACCCGAAGTCAGTGGCCTCCTGGCCGCAAATATTTATTAGCCGCTGCATATCGGTTTGGTTATAAGCTAAAAGAACAATGTCGTCTGCGTATAACATTCCCGGAATATGCTGTTGTACCACTTCGTCTTGCAGCATATGGCTTAGGCTAAACCCTACTTGTCTTTCTTCCAGTTTCTTTTCTAACCCTGCCATGTAAAGCAATGAACAGTATTGGGCTCAAAGGGCATCCCTGTTTCAGTCCCCGATGGATGTTGACCTGCTGGGCGCATTTCTGTCCTTCCCAAGTAAGGTGCACTCTATTGTCTTTATAGATTGCTATAAGGAACTGTACTAACTCGTCATCTAATCCCTGGAGTTTCAGCATTCTCCACACCCGTTCTCTGTTTACGTTGTCATATGCCCCTTTAATGTCCAAGAACGTAATCCATAGTGGTCTATTCTGTGCTTTTGCAATTTCAATGCATTGCGTTATCACGAACAGATTGTCATCCAGTCGCCTGACTTGTCTAAATCCATTCTGCAGTTCCCCAAGTATTTCATTTTCTTCCATCCATCCTTGAATTTCTGATTTTATCGCCTGCATTGCGAATCTATACACCACTGACGTTACTGTGAGTGGTCTGTATGAATCAATACTGGCTTTGTCTATTAAAGTCATCCTACTTTCTAACCAGTCCTCTGGTATTTGTTTCGTTTCTGTCACCTTATCTATTGCCCTCACAAACGATTCCTTACTTTTAGGTCCAAGTAGGTTTATCAGTGTGCATTGGTATTCCGTCCGGGCCCACTGCAGTCTGGGGGGGAAACGTTTTGCTCTGCTTTTTTCCAATCAAGGCTGCTCAAAACTTATTTCCCTTTCCGCAGTCTTTTGTCGCGCTGATGTTATCGGTGCAGGTTTCCCTACCACTATTGTCCTAAACTTCTCACTATCACTCGATGAATATGCGCCAATGCGTGCTCTCCTTCTAAATGTTCCCCCTCCTCATCAATCAGGAATTTTTGATGGTTATCGTTTTTTGAGCTTAGTGATTTTACATGATTCCAAAACTTCTTGGACGCGCTTTTGTCCTTCTTTCCGTATTTCTGCCATCCATTGTTCGTTTTTCTGCTTGATCTTTGCTTGCACCATTTTCTGCACTTCTAGTTTTTTCCCACGGTAGATATCCCACTTCTCCTTCACTACCTCCGGTTCCATACCCGTTCTTTTTTGCTTCTCTATGTTCTCTCGACGCCTTTCTTCGCTGGTCAATAGCCTCTTTTATTTCCTTATTCCACCACCTTCTCGGCTTTCTCTTCCCTTTCCATTGGTTTCGTTGCTTTGCTTCATTCATCTTACCCTTTATGAACGCAATCATTTCGTCGTAATCCCAATTTTTGCCTGTGTATTTATTGCTTTCATCTTCCAATCTATCAGCGATGATCTCTAACTGCTCATTATTCAAATTATTTCCTCCTATTGTACCTATTTCTGCATTTGTCCCGGGTTGCGCCTCCAAAGTGCAATCTAAACCGCTTGTGGTCGCTTCCTAAGCTGTCTGTTCCATTTTCATCTATCCTCATTTCCCGCAGCCTTCCGTATACTGTCTGTAGATGTCCATGGTTCACTGCGCAACAGGCAATGCGGAAAAGCCAGCTACCAAGCTTTCACCGACCCCTATAAGTTGGCTTCATCTCTAATTACCAACGCTTTGCTGGAAAAGACACTTTTCCAGGGGAGATATGAGCCCCCCTTGCATCAAAATATGAAGGCCGTAGGGCCTTTTTTTTACTTTTTGTGATTTTTTTAAATGCTGGGAACCTGCTTTTGGGCGGCGAAGAAAGTGGCTAGAGAGCGTGACACGATACCAGCAGAGACTCGCCAGAGTCATCTCTCGAACAGCTCTTCTGTTGAAGGGGTCTAGTTAGTGAGTACAGTCCCATCAAGAAATATAGGACAGAACTAACCGCGCTCTAGTTCGAGCGGGAAGATGGGCGCGCTTCCCGTCTAACGCAGCCTTCGACAGCGGCATTTTCCCAGCTCTCGCCTGCTCTGCGGCAGGAGCGTGCCATAGCAGACGAGAGGCGGTTGCTGCTCCTCCTGGGGCCAGTGCGCATGTGCCGGCTGCTTCCGATTCTCGCCACTTCTCGGCGCTGGCGCTTCGCGGAGCGCTGTGGCCACGCGCTTGCCATTTCCCTTTAAGAGTGGACCCCACTGTACATCGCGAGCATGTCCAGTGATGGTCTTGTTAAGCCTTTCCGTCAAGCCATTAGTCTGGGGATGCTAGGCGGTGGTTAGCTTGTGCTTTGTGTGGCAAGAGCGGAGGAGGTCGTCAACAACCTGAGACAGGAGTACTGGCCACGTTTGGTAAGGAGCTGACGGGGAGCACCGTGTTGTGGGATGATGTGAAGCAAATAATCAGCAACGTCACCCTGCAACACGGTACTCCCGGGGTATTGTCACGTAACTCTTGACAATATCTTGTGTTAGGCTACAGCTTGCAGGCGACGTTAGCTGCTGAAGCCGTTATAAATATGACCCACACCATTTTCAAAAACTTTTTCTCATAGTGTTTTCTTTTACAAAGAATGTTTTCACTCTTTCGATATTGTTTTCCTCCATGTTAAAAACTTCTAAAACGATAGTGCTTTCTGTTTTCGGTCATTATCACCATCATGCCTAACACTTTAATGCGTTGTATATTTGCGTATAGCATGGCCCGTCCAAATGTCAGTTTGTTTATTAAAGGGATGCTGAAGTGAATTTGCCAAGCTCCTGTTTTTGCTTGCACTGCGTAGACTGGTTCAAAAAAACACATTTTAATGTTTATCCAGGCGATAAGGTGGTATTCATTTTATAATGAAAAGCGTGAAAAAAAACTACCATGCATGGTTTCTGCCGGCTGCACTAACAGCAGTGACGTCAATACAAAGTGCTACTTGATTGGACGATAGACGTCTAAGATTACAATTCAAACCAGTTTATGTTTCGGTTCTGTTAAACAACATGCTTGGCATCCTTCGTTCTCGTTGGATGGCATTCTAGATATCTTAGTAATTAGCATACCCCACTCCTGCCATGTTGTCAGCTATAAATTGCATCATATAAGCCTACCAGCACGGCTTAGAATCGTACCAACCACTAGCCGAGGTATACGCAGTGGATGAATGCGATTGGCGTCACTGCAGATGCTCAAATGTGGTGCGCTGTTCCCGCACCTTTCGAGCTTGCCTGGCTCATGCCTGTACCTTAAGAAGCATGTTTGCACCACGCCAAGGGTCGGCTGCTTTGGGACTGTTCCCGCGAGCGGTCAGTGCATATTGCAACACCACACGAACGAGAACTCACCAGCATGCCATTGTCAGTTTGCACGCGTTCTACGAACTCATTTATGGAGCAATGAACGTTACAGTGCAAGAGTGGTGAAATCAGTTCAGAAAACATTGCCACAAAACAAATAAATCAATTTCAAAAAACGAAAGAAAAACATGCACTATTGTGGGTTAGAACTTCCAACTTGCAAAACCACATACCTTGTACTCAAGACCACTTGGTCACAAGCCAGCCATGCCAGGGGCGCAAATATAAAGTATATAATATATAGCCAGGTTACATTTTTTTTCCTTTTTTTGAAAGAGAAAGTTTACTACGAAAAAGCAAACATATTAGTATGCGGACGAGGGTCCCAGAGTCAATTGACTGAAAGGGGACCCTCGATTATAATACATCGAACGAATTGCGTAGAAGCAGCAAATGGGCGAAAGAGCCCCACAAATCAATATGCAGAATAAAACACAAGTAATTAGCATTTTATGTACATACATTAGGAAAGGTGGCTCTAATTGTAGATATGTAATATAGAAATTAACAAATCAGTTCGCAAATGACACAAAGGAAGCAAAGGCCCATGATTACCTTGGGCATAATGTAAGAATAAAACAGTGAACAAGATCGTAATTACACCAAAACAAATCCTCTAAGGTTTTTTTTTAAAGCAACGAAGGCATGGGGATGATTTGCAGCTGTAGGCAAATTATTCCAAAATTTAACAGCTGAGAAGCAAGTAGTTTTCTTACCGTAATTAGTGTGAACAGGTGGTAGTAACAAATTGTTATTACTTGAAAACCTAGTTACGCTTCTACTGCGTAAAACACTAACTTCTAAGAGATCATAAGAGAGGTCACAGTGCAATAATTTGTAAATCAGAATACCTAAGTTATCTTGATACAGCCCATTAATTGATAGTATATTATTTTGATGTAGAAGTCGTGAGGCGGAGGAATGACATGGACTCAATGTTATAATGCGAATACACTGGTTTTGTATGTGTTGTACAGATGAAACCGTGAGAGGAGTACCGTATTTTCCAGTGTATAAGTCGCGGTGTTTTTCTGAAATTTTCGTTGGCACGTCTTATCCACCGGTGCGACTTATGTATGGAATAAATCTGATTCGCGGCGGCTGCACGTGGCCAGCGCACGTTGAGACACAGCTCCATGGTGTAAATCAATCCCAAGTCCACCGGTACGGCATTTCTCATAGCCCATATGTCGCTTCGGGACATTGCACCAAAGAATTTGCAGCTTTTTCTAGTCAAAAAGAATGATAATGACCTGCGACAACCACGCGCCACTTTAGGCCATGCGCAGTAACTACAGTTCAGAATAAATTCAAAGTAACATCAAACTGGGTTGCAAAAAACAAATGCAGCTCATGAATTATTACAGACAGTTACTCTGAAGGAGGTAAACGTGCTGGTAATTTTTAAAATGACAGCTTGGAGATAATTTTGATTTTCGTGCCGCTTCCCGTCGCGTCACTTCCGTCCGCCATGACACCTTTATTGCGCTGATTTACGACAGCACACAAGAGACGCGCGACGTGCGCGCCGTTTGGAGAGGTCACCAAATGGGTCTCTTGGGACTCCATTTCTACGAAAACAGTTGTAGCCGGGTTGATAAAGGCCGGAGTAATCCGGTCCGCGAGTGGTAACGATGTTGGCGAGGAAGACATCAGAGTCGGAGGACGACAGTGATGCACCGGTGGAACTCCCACTGAAGATACTGAATTATTTGTTAGCGAGTCTGAAGAAAAAGATTTTGATGGTTTTGACTAAACGCCGTCCGTAAGTACATGCCATCTGTGTGTATCCATAAACCATTTTTGAGAAGTTAGTTATGTCCAGACTTTGGATGTTATATGCCCGTGTCTAGCCCTGCTTACAGGGGGATGCGTTACTAGGCGGCGGCCGCCACAACCATGTACTTTCGCCGCACTTTGTAACGATCGGATTCACTATGAGTTTACCTAATTAAGAAGTGCGTCTTATAAAACGGGGCGACTTATATACGGTTTCGTTTTTGAAAAACTCATTTTGAGGGGGGTGCGACCTATACAAAGGTGCGACTTATAGACCGGAAAATACGGTAAGTGTTGCCCCATGAAAGAATGCGATAATGAAAATGATTGTGAACAAAAGCAAAATATAAAGGCAACAGGGCTAAGTGAAGGAATAAGCACCGAGCCTTGATTAAAGCTCTAATCCCAAAAGCTGTTGTTTGCTTTAAATGGGAAAAGTGAGATCTAAATGTAAGGTGCGGGTGAATGCCAAGAAATGTAACCTGGTCGCAAGATGTGATTAAATGAGGCCCAAGATGTAATTCGGGAAGAAAATCGACGGTTTACTGATGAGATCTAAAGACCACAAATTTAGTTTTTTCTGGGTTAATTACTAAATAGTTGATGCGGCACCATTCTACAACATTAAGTACTGCATTCAAGTTTGCGGTAAGGCAAATTATCGATTTATTAGAAAAAGAAGTGGTTGTATCGTCCGTATACAAGATCCAGTGAGAAGAATTAAGACAATACGGAGGATCATTATTATACCATATGAAAAGTAAAGGACCGAGAATAGATTCTTGGGGTACAACTTGGTTAAATGTTCTTGTTTCAGAAAAAGTGTCAGCCATGTATACGGTATATTGTCGGTTAAGTAAATAGTTTTTCAAAAATGTTAGTGGTGGACCTATTCTGCCATAGGCTTCTCATTTTTTAAACAAGATATTACGATTAATCGTATCAAACGCCTTTGTAAAATCTAGAAAGACTGAACCCACAAAATTTCCAGCATCAAGTGATTTTTAATGAAGTCTGTTAGTGAAAGCAATGCTTGGTTGGTGGAACGTCCAGACCGAAAACCGAATTGCCATAGATTCAGTGGAATCAATTTATTGAGGTCGCTGTTCGGACATTTGAAAAATATCTGTTCAATTGCTTTACTAAGGCAAGAGAGAATGAAAATTGGGTGGTAATTAGATATTAATAGCCGGTCACCTCTTTTGAAAACAGGCATTATTTTAGCTTTCTTTAAAAATATGGAAAAGTACCAGACCTAAAGACAAGATTTATAATATGGCTAAGAGTATTTATGATTAAATCAGCAACTAACTTCAAATGACGAATGAAAATGTTATGTAGGCCTGGGCTCGTACTTTGAGCGTGCCAAGCGTAGCGAGCACTTCTAGTGTAACTGGGAACAAAAAGAAAGATTGGGAAGCAGGGGGCAACCAAGTTGCGCATTTAAAGGCTGAGGGGTATTGGGATAAATGGATGAAAAATATTCGCGAAAGGCACCAGCAATATGAGGTGGTTACATCAGGCTTACTCTGTTGTATGTAATTTTTGATATAGAGGCGTTAGCTGCAGTTCTATTAAGAAAGGTATTTAAAAGATTCCATTGTTTTTTTGGGTTGTTATGGTGTACGTTTAGCAAATTCATTTTCATAATACTGTTTTTTAGGCTGTTCTAAGAGGATGTTTAGGAGGCAGCAGTATTTGTTATATCGCTTCGCTAAATTAGAATTAAAGGGCTGTTTTTTGGTTCTTTTGTACATATTGTCCTCTTTTCCGCATGCTTTCGAATAACCCTTTAGTCATCCATGGGTTTGTTCGGATAGCTAAATCTCTTTTTACATTTAAGCGTGGTAGTACTTGATGATACAGCTTTTAAAATTGCAGAAGAAAAGTTATGCAGTGCTGCCTCTGCATCATCCATTGAATTAATAATACACCAATGAGTCATCCAGATTGCTTCTCTAAGTTGAACTTTGAACTCTAAATTGAACTCATTTAGTTTCAGCATTTCAACCTGCTTGGATGACTATTTCTTGTATTGTGGTCGTGCAGTAAGCATCCCCCAAAATCCCACAGTATGTCATGTCTAGCAACTGCATTCCTTAGATGGAAAAGCATTCGCAGATGTGTGGCCATGCTGCTGACCGCTGTGCTTGTTCACCCAGCACAAGAAGGGCTCTCTGCACCCTGTTTTTTTATGCTGTACTATAGAAGTTTTGGTTGGTTGCAATTCCTTAGTACCTATATTAACTTCGCTGCCTTTTCTCCCACCTTCGACTGCCTTAGATTTTTCTACTAGCATAACAGGCAGCAAAGCGTCGATCTGCATGCGTGGGGAGTCAGAGCTCGATGCATTCTACTAAGTAACAAACTAAAGGCACATTCTTCGAGGCACAAACGTGCTGTAGTTTTCACTGAGCGAAGGAATTGCGACGGCCCGCCGGCGATCAGCTGACTAAATGTATGAATGAATGAATTTATTGTTAAAATGGAAAGGAAAGACCACGAGCAGGTGTAGTTTGTCTCACCTAATGGTGGACTCGGAAACGCCTGCTGGTGTGGGGAGTGTGGGGAATGGGAACACAGGTGTACAGGAAAGGACGGAGAGAGAGAAAGGGAGCATACATATGCACATATATACAGGACTAATAAGGACATAACTAAATGCTGAGCTGACTGATTCTGTTAAAGGGTCGGCGAGCCTTGCAGTAGCGCATTCAAGCCATGGCATCTGGCTTTAACATCACACGGAATGTCATAGGAAATTGGCAAGGAGGATACAGAGAGGACAGCTGTTTGAATTGATTTTTCTCCTGAATGAAGTCGCGTAAACGAAGTGAAGGTTGATGAAACATGGCTTAGAGACTGCAGACTACAATTTTCACTAGTAATCCCGCAATTTTTACAAATCCCTTCAGTGTCCCTTTAATGCCTTGAGCACTTCATGTCATTTTTCGTGCACGTTGGGCATGGGTATTACTCTGGTGCCAGCCAAGAAATGAGAGTTGTCTTGTTTGAGTCCTGCGGATGATGACTGCTAGGTGGAATGTAATGTAGATGAGTTGTGTACATGGTGCTTGAACGGGTTAATAGGGGGATAATTCTGCTGGACGTAGAAAGAGAGTTAGAAAGATCTGCTGCTAGCACACCTTTTGTAACAAGGTTACACTACAGTTCTATATCCTTAGTGGTAGTGGTGTGTGTTTTGCACATACTGTGATTACTACCGCTGTTATGACATTCAATCTCTTTGTTATAGAGCTGGCAATATGGGCCTTTGGAACAGCAATAGATACTATAAAAATGCTTTTCATAAAAGATAACTGACCTGTACTTTAGAAAAAGGGGACGTGTTCATTTCATAACTTTGTCAGTACAGCTTTTTAATGTTTTTTTTAAAAAGCTAGTGGCACTAATTAGTGCCTGTGAGAAACTAATATCAGCAAACATGTATGGAACATCCAGAGTGGGAGTGTGGTAGCTCCTGAAATACTATCTAGGGCAGAAGGGTCTGAAAAGTGCACTAAAGCAATATGGGGAAATGAGCTAGCTAGTGCAGTAAATATTTTGAAACTAAAGCGCAAATATAGACTGGAACGAAGAAAGGGAACAAGAAGCACTTGTTTTCCCTTTCCTCTTCCTTGTCTAATTTTGTGCTCTTATTTTCAATTATAAAAAATGTGTGCATGTTTCATCAGTTTGGATGACCATGAAACTGTTTAATCAGTAGCCTGCCAAAGGCATATCTGGTGATCAATGGTCTCTATGTCATCATCTATGGGATGTGAAACTGGCACTGGGCTTACAGCCAATCCTTTTATTGTTTCGTGCGTGTAAATTTATCTGTGGTTGTGTTTGTTTGCTTCCAGAAGGCACAGCACCGACAGAAGCCGTACTGCGTGCAACATCCTCGACGCGTGACAGCCGTGTTACACAATGTGGGGGGGTGCAACCTCCAACCGGGTTGTATCTTGCAGCCAAAAGACGCAAGCCGCCGTTACTACCAGTGCCAGAGGTACTTCCCCAATTAGATGTCGCTGTCAGTCTGCATTATGGACTGAATTTTTTTTGCAGGTACACAGTATGCTGTGACATTGATCAGTGCAAGCTGCCAAACCGAAGAGGCATTTCCAGGTTAGAGTTCATGGTTTTTCTCCTCATATGAGCGTTCTAGTGTAGAGGGGGAACACGGCTGTAAAAAAAACAAGTTTGTGTTATAGTTTTTTTATCCCTTTTCATACTTTTATTATTGCGGTAGTATGCCCGTTGGCATAAATACTATGTCTCAAGTATGGGTTAACTCCAGTTTCGTAAAGAAACGCAAGGAGGGAGCGATGGTGTGGTCCCCATATTCACCGATGAAGGTCAGGTGGTCTGCCAGGGTGGAGGCCTGTGCCTCAAAGGTGTTGTGTTCTTGCCGTTTCCAATGAAGGGCACGTCCACAGCAAATGTTCTGTGTCCGCATCTTCGGCAGGAGCCATGCAAAAGGGGCAGTTCTGTGGGTCATGGTAGTGTAGTGGCCACTCCAGGTAAGAGCGGGAGAGAGGGCTACACCAACATAAAGTCTTCGCAACAAGACCTCCTCCGAGTCTGCTAGGGAAGAGAGTCTAATGCCACCGTTCCACCAGTGGGATTAGAGCTCGTGTGGTGCGACGAAAATCTTCTTTCCTTTGGAGAAACTGTCCTGGGGTGTCTAGTGTCAGTACAGGCGATGGTCATGGGACAAATGCAGTGTGGCAGGCACCATTCGCCGCATTGTGAGCAGGGAGCGTATTTCGCCGGACCCACGAGACCAGCAGAGGGCAGTGGTACAACGTATCCAGTATGTCATGAATGTCCCTCGAAATTGCTCAGTTGCTATTTAATCGACGTAAATAACGTATGGCCGCCGTTCAGTCTATAAATTTGTAAAGTAGTACTTCTAGGGGCTTGAGAAGAGCAGGAGTTAGTGCTTGCAAGCTGTCCCGGATGGCCGTAAGCTCGGCCAGCATAAACGGCAGGGTGCGGCGTGTTTCTTAGAAACACGTTTGACAGGACTCTAGGTGGGAAGGCCATTGTAGTGTTGTGGTCACCATGTCATCCTTGGCCCCAGCGTACACATATGCCTGCACCACCTGGGGTTGAGACTCAGCTGCGAGATCTTGTGCAACCGTGAAGAGCGTGTCAGAATGTCCGTTGGATCGATTGTGCACTCACATACTTCATTCATGGCAGTCTGGAAGCTATGAACATTTGTTCTTTGTGAGGAATATAAATTGTTCCAAGCGTGATGCTGCTATTTTGAGGCTGGAAAACAAGATGTGTTCATAAGGTGCCGAGCGTTCAGCTGTGCAGATGTCGGAACGATTTAAGGGTACTGATTAGAGATCCTAAGTGATATTTTACCTAAAGAACGAAAAACATCAGGGTTGAAATTCTGCCTTTTTGAGTACAGTTGCCAGGTTACAAAAAAGGCTAGGTTTAATTTATTTATTTTTAAAATTTGCATAATTTAGCCTGCTGAATAGAAGACGAATGAATGAATTTATTGTTTCCCTGGGAAGGAAAGTCAACTAGCTGGTGTATTTTGTCTCACCTAAGGGGGGCACCGGACTGCCTGCTGGTGTGGAGGGGGATTGGGAGAACAGGCAGGCAGGAAGGGGAGAAGGAAGAGTAGGAGAGGATGCATATAAACAGGACTATACGCTAAAAATAAACAAACAAATAAAACAGTACTGACACAAACACAAAAATAACACGGCCACAGCCTAGTTTGCTAATTATGGAGAAAACAGTGCCGGGAGGAGTTCCGAGGCGTGCAGGTAAGAACTGAGTGCTTCATGGACTCCATCCCGCTTTTTGGCTCTGCCCGGCAGCCACCAACTCTCTTCGAAGGGCCGAGCCCTTCCTGTGAAGATGGCCAGCAGTTCAGCCCTCCTTCACACAAACTGAAGCCACTCAAGGACCAAATGCGGCAGAGTCCATACGGTTGGGACGGCAGTGCTGGCACGATGGGCCGTCAATCAGCCCCAGGCAGTGTTTTTGTTTCGGTGTTCACACGCACCCGGCGTGAAGAAGCAGGACAGCCAAGCATTGCTGACGTGACAGCCGTTAGGCCCGCACGGGAAGCGGGGTCTCTCCTCCGGCCAACCACGTGTCTGGGTGCTGGGCCCGCACATGCCACTGGATCAGGAGGCAGTTGTCTTGGCCTAACACCCACTGCAGTCATAGGTGAGCGCCCTGTTCAGCCAGACGTGCCGCCTTTGCTCGCAAGGCCCGCTTGAAGGGTGAGCACGGGTCACCCTCCCAAATCTGCAGTAGGGCCATTCGGAAATCGTACAGCAGGGCACAGCGCTCGTGGTTGGCTCCAGCTCCGGTGGAAGGTCCAGACCAAGGCCTACGCCCATCAGCTTGGGTGTGGCGGATGATGCGGCCTAGCGCAGCCGGGACTGCCTGCTGGCCTCCGCCAGCACAGTTGCTGCTGTGGCCAAACCCTGCTTGCTGCCCCATAGAGCCGTCTGTGTAGGATAGGGTGTGGGTTTCCAGGTCACCCCAGATGACGGCCTGGGACATCTGCAGCTGCTCGCAGTGCGACATCCGCCGCTTGCAGCGCAGGCCCGGGATCTCCATGTGCACCTTGGCCACCAGGATAGGCGGCGGCCAAGGGGGGGCTGCGTCAAGGGTGGCCACCACCTGCTCATACAGCGCCAGCATGAGCCCTCCGCGGGAGCGGCGATGTGTGCGCTGCCGTTGCAGCAGGGGGCTGCCTCCTTTTGCCCACCGCAGCTGGCCAATGTGGCCCAGGTTGGCTGCTCCACCGTTGTTTGGAGCGTCAATGCCACCGCCTCAGCCAGCGTCTTCACGCACTGAGAGTCTCAAGGCAGGCCCAGGCTGATGCGGACGCCCCTGTGTTGGCCGCTCTCCAGCTGCCACCAAGTGGGCTTCTGCAGGGTGGCCAGCAGCTGCACGTACATGAGCCCGACGGCCGAAGCATTGCACAGCCGCAAGGTCGTTTGCTGCGAGCAGCTCCTGTCCTGTTCAGCCACCATCTTCCACACAGCCATTGTGGCCATCTGTGCCCTGGCTCGGAGCTCCTTCGCAGCCTGGCCGAAGTTGACGCAGTGGTCCAGTGTGAGCCCCAGGTGTGCACACTGGTCTTCCAGCTGAGCCCCTCACCGTCGATGTGCCAGCACCTGGCCCCGCGACAGGATGGGTGTCTGGGTGCATCAGCACAGCCTCCGTCCTGCTGGCCGATAGCTGCAGTCCAACATTGGCCAGCTTGGCCCACACCACATCTAGGGCTGCCTGCAGCTGCGGCATGACTCCTTGGCAGTCCGCCTTAGGTCCCAGTGCCTGGGCGTTTACAAGGCGCTGCCACCTGCATGCGTCAGCGTTCCCGGCACACCCACCTACTGTCAAGTGCCGAAATGGCACTGTCATTCGCACCTGCACCGTGTTGCCTTTCGGGAACGCCTTCGACGGAGCTCCACAGCTCGCTCGAAGTGCCGGACTCCTCCAGCACCCCTGTCGTCTAGTAGTACCAGCGCAGCCACGTGCCTGGTAGCCTGGGCGTGCTCCAGCGCTGCCATTACATCGGCAAGGAGTCCGTTGCAGCCTGGTGCTGCTAGAATCCTGTGAGCTGCTCCGGTATGAACTCCTCTTTTTCCGTGATGGCCTCCACCCTGCACAGCGGTGCCCGCTTCAGCTTGCAGTTGCAGGAGGTGAGGGCCACGGCAGGAGGCCACGATGGCCCTGAAACCCCTGCCTGGCTTAAGGAGGGGCCGCAGAATGGCCAGCTTTCAGTCGGGCGGCAGCTGCCCTGTCTCCCAAATGTGGTTATAGGCTGCCAGCAGCCTCACGAACCCCAACTTGTCTGGTTGCGAACCATCTGGTATGTGAGGCCGTTGGCCCTTGGCGCCATCTTTCGCTAGCGGGTGCACAGTGCACCATGTAGTTGAGCCTCTATGGGAGCATCGTTGAGTAGATGATATCCCTCAGACTGCTCTGGTGCAGCAACCGGAGGCCTAGCTTCTGCCTGGTAGGGGGCAGGAAGTGCTCCGCGAAGAGCTGCTCAGCCAGCTGCTCGTAGCTGGAATTCCTCCTGATGGTGAGGGCGGAGAGGGGGTAGTGGTTTCCACGGGGCTTGAGGACCAACTGCAAAAATGCCCCAGACAAAACTGCAGCGTGGGTCGGCCTTCGAGCTCATGCACACCTGAGGCCACTGCTGAGGCCATTGGTGTGCCATCGGCAGACCACTTCACACGGTGGTACCCCATCCAGTATGTCCGGGCTCCCAAGCGATGTGCCTTCCTCTCCGTCTGGTTCCGCTTGGCTCGCCGCTACTGCAGCTTCAGGTGCGGCGGGGCGGCACCCTTGGCGATGGAGCACTTTCGCGTGGGTTTCCTGGCACTGCGAAGCAGGCCGTAAACCCCGTGAACCTCCTCAGCAAGGCAGCACCAGAAGTGGTCTCAGTGGGTGACGGGGACGTGGTGCAGTGTGGGTCGGCTGTCCGGCTTCCAGGTGGTGCAGTGTGTAGCAAGTTGTGGTCAGAGCCTCACGTGCTGGATTCCCGCATCCCAAGTTCCAAGTGGCGTCAAACCTGGCTGACACCAGGCTGGGGTCTATGACCGTGGTAGTGCTGTTGCCTTGCCTAAAGGTGCACTCACTGGTGTTCAGCGCAGTCAGGTTGAGGTGCAGCATGGTGTCCCACAGGTGTTCTCCACATGCATCCGTCCCACCATCCCCCCACATAGTGTGGTGTGCATTGAAGTCGCCACAAAGCAGATCCCGGGCAGCACAGAGGGATACCTGCCGATTCAGGAGTTTCGAGTCCCAGGGTCGGCGGGGTGCACATACCCACTGCACACAGTCACTTCACCATCAGATCACGTCACCACCAAGTCTCAGCGACTTGGACTTAGATCATGATACAATCTACAAACTAACAAACTAAATGCACGTTCTTTCAGGCACAAACATGTCGTGGCTTTGTTTCAGCTAAGTGAACAGATTGCACCGGCCCGCTGGTGCCCGGCTGACTAAATGCCGGGCTGACTGATTGTCGGAGGGTCGGTGGGCCATGCAGTAGTGCAGTAAGGCCAAGCGATCTTGCTTTAAAGGGACACACAACCGATTTTCGTCGAGTATATGTTCACTGTCCCAAATGAAAGGGCATCACTTCAAACACCTTAATCCGAAACGGTTTTGCTGACAGCGCCCTAGAACGTTTTAAATCGAAATTTTTAGATCTACGAGCCGTATGTGTCCTCTCGAAAAATGATGCTGGCAATCATGACACCCAGTAGCGCGGCAACATACTTTTGTCTGTATGCGAAATGAAAAACGATATTTTAAAACTTGTCCCCAGCTAAAAAAAGTGTGAATCGCAGGCTTTCGTATTCCTTTATGTGTATTTTTAACTTCAACAGTCAATTTTGCACGAATGCACCATCTGTGAAGACAGACAAGTAGCATCTGTCTTCAGGTGGTGGCAGGTCCAAAGTTCAATTCTCTTCGGGCGCGACTTTTTTTTTGCTACCATTGGCGTATTTGGAAACTGAAATCAAATATGTTGCAGAACAAACGCCCCTGACTCAGGCAGAATCGTCAAAGCTCCTTCACTGGGTCTGTTTACTGAACACTGCTGTTGATTCTGAGCATGGAGGCTCAGTTAGCCACACAGAGCAATCCAGCGACAGCGGGCTGCATGTTGTAAAAATTTTCAAAATAATGTTTAAAAATACATATACAATTTTAACTTATACGAATACTTGTGTTAAGAGGTTTTCAATACGTAAATAAACGTTTCAGCAGTTACAGTAGCTGCTAGGTTTGCAGGTCACGTGAGAGGGACACATATTGTAGTGTCAAGTTTCGACACTATGAACTGCCACCCTTCCGATTTCAAGAAGTTTGCTGCCAAGTTAAAATTACTTCCGCCAATTTGTTTATGAATTGCTTGTGGTTACCGGGCTATATAGAACGCTGACTTTCATGTGAACTAGAAAACACATACGCGACAAAAATCGGTTGTCTGTCCCTTTAACATTATATGAAACATCATAGAAAATCGGCAAGGAAGATGCAGAGAGAAGGACAACATTTTCAGATTGATTTTTATGCTGACGAAAGTCGCGTAAATGCAGCGAGAGTGGTAGAAACACGGCCTATATCCTCCAGACTACAATATGGGCTAGTAATCCCACAATATTTACGAATCACTTCAGCGGTCTTTTAAAGTCAGGCCTGTGCAGTGCTCTACTTAAAACTAAGTCCTTGCAGTGAAATTGAGTAGTCAGAAAGAAGCGAGACGTTTTACTAAAGTGTGTGTGAACATTGTACGTGAGTCATTGTGTTTAGCTGCTCTGACCATTGATTTTTTTCAGTTCGAAAATTGGACAGAGCTCAAGCTTGTGTCTTAGAGCAGTTCTCTGCTTCAGGAGATGATGCTGACATTGCGGTAGAAGGTGGTCTTCGCACCTGCTGCTGCCGCCCATGTTCTGGCAACACAGGGTAGGTTGCAATGCTTGCAGTGTGATTTGTGGAACAAACACTGTTTTTATAGCTCAGGCTTAAAACAGGCATTCATTTTGCTGACTGTAGATGTGTTGCTACAGGACACTGACAAGACAAAGAGAAAACACATTTTATTGAGTGTTTCTTAGGTCAGAGGATATTCATGGCTGCAGGCATAAACTGGGCAGCAATGTCGGTTGGTCGGGTGACCATCATGGTTTGCACACTTGTGTCCGGGCTATGCATTGCTACCTCCCACTGCTCATCGGATGTGAATGGTGAAAGCTATTTTCAGGGCAGGCCCATATTTTTTGATATAGATTGGTTGGGGCGTCGCACAGGAGGCAATCAGCGGTGGGTATACTGATGGCTGAATGTGTTAGCCTTGGAAGGTTTGGTAAGGCTGTGTTTATTAGGAGGGGCCAAACATGCGCTTGCTTGCTGTTTAGGTTTTTGACCGCCAGAGCGTAGACCTGCAGGAGAGCCAGTATTGCGTGATTTCATTGTAAAACACTAATCTGTTCCTTGGAGAGCGGGCTTCGTGGTTTTCGTGTAGACCAGTTCACACCAGGATGGTGAGGCTCGGGCCACTGTTGTGAGCTGCCTCGTTTTGGTTGCAGCCAGAGTCCAGACGAGTTCGACGGGGGACAGAGGGAGGTTCCGGATCAAGATTTTGGGTGCTGCTTTGGAGATTAAGCCGGCAGCGAAATTCTTGTATTGTAGTTTTCGAATCTGAGATGACTGGTTGGGTTGGATTGCAGTGAAAGTGCTATGGCCATGATGCAGGGCTTGATTTCAAATTTTGTCTAGAGAGCTCAAGTTCTTTTTTCTTTTTGCTGTGCGTGATGTCTGGGATGCACGGTTCATGGAATTGGCCTAATGCTTAGGTTTGCGTGTGCGTCATGCAGTATTAGGGGTTTGCCCGTTTGTTGAAGAGGTTGTTTGATTCCCAAGTTATGCAGGATGTGTAATCCCGTGGGGATAACAAGTGACATTTGATATGTTAATTCGGCTTCACTGTAAACTAGTTACTCGAGTGTGGCTGTGGAGGTGCACAGGGGCAGGTGCAGTGGGGATTTATATTCTTTCCTTATTAACTGGTTCACTTTGTTTAGTTTTGCAGAGCTTGGGTGTAGATAGGGTAAAAAATAGTTTATTCTGCTCATATCAAATGTTTGTTCCAGCCTGATGCCCTCCTGTTGCTTTAAACTTCTGCATCGGTTTGAAATCCGCTGAATCAGACCGATTGTTTGGTTTATATGTCTTTAGATTGTCCTGAGAAATTGAGTGTATGCCCTGGTCTGAATTTTGAGGCCTAAGATTTTTAGTGATGAGACCCTTGAATCATATTTTTGAAGATGTGTTATTTAATGTTGGCGAGTGGCTGTTTCCTTCGTTTTGTAGGGATTAGAAAGCTTCCAGACTCATTGGCTAAACATGATAATCCGGCCTTTTCTGCTTCTATTGCCACCTGTGACACCTTTATTATACCGGCTGCGCAATATATCATGGAAAAACAGAACAAAAGAAAGGAACATTAATAGCACCAAGTAGAAAATATGAAGCTATACAAGGGACAGAGAATATGATAAGCACTGGAGCCAGTCACACTCATGGGCAACAAAGCGTGAAGAGTCAAAACAGAATCTGGTTTACCAAATGATCGCACAAGTGTCCCCTGTGTTGCTCATTGGGTATGGAGCGTGTATTTTTTCCTTTTGGTGGCCTTTGCGAGGTAGGGTACGCACTCGAATTTGCATTAAAAGATGGCGAGGTTACTACTGCCCGTACCAGTTTTCAGAGACTTAATGATGTCACGACTCATCATTTACGCAGTGCCCGATCTGATGTAAATCACTCTACTCGTGAGCAGAATGTTGGACATGGCACCACACTTCCATGGAATGAGGAGTTTGTTTTGTTTTTGTAAGGAAATGGTGTCTGTCAGCTCTTTCGAGTTCATGTGTCAGCTAAGAGCAATGAGTCTGGTTCACGCAAAAACACATCAATGCCAGCACATTCTGCCACCTTCCCAAGCCAGCGGGAAATACTTAAATGTTTCCTGCGAATTAACATGTTCACTGCCTTGTGGGTCACTGGTAAGTTACCGCCTGGGTTCTTACACGGCAGTAAAGTTACGAGCATGAATCTGCTTGCTGATGTAATATCTTCATCATACTATCACAACTGCTATAAGTTGGAGTTTTTGTTGTGTTTTGTGCATGAGTTAAACATGTTCTTTTGTGAAACTTGTGATTAAATATTTTCAGTTGACTATGTTTTAAAGGGACCCAGGAAAGCCTTTCGTAAAAGTTACAAAAGAGCTGTATTGTCACGTAGCACCAACAAAGCGATGCAATGCCGTTGGTATTATTGATCTACATTCAGTATTAGCTGCGAGGGAAGCAATTAAGTGCACCTCTCCCCCCTTGCCGATCGATTCCTCCTCCCTCTCTGCTTCTTTCAAAGCTGCTGGAAACACTGGGAATAGCCTTGGGACATCGCGACGCTCGACTTCCGTTCTGCGCTAGCTACATTCCTGCGCCTAGGCACGGGTCAATCGCTGCGGACCCGCCTTTGCCTCGGGATCGCGCAGGAAGGAGGAAGAGCAGCCGGAAGCCAATGGCAGTGACGTCGGCAGCCGAACTGACCGGCGATTGGGCGAATCAGGAGGGCGGCTCGCAGTTGCATGAGCCCCGATCGCCGTTGCGTCAGCAGCTATCGGCTCACTGCAGCGTTGCGCTCATCGGCTGAGAAAGGCTATCTTCAAAAATTGTTTACAAATTATCCGTAGAACGTATGGGGCTCACACTTGGCTCAAAAATCCCCCGTTATGTGTTCTACCACCTGAATGCATTTGATTACCACCTTCACAAAGCTTTTCTAGGTCCCTTTAAGAATCTTTCATTTATTTAAAAAGAGTACTAGCATTTTTTGGGCATTTTTTCGAATGTTAAAATTTTTCGAATTCGAAAAATTTTTTCGAATGTTAGCATATTTTGGTATGTTTTGGTCATCGAGTTGGCATATATGCAGTCTTTATTATTGAACAGTTTATTCCAATACTGTGTCTCATTTTTTCCACTTAGGAATTTTTGCTCTGACGGCAAGAAAATCCTGTTTGGAGGGAAGCTGTATTCTTGCCTTTCCTGTGAACATCTCAACCACCAGACCACTCATAGCGAAGGGTGTGCCACTACGACGCTTCACATCTGCACTATTTGCAAAAAAGCCTTCAGTGGAAACCGCAGCTTCAGCCTACATATGAGAATGCACTCTAGCAATGAGCTCCACTGGTGTCGCACCAGTAATGGGCAATTTACACACACAACTACCCTGGTTATTCATGAAAGTGCACACTCTGGTGAGAGTTCCCACACCTGTAGCATCTGTCAAAAGGTCTTTGCTCAAAAAGCTAGCCTGGTGGCTCATGAAAGATTGCACTGTGCCAATAAAAAGCCGTATGTGTGTGGTATCTGTCGGAAGAGCTTTAAGTTTAGAGGTAACCTCGTTAAACATGAAAGACTGCACTCTCGTGAGACGCCCCATGTGTGCAGCATCTGTTATAAAGGTTTCCCTTTAAGTGGTCAACTGGCTCGTCATGAAAAGTCGCACTCTGCTGACAGGCGCTATGCGTGCAGTATTTGTAATAAGAGTTTCTCTAGGAGCTCCGATCTGGCTGTTCACAACAGATTGCACTCTGGCGAAAGGCCTTACGTGTGTAGCATCTGTAAAAAGAGCTTCGCTAAGAGATCCCATCTGGCTGCTCACAACAGATTGCACTCTGGCGAAAGGCCTTACGTGTGTAGAATCTGTAATAAGAGTTTCGCTACAAGATCCCATCTGGCTCGTCATGGAAGATCGCACTCTGGCGAAAGGCCTTACGTGTGTAGAATCTGTAATAAGAGCTTCGCTACGAAATCCACTCTGGCTGTTCACAACAGATTGCACTCTGGCGAAAGGCCTTACGTGTGTAGCATCTGTAAAAAGGGCTTTACGAGTTGCGGGACATTGACTCGTCATGAAAGGCTGCACTCTAGTGGAGGGCCTTACGTGTGTAATATTTGCCAGAAAAGTTTTTATGAAAAATGGAAACTGGCGGATCATGAAAGCCTCCACTCTGGTGAGAGACGCTATGTATGTAGCATCTGTCAGAAGAGTTTTTCTCTAAGAAACAGCCTGGTTGTTCATGAAAGCGTGCATTCTGGTAAGAGGCCCTATGTATGTAGCATCTGTCATCAGAGTTTTTCTCGAAGAAACTGCCTGAGCAGGCATAAAAGATTGCACTCTGGAGAAAGACCTTATCTGTGTGGCATCTGTCAGAAGAGTTTTACTCAAAAAGGCAGCCTGAACAGACATGAAAGAGTGCACTCAGGTGCCTTACATGTGTAGCTTCTGTCCGAATGCTTTTTCTTAAAGGACCTACCTGGAAAGGCATGAAGTATTGCACTCTGGCAAGAGGCCCTATCATTGTAGCATCTACCAGGAGGGCTTTGCCCGCAAGCGGTCACTTGCAAAACATGAGAAAATGCATACCAGCAAAACGCCCACTTAATAACAGGTAGATAAGAAACATTGGTAAGTCACATTGACATTGCATCAACGAAAAAGGTTATCCAGAAATTTGCACTGGCATACATATTTCACTGATAGATGTCAAGGGGTTGTATGCATTAGAGGAGCTTTCTTCATGAGCATATTTTGGCCATGCATGTGGTGGGACAATGACCAGGGGCTTCAGTTCTAAAGTGTCTCCTGAAAGGGCTTTTTGAAACAACTGATTTATCATGACTGACTGCGCTCTTCGATAATCACTGCATCAGTGTTATCAGTTTAAACAGTTATGCTACAAAAAATTGGCTTAGCAACCACATTCACAGACCGTAAAGAGCCCCTCTAAGCAGAACCTGTGGAAAAAAACGAACACTTACAATCGAATGTTGCTATTCTTGAAATGGTAAAAGCTGCCGTACTGTAAGCTTTCACAAAAGTTTTGTGAAGGGAAACCTAAAACCCATGAAAAATTGTATAGTGGTGACAAGTGTAATTTGTACAACCAAAAGAGATTTCCAAAAGATACCCGGTTCCACGATGTTAACTGCAGTGATGACGCATTCAGTGTTTTGTCTCTGTGATACACTTAAAGGTGTGCTGGGGGGGGGGGTTTCACTTTACACTGTGTATATTCTTGATCAACCTCACTGCATGAAGGAGTAAGATCACTTCTTGTGTTGAAAAAAAAGTACTTTAGATTTCTCGATATGACTCTTGCTATCTACCCTGCTGACTTTTCTAAATTTTTGTACTATTTCTTTGTAAGAATAACGCCCCACGTTTTTTCATGGCGTGTACCTTTGGCTACTTTTACTTCTTCCCCATGATTTTTGTGCCGTCTTTGATTGTATCTCAGTCATGTTTTCTAATTCTTGTGTTCTTTCTTTTTGTTGACCTGCATTTCGGGGCATAATGCTTGTTTATCTATGATCTGTGAGAGATAAAGTGAGACTTCTGCTTTCACCCACTCATATGCTGATGTATGGGCTTTTGTTCTGGTCAGTTTGGCTACGAGCAACTTCTTTCCCAGTTTTGTTTAAAGTTTCATGTATTAGTCATGGGAATAAAGTTGCTTCGTATGATTTGTGTCAATCTGAGCAGTGTTGACATGCTAATGTCAACAAAGTTTCCGATATTTTTTAGTGCGACCACAAAATTGTACATCAGGGCGTCTTGCTGCATCATGACTACTAAAATAATTATATTTTCCATAGCCAAGGACGATGCAGGGTTTGTTGAAGGAACAAACGTTTATTGGGGTGAAATTGTGCTCCTCAAATACCCGAAGAAAATTCCGTAGCAGTGACGAAGGAATCAACATAATGGTGTGTGCGGGCGTGTCGACAAATAGACTACCGCAGCGTTTGCCCTGTGAGCATCTTTCGGTGCAATTGTTGCTCGGACTGTCAAATTACATCGATTACACCGATGATCAAAGAAGATTATTCTAGGCTAGTGATGTCAGGGTGAAACGCTCTCCCTGTTAAATAACATAGCGTGTGCAACTAAAAAAAACGAAAGGATAAACACACTCCTCTTGAAACTCACATAACACAGCCGGGTGCTGCTGTGAGGTACAAACAGAAGTAAACAAACATGACTCGCAGCATTACCCCCTCTAAGTGCATCGAGCCGATGCTACAATAAAATGGCAGTGCAAAAAAAGAAAGTCCATCATCTTGCATAGTCAGCCTTGACGCAAACGATGCGGATGACATTGGGCCATGGGCGTCTTGGCAATGTGCCAGAGGCACCTGTAAATATGTTAGCCATCGCATTGTTAAATTCGGCACGGCCCGAAATGCTGAAGTGGAACTGCTTCTCCAATTGCTCCAAGCTGCTCCCAAAGGGTTATCCTGCTCCATGCTGCTATAAAAGCGTGTCGCTCCATGTCGGCTCCAAACAGTCGCAGGGTAATGGTGGTTTCTCCTGGAAACAAAAACGAAATTGAATTTAATACTCCCATTTTCTATGATGCAGCTTCTGCTATCTTTCCACTAATGTTCTCTGACTCGCAGATTGCAAAACACTTCCAGTGCGGCAGAAAAGAAAGTTTCTTGTATAGTGTATGACGGATTGCTCGCTTATTTTAAGGACATTCTAGTCCAGGACTTCAATACACCGGAGTCTTTTTCACAATCGAAATTGTCGAGGCACCAATTTCAGAACAGTGCTGCCAAGCTTGATTTGCTTGTGAGATACTGTTGTGACAACAAAGAATTGTTGAAGATTGGCGATCATTCCACCTGGGATCAGCAAGAGCAGATGTTATAGTCTATGCTGTGAAGGAAGCAGTACAAGACCCTCTAAGAGACAACCTGTTGTGTTTTTACAGCGACTTGCCTGATGTAATGAACAGCCTAAAAATACAGCTGAATAAATGCCAGCCCTGTCCTTGTTGATATCGGGAAGTGTTCGTTGCACTAAGTGCACAATGCCTTTGGGTATGCTCTAACTGAATTGAACAGGGACGTAGAAGCGGCACTTGTGGATACTCAGTGCTTCTTCAGAAAGCTGCAGCCATTCTTGCTCGCAGTTTCGTTTCCTGACCGCCGCGGCCGCTTCTCTGATGAAAGCAAAAAGCACGAATGCCCATGTGTACAAGATCTCGGTGCACGTTAAAGATTCCCAGGTGGTCTAGATTAATCCGGAGCCCTCCACTACGGCGCGCCTCGTCGCCTGCGTTGCGTCGGTACGTTAAACCCTACAATCAATCCGCAGCCATTCTTGAGGCTCTTGATGACGTTGGCTATATTCTACTCTAAGGCTGCCTTACAAGGCTTATGCAGAGCCCTTCGCTACGGCCCCCTCCACCAACTGGGGATGGAGACTAGAGAAAAAATTACACCATCGTCCTGTAAGGGAACCCTGAGTAGTATGCGAAGCAGGGGCATGGGGTCGATTCAAGAGCCCATTAGTTTTCAGTTCGTCGTTTCCGTGAGGTTTAGGTACGTATCTACTGTTATATTTACCTTTTGGTTTGTATGGTAACTACCACACTTTTCACTTACCGGAATTACGAAATGGGAAATTGCGTTGACCCCATGGCTGTTTCGCATATTACTCAGGGTTCGCCTGCAGGATGATGGTGTAATTTTATTGGAGTGGGGTGGGGGGTGTTAGAGTGGAGAGGCATTAAAGAGAGAGAGAGACGTACGTGGTATGAGGTCTTCAAGCATTATCATCATGTTCAGCGTACGTGACGTCGAGCTGTGGTTGGCGTTCCGCTTTTACTATGACTGCCTTATGGTCTGTGAAATGTAAAGTCGAGGGCTGTTGTGGATGAACCCTAAATTGCTGAAGATGAGGTCGATGCACGTTCCCCGGATGGTTGTGGGCTGCTTGGAATCACGGCCCGCCGACACTCGCCAACGCACACCGCTGGCGACGACGATGAAACGTCGAAGGCGCGTGAAGCGTGCTCGTCTCGTGCCAGGAAGACACCGGCAACACTGTCGCTCCAGGAGCCCTTAAAGGGGAAGCGTACTCGTCTCTCGTGCCGGCCCAGGAAAATGCCTCCAACACTGTCGTTCCAGGAGCCTTAGAAGGGCAAGACACCACCGGGCTTTTAACAAGCTGAGCATACGCAGTGGGGGTGTGGACGGCGCAACAACGACAACGGCAAGGGAGGGACATAGCCCCGACCATGAGATTCCAGGTCATTGCGAAGTCATCGGTAACATGTTGGTGGATGAAGCTGCAAGTACAGGCCATGAGGGCAAACGCACCATCCGGCTTCCGCTTTCAAGGATCGATGCTGCGAGGACGCTTCGCTCTTTTGCACGTAGGATTACCACTTGCAATGTAAAACACCGGATTTTTCGAATCCCCGTTTGTAGGTTCCCGATCACCTTCTTCAGTGCTGTCTTCCGTATGGGCTGCCTCTACTCGTCGACTTTACTTTGTAGACTGTGGTTGGGAGTGGCCTTCAAGAAAGCCTATTCTTTCCTCATCGGAATGGCCAGCAATGCCCACGGTGATGCGAGTGTGGCGGAAATGACCACAGAGCATGTGCAGTGCTGTTGTCCCGAATACTCGCCGGAGAGAAACGTTCTTGCAACCGTGCTCAGCTGATTGGACAATCGACCATTTACAGTAAAGACTATCCTAGGTCATCGGCCTCTACCATCGACTTTACAGAAGGCGATGAAGGCTTTTCTACGTTTTCTGAGTGAAATGAATTTCCCACTCCTATCTTTTCATCTTCTCCCGCCCTCTCTTTTATTCCCTAGAACCCCACTTCTCAGCAAACCAGGCTCATCACCCGGTTAACCTCCCAGCCCTTTCTTCCTCCTCCTCCTGCATCACAGAGAGCGTCTGAAAGCCAGCCAGAGTGTGTTCAATGTACCTGAGAACGCTTCCTTCGACACATGAGCTCGCATTGGGTGACACTTGAAACTGCTCTTGACTGGCTGATTCAAGAGCTGCCAGCAGTAAAAGTGCTGTGTCGTCGAAATGCTCGTGGTGGTGGGCTCTATAACCGCCTCAATCTGTCTGTCACAGATAAAGATTTTCTGTCCAAGGCACTTCTCTTGCGCAAGTGTACTGATTTGTTCATCGGGTATTTGACCCTGTTCCAAAACACAGAGCCACTGCTACACATCCTCTTTTCTGAGATGGAAGTTTTGATGATGAAGGTCCTTCGACATTTTTCTGTGCCTAGAAGTCTACCAGGAAAACTCAGGTGAAGTTGAAATTGATGTTCCCATCCAACTGGAAGGAGCACGTTGAAATGTGCACGGATGCCAAAGCTGCCCTCGCTGACTGGGCATAAACAGTTGCGAGTAGGAGCAAGGAGCTCATAAAGGCCGCTGGATACCTGCTGTGTAGGCTTCCACTTCGGACGTCTATGCTGAGGGACGTCAGCTGCATCAGCAAGCCTTTTCTGTATAAAAGTTTCTGCTGTATACATGAGGAACTTGGCTAAAAGCTTCGTAAATAATTTCACCTCAACAGGTGTCCGTTTTAATGAATGAATTCAGCATTGTTGCTACAGAAAACATTTGACTAGCTTTTTTGATCGGCTGGACGAGTTCTTGCGAGAAATCTTTGAGCTAACGCGGTCCCTAAGGTACCTATTACTGGGAGAACTTGCAAAAGCGCTGTAAAGCTTCGCATGAAAACGCAGATGTAGAGACAGGCTTCAATGAAAATAGGCGTGTATTTCGGGACAGAGCTAGTTTCTCCGTTTCATCTTTCAACGGCCTTCGGTCTACAATGTAGTTCCCAGCTAGATTTGGCCGCAACGCAGCAGCAGTTTCCCGGAGTGAAGAGGTCATCAGAGCTGTAGAGTACGCTTGGAAACGTCAGATGCAGCGACTTGGAGGCCAAGTATTGGAAGAACCACACGACCTTAAAGGGGCCATCCAGACAAAACACAAGTTCGGTTCATTCGAAAGATTGCCTTGTTAGAATCATGCTGACACCATTTTAAACTTCGCTCAAATAGGCTATATAATTTGGAAAAAAGGGAATGGCCGTGCGGCTTACAATGCAGCAGGGGGATACAGCATCCTTAGCGACCTTAAAGGGGTCATCCACACAAAACAAAAGTTTGGTTCATTCAAAAGATTGCCTGGTTAGAATCACGCTGACACGATTTTTAACTTCGCCCAAGTAAGCTATATAATTAGGAAATAAGGAATGGCCATGCAACCCATAAGCATATTTCCCACTACAGAACCAATGATGTCATATGCCCAGCTGTGCAATTGGCTGAGGCCTGCAAAAGCAAACGCAAATTAAGCACATTTTATAAGCTTGCCGAACGAGCTATGCGCGCTTAAATGCAATGAATATTCATTTTACAGCAGTAATAATGGTACGGTAAACAATGAAAGTTACGGACACACGCGTAAACAGAAATACTGATGCACACTGCTGTTGGTACTGGGCGAACTATGCTTGTTTTAGCTGCAGAGCAATCCGCAGCTTCAAAGTTGGCTTGCACGACATTGGCCGATTGGTTTAAGAGACGTCTTACGTTACCCTTTTTGTCTAAGATACCTCATGTTTCACTAAACGATTACTTTCTTCCTTAGCGAAAACAGCGCAGGTGCAAACAATTAAGGTTAAAAAAAAGCAACGGTGGAGAACAGTTCAGGCTCAGTATGGAAGCGCCATTTGGGAGAACTGATGGCAAGAAAAGCTGCAGAGCCAAATGAAGTAGTAGAAGATCATTTGATTACGCGCTCTTACGACTTCATTGTTGACGTCCCGAAAAGACACGATACGGTGGGAGATTCCAAATTTTAATCTAAATGGATTAATTTCTTACTGAATACGGCATCATTTGCCACCGCACAAGCGCTGGTGGCACTATAAAACACGAAATCTTTCGAATGAAGCAAACTTGTGTTTTGTCTGCATAGCCGGTTTAAGTCTTTTGGTGAGTCAGGTAACATGTTTAACACTGTTGTACGCGACGCACACCGAGTCACCGGTGTGACAGAGGAGTGCAGAGTACCCACTGGAGAAGAGAGCCTTTATTCTTATTACGCGCTATTTAGAACGTGGCTGCGGTTACTGATGATGGCAATGGAAATTGGCCATCTTAACACTGTGCTCCAACTGGTGGCACGAGCAACAACTGAATTACACACACAACATCCCCTCCTCCCAAAAATGGGCAAGCAGACCATCACTGCACCATCTCCTAAGTCATAATGGGCAAGCCATGCAGGCTTGCGTCGGTCTCTGGTGGAGCGCCGCGGAGCCTCACTTACAGCACATGCCTCAGTTACACCACCCAACATGTTACTTGGTACACTCATGTCTGTGACATCAACACTCGGCACACCAGCACTTGCAGTTGAAGTTGGAACTGCCATTCTGTCAGTGCTGGCAAGGGTAGTAAGTGGCTGGAACCCCTGGGCTCTCAGGGGCTTTGCTGCTGTGGAGACGGAAGTCCTAGGAGACCCGTAGGTTGCACCTGTTACAGGATTCCAGGCTGCGGTGTATAGAATAAGCAGCTCATGATTCCAAACGAGACCGTCGCTCCCCAGACAACAGACAATGTCCTCAGGACGTCCTCGAAAGGTCCAAACGTCCTCACTGATTTTGCTATGTCCTCAGGACATCCTCAGTACGTCAGTGCGCTTGGTGTCCTATAAACGTTTATTTGATGACTTTCTCAGGATGTGCTAATTTTGGTCACTAGAAGACAATGGGGACGCTCACTAATATAGTTTTCACGCGCAGGTATTTCACACAGATAGTGATTAGCGTTCTCGTCCACATTGTTTGTTTGTAATACAGGTAAAAAAATAGCGCGCTTCTAATTTACAAGCTGGGGACCTTTTCAATATTCAGAAGAATACAAACATCTTCTGCAAATTTTAAAAGTAAAAATGATGCAAAAGAGAAAATTTTCAGTACGTGCATGCGTTCTGTGTGAAACAATTTTGAGCACTTCTATTTTGTTGCTGGCCACCATGCGCAAGTACTTATTCTAGTCAAGCCAAGTTGAAAGTTTGAAGACGAGCCAGCAGCGTTGCCAGATGGTGAAACTCGGCACCAGATTTTGAAAATCTGGTGAAATTTGGTGGCGTCTGGTGTTGATGTCCCGGAATGGCTACACCAGATGATATTTGGTGAAAACTGGTGAAAAAATTTGGGACATGGCTTGTCACCTAAACTGTTCAAATTTACCCCGTTTTGTTAGCGGTTTGATTTGCATCCCGTAGCTGCCGCTACATTCTTGCCCACATACACACTCGGTCGCACTAGGAAGCGACCATCGGAGGGACAATTTCCAGCGCGCATTTCCGAGAGGGAGACTCTCTTTCTATTTCTCCCTCTTTCTCTCTCTCCTCTCGCATGCTCTGCGCGCAGACGTGAGTTGAAGGAGTGTGAGACAAAAAACTACATCACGTGACTTGTAAGGAAGCGTGATTCATGATGCCATATTTTTTGCATAAGGAATGCGCGAGAGAGAAACAACCACGTGACCTGGGAGGATACGTTTTGTGCGACGTAAGGCTTGTTATTGTTTTGTTCCTCTCCCCTGTTTTCCTGTTTAGGGCATTGTATCTGTGCCATTTGTGCGCGGCGGTCAGTGGCAAGCTGGCGCTCCTGCACATGTGGTAGTAGTCAAGCTTTCTATTGTCGCTTCTAGCTCCTAGCTCTCCGCGCAGTTTTTGCTCGCATACTACGTTGGTTATATTGCTCCCATCTGTTCCTAGCTATGCGTTCGGGTCGGTGCTTTACGTGTGCGCACGTGGATGGACGCTCTCACGTGTGGTGATTGTGTACATTCCAGAAAGCAAATACTTTTGTGCCTGATTAGCGTGGGGTCGGCAAACGGAAGGCCACCGCTCTGCAAGCTCTGCCGTAAATCCCTCAAGCCCCATCGTGGAACGCTGCCAAGACACGCCTAGGAGCGCGACCCAAGAATCATTGTAATAGTAAACTCGGGCGATTGTTCTATCCGTTTATGTTTTTCCCTGTCCTTATGAATTATCAGTGGTGAATGTGCGTGGTGTCAACGGTTATTTTATGTCTGTGTGACTTTGAATTACTTGTTATGTAACTGGATTTCATGCTTAGCAAATTTTTCCTGAAATCTTTACTTCGAAACCTTTCATGAACCGAACTTTGTCATTGTGTGTTTGGACTTCATTCATATGCGTTTGTTTTGCTTACTTCTGAACAGAAAATGTGTCTTTAAATTGTCGAAGCTTTCAATGTTAAGAACTGTATTGTAGTACGTGTGTTTGGACTCCTTTCTTATGCGTTTATTATTTTATCGAGAAAATGATTTAATTTAGGCTGTAAGAGGGCAGTGAAAATTAAAATAAAAACAGTAAGAAGACGTGATTTGCTGCCGACGATTAAAAATAAGTGAAGTAGCCGGAAATACGTCATATCTGACATTTTTTCATTGCTGGTGAAATCTGGTGAAATTTTGGCAGGAAGCTGGTGTCGAAGCCCCTTTTCAATAATCTGGCAACGCTGCGAGCCAGTCGGCCTTGAGAAAGATGGCCGCCACGCACGGAGGTAAGTACCTGTACATGGAGGAAAAACGTGAGCTCTCTGTATATTTTTACTGGATTCCAAATGTCAGAAAGCAGCGAGCGGCAGCTCAGGCGGGAACCGAAGCGCCACGTCGATGCATTTTCCGCGTTAGTTGCCAGCGCGCAAATCGACTTTGTGCCTAAGCCGTCGACATCGCCACAACGTGGGCTTTGTTTAGAAGAAAACTTCATTAGATGCTAGCACACGCTCGAGTGGTAGGCGTAATCCCAGTCCGAGCAACCACCGGCAGCAAAGTTCGTGACATACTGCTGTGTCTGTAATAAACCGCCGCCACATCGAGAGTCGCGTTGCGGGGCCCCTGTCCAGCGGAGATCACGAGTTGTCAGGCCGTAGTTGTGTTAACGAAGACGATGGAGACACCATGTTGGCGTTTCGGCACAAATTGCAGGAGAGGGCTGTAAACTCTAAATCGACCGTTGCCGCAGTTACATCACTGCTTGGTGTGTTGCGCAGCCATACGTGTTTTTCTTCACTGCCATCGTCTGGAAGAACCCTGCTGCACACACCAAGGTCCCGTGGTACTTCGCAACGTTCAGGGGGAAAGTACACTCAAAAGCTTTATACCGGGTGTTGCAACGATAATTGGAACACTTTAAAAATTTTTCTTGAGCGAACCGCCACTCGGTTCACTCTCGAACTTCACACGAGGGTCGCATTTTGTGGTCTATTTTGTTTGACACCGCGAACAACGATGGTACTTACCTGTTTATCCTGAAAATAAATAAATAACGATTTTCACCTGTGGAAAAATGGCGCTAATTTGGACGTGCGAGCCCGAAACCAAGGTTTTCTGATCGTCTGCTAGCTCATTCCTAGGTGCATTTTCTGATCGTCTGCTGCTTCATTTGGCTCCTTCCTACCGGGAATCCTAAACGTGCGTTTCGCTCTGCATACCCCCGGTGGTTCCGTCGTTCCAACATCAACTTGCGCTGGCTCGCACGTCCAAATCAGCCGCCAGTTTGCCGTAGGCTAAATCGTTTTTATTTATTTTCAAAATACAAATGTAAGTACCGTCGTTGTTGCAGTATAAAACAAAATAGACCACAAAATGCGACCTTCGTGGCAAGTTTCAGTGTGAACAGAGCGGTGGTTCGCTCAGGAAAATGTTTTAAAGTGTTCCAATTATCGTCGCAACACCCTGTACAGTAAACATGGGAGCGTGTGTCGCTCAGTACATGCAGAGAGGTCTAGTGATGGGATGGCGAACTGTCGCAGCTCGTACATTTGGCGGATCCACCCCCTGGCAACGGTTGATTGCGCTGCTGCAGTAGCTACGTTAGATACCTGCGCATGATTCCATAGAATACATGTGTTATGCAGCAGGCAGGCATGCGATCAGGCGTTTCAGGGAGTGCATCCGCCAACCGCGCAGACTGCGAGAACACGCCATCCTCTCACCAGAGCGCTCTGCATGTATTGAGCGGCACTCGCTCCCGTGTTTACTGTAATAAAGCTTTCAACTGTACCAGCACTTCAGTGTAAAAGCAGGACTGTGCAAAATACTTCAGGATTCTCCAGAGCTCCCTGCAGAACTCAGCCTTTCCTTCAATATAGACGGCTTGGAAATATGTAAAAGCACGAGAACTACCTTTTGGGTCACTCTTGGCCATGTGAACAATGTTGAGAAGGAGCTATTTGTTGTGAGTGCTTCTTCGGCCGTAGCAAGCCCAGTGACGCGAATGATTCGCTGTCAGGTTTTGTTGATGAAATGAAAGTGTTGTTTGGTGATGGCATAACTGTTAGATCACAAACCCCTTTTTATGATGCTGCATGCATTAGTATGTGATGCTCCTGCTAAAGCGTTTGTTTTGTGCACAAAAGGCCATCCAGACTTCTGCTGCTCAAAGTGCATTGTGAAAGGCAAACATGAGAACAGGGTGTGTTACCCAGATATCAGACAGGAGTTACGCACAGATCAGAGCTTTCTGTTGTGGCCGTCTGCCAGCGCCCCCTACCTTGTGTTAAGTGGACGTTCAGGGACAGCCCCAGGGGGTCGGGGCCCGCCCGCCATGGAGCCGGCTGTCACATGTATCCTGTACCCTACTCTCATGTCTTAATTATTAAAGGTTATCACCTACCAAAACGTGAACATGGTGTCAGAAGTTGAGGACTAGTACCCGCACGCAAACTTCGCCAGGCCAGCCGCTGGAAACCCGGACTCATCAGAAGTTCGGCGTCTTCGTCAAGCGTCGTCGCTAGGCCTCCGCCGCCCGCGCATCGAAACAATGGACGGGGCTTCCACAGCTACTCGCCCAGTGCCGCCAACGCCGTCGCCGTACCAGATTTCACCGCCGGAGCCTTTCACGTTCCTACCGGAGCATTGGACGACATGGAAGAGGCGTTGGGAACGGTTCCGCACCGCATCGGGACTGAACGGCAAGCCGGAAGATGCGCAAGTAAACTCTCTCGTCTACTTAATGGGTCCAAAGGCTGAGGAAATTTTCCCCACTCTCCCCATCCCGGCCGACAAGCAAGAGTCCTACGCCGACGTGTTGGCTGCGTTCGAGGCGTTTTTCATCGTAAAAAGAAACGTCGTTTACGAGCGCGCTGTATTCAACAGACGCTCACAGCGTGAGGGAGAATCGGCGGCGGAATTCATAACTGCGCTGTACGCGCTAGTTGAAACCTGTGACTATGGGAACCTCAAAGAAGAGCTGCTCAGGGATCGGATCGTAGTCGGGGTCCGAGACAAGAAGCTGTCTACGAAACTCCAGATGGAAGGTGATCTCACGCTCGAGAGGGCAGTATTGTTGACTAAGCAAACAGAAACCGTCGGTCGGCAGCAAGAGAACCTGAAGCAGCCGGTCGACCCTTCATCTGCCGAAGCGGCCTACGTGGATAGCCTGAAAGTGAAGTCACACAAGGGAAGAAAACCCAAGCAGGGAGGTCCGCCAAAACAGGGGACTGAGCCAGCGCTGAAACAACCCTGCTACTGGTGTGGCAACGCAGTACAGCATCCCAGGCAACAGTGCCCTGCTTCGAAAGCCCAGTGTCACAAGTGCGGCAAGCAGGGTCATTTTGCATCGGTCTGCAAAGCCAAGCGACTACGACAGATCATCCAGCAAACGTGAGAGCACGCAAACAAATGTTGAACAGTTCTTTGCCGGAACAGTCAACGCTACGATGAAAAAGAAACCGTGGAAAGTTTCAGTTGCCGTCAACGGTCACAGTGTTGACTTTCGTCTGGATACAGGGGCAGACGTCACGGTTGTGCCAACAGGTCTGCTATCAAGGCTGGAAAAGCAGATCACTCTTCTCAAACCCGACAAGCTCATTCTTGGACCAGCAAAGCAGCGTCTAGACATCGTTGGAGTCCTGAATGCGACAGTCTCATACAAGGGAACGAGTGTCACAGCAGACCTGCACGTCACAAGGGGCCTGGACGAACCACTCCTTGGGCTAGACCTGATAGAGAGCTTTGGCATCTTGCAACGAGTAAACGGAGCCTGTTCTACGCAGTGTCTAGACCCAGTCAGCGAGTACCCAGAACTATTTCAGGGCTTGGGGAAAGCGCCTTGCGCGTACAAAATCAAGCTGAAGCCAGAGGCAGAGCCCGTGGCAGTTGCATCCCCAAGACGCGTACCAGTTCCCCTGCTAAAGCCAGTTGAGTGCCAACTCCAGAAGATGGAAAAGGAAGGAGTCATCACCAGAGTGAGTGAGCCAACAAACTGGTGCTCGCAAATTGTGGTCGTGCCAAAGAAGAACGGTGAAGTGCGCATATGTGTAGACTACACAGCGCTGAACAAGAGCATACAACGAGAGTATCACCCAATCCCTAGCGTAGAGCCGATTTTGGCTACCTTGGGACAAGCCAAGTACTTCTCTCGTCTCGATGCATACTCGGGGTTCTACCAAGTGGAACTGCATCCCGAATCAACGCTGCTCACAACATTCATCACTCCATTTGGTCGGTTCAAGTTCAACCGCCTTCCCTTTGGCATTTCTTCGGCTCCTGAACATTTTCAGAGAATGGTTCATCAGCTTTTAGAAGGCCAGGAGGGAGTGGCGTGCCTCATCGACGACATTCTCGTGTGGGGCAGGACGAAAACCGAGCATGACAGTCGTCTCCTTGAAGTCCTGGACAGACTAAAACAGAAGGGACTTACACTGAACCGTGACAAGTGTGTGTTCGCTCAGGAAACCGTCCAGTTCTTGGGCCATGTGATCAACAAAGATGGCGTGACTCCAGACCCAGACAAGATTGCGACCATCGTTAACATGCCTCCTCCAACAGACGTGACCGAACTAAAGAGATTCTTGGGCATGGTGAACTTTGTCGCACGGTTCATACCAAATCTAGCTGTCAAGGCAGCTCCTCTGAGAGACCTACTGCACAAGGACGTCCCATTCAGCTGGGACAGCGCTCAGCAACGTGCATTCGAAGATCTTAAAGCTTCTCTCACATCGCAACCACTGCTTGCTCTCTACCACCCTACAAAGGAGACGGTCTTGTCTGCAGACGCGTCCAGCTACGGGCTGGGTGCTGTTCTTCTGCAGCGTCAGGAAGACAAGAGCCTGCGAGCCGTTGCCTACGCTTCAAAATCGTTGACAGAGGCAGAGAAGGGCTACTCCCAGATCGAAAAGGAGGCCCTCGCCATCACATGGGCATCGGACAAGTTCAAGGACTATCTTCTTGGTTTGAAGTTTCATATTGAAACTGATCACAAGCCTCTCATCCCTCTGTTCACTCGGAAGCCAGTGGATGACCTCACACCAAGACTGCAACGCCTGCGTCTTAGGATGATGCGATACGACTATACGATGCAGCACGTACCAGGCAAGGACCTGGTTGTTGCTGATGCATTATCCCGGCAGCCACTTGCAGCACATGGAAGCACAGACCTTGCTGACGAGGTTAGAGAGTTCGAGCAAGCCCTCATCTGTCATGTGCACGTCCCCGACGTGAGCTTACAGACTCTTGCGAAGGCACAAGGTGGAGACCTCGTTTCCAAAGCCATCGTGGACTACCTTCAAACAGCCTGGCCGAAGGTGAAGTCCCAAGTGCGGCAGGAGTGTTTGCCATACTGGCAGTTCAAGGATGAACTTACACTACATGACGGAATCATCATGAGAGGCCAGCGCTACTTCATACCTGCAGCCCTAAGAGCTTCTGTGCTCGGTTCTCTCCACGACGGGCATGAAGGCATCACGAAGTGCAAAAGGCGAGCCAAACTGTCCTGCTGGTGGCCAGGTATAGCGAGAGACATTGCTGACACCGTGGAGAAGTGTGTCAGCTGCATGGAGCAAAGACTAACTCCAGTCCAGCCGCTCATGACCACCCCCTTCCCAGACAGACCGTGGCAAAGGTTAGCCATGGACTTGTTCTATGCCAACGGGAAGTGGTACCTGTGTGTGACGGACTATTACTCGCGCTACATTGAGATAGCACTACTGGAAAACCAGAGACCCGAAACTGTCATCCAGAAGACAAAGTCTATCTTTGCAAGGCATGGCATTCCTGAGGAAGTGGTCACGGACAACGGGCCGCAGTTCCGTTCGGAGTTTCTGGCTTTTGCCAAAGACTGGGGCTTTCGACACATCACTTCAAGCCCTAAGTATGCACAAAGCAATGGCTGTGCTGAAGCTGCGGTCAAGATCGCCAAAAAGAAAATAACGAAGGCATCGGATCCGTACAGGGCTCTCTTGGCGTATCGAGCAACACCACTGGACAACGGGTACAGCCCGGCCGAGCTGTTGTTCAGCCGTCGGCTGCGAACGCACATCCCTTTGGCACCAGAACTGCTGAAGCCTTCAGTTGCAGACGCAGCAGCCCTCAAGGCTTCAGAGCACAAAGCCAGAAGTCGTCAAGAGTTAAACTACAACAGAAGGCATGCTACCAGAGAGCGACCGGAGTTTTCAACCTGCCCAGAAGGTTTGGATCAAGGACCTGAAACGCACTGGAACAGTGCTTGCGAAGGCGGATGCGCCCCGCTCCTACATCATTGGCACGGACCAGGGCACCGTTCGCCGAAACGCTAAGTTCTTGGTTGTCGATCGTCGTGAGAGTGCCGAGGAAGATCAAGTCTCCGTTGACAGCTTGCCTCCCCCGCGTGACACACTCACCGACACACCCAGCAACGCGGCTCCCTTGGCACCACCATCTCCGCAAGCAGCTGGACCTGGGACAAGGTCGCGATCTGGAGACTGATCCGTCCACCGCGCCGTTATGGCTATACTTAAAGGGGGAGATGTTGTGGCCGTCTGCCAGCGCCCCCTACCTTGTGTTAAGTGGACGTTCAGGGACAGCCCCAGGGGGTCGGGGCCCGCCCGCCATGGAGCCGGCTGTCACATGTATCCTGTACCCTACTCTCATGTCTTAATTATTAAAGGTTATCACCTACCAAAACGTGAACACTTTCGTGACAAGGCACAGGAAGAACAGCACGCGGGTATGCCTATAGACCTTATTGAGAACGTTCCCCTTGATTACATGCAACATGTTTGTCTTGGTGTTATGCGCAAACTACTTGATCTGTGGTTCGGGAGCCACGGCAAAACCTGTGGACACTTGTAACCAATGAGGTTTCAGAAGGAAACTTTGAATTAGTCGTATTTGCTCCGTGTGACTTCGATAGGAGGCCACGAAGTCTTCGAGAACTGGACCACTCGAAAGCTGCTGACCTACGCTTTTTTTGCAGTACGGAGGGCCTGTAGTCCTTTCAACAGCATTACCTGAAAACTTGTACCAGAACTTTCTCACTTTCCATGTGGCTATCCTAATTCTTACATCTTGTACGTTGGCATGCGTTGTGCTGTATGCAAATAGACTTTTAAGGTATTTTGTTAAGGGCTTTGCTGCTGCCTATGGTGAGCACAATGTCACGCATAGTGTGCATGGATTGTGCAATTTGGCATCTGATGTTGAGCATTTGGGCCCCTTGGACGCATGGAGTGCGTTTCCATTTGAGAACCATGTCGACACTAAAGAGGGTGGTGTGTAAGCCCCAGTATCCCCTAGTGCAACTGTGCTGTAGGTTGGCGGAAAAGGATATAAATCTGAAAAACCTCAAAAGCCTACAAGGTGTCCTTGTTTGTCTATTGCACATGATTCTGGACCCCTTGTTGCTCCCTGTCAGGACCCACAGTTTAAGAAAGTGATGTGTCCCGGAAATGTGGTTCTTGGAGTTGTTGCAAGGAACAGCTGCTGCCTGCTCAGTGATGGGTTTTCATGCTACGGGTTCTCAATGTGTTTTCATGCTACCTGAAGCTTCTAAAACGTTATTGTAATACACTTCACGGTCGCTATCGACTTTTTGCTTAACAGGTTCAGGAAATAGCGATCCACTTAAATTTAAATTTAGCCCACCTGTGAATTGCGAGTATGTTGATAGATCTAATTGGCATGGAGGATGGTGTGAGGGAAAGGGCACTGTCAACACCTTGGGAAGAAAATAGCTTAAAATTTTAGAGAAACATTTGGAGCGTGGTCTATGCATTCTGCATTGTAAGCTAATTGGGTAAAGGTAATTAAATAATGGCTACTACTCATTCAGCACACCTTGGAAGGCACTGCACCATGACCGGCAATACTTCCCCTTTAGAACTTTGAAAATATAGCCGTGCAGCTGGGTGAGCAAATTTTTTAGCATTTTAGTCAGGTTGTCAAAGTCTGTAATAATGCAACGAACTTGCAATGCACTCATTTTTTATAGACAAGAATTTTGCCGGGTTGGCCATTTTCTGGCGACCGATGCACCACCTGGCGAGCATTTCTTGGGGACTGCGGGGCCAACAGATGACGCCGCAGTCACACACACTGTTGGGCCGTACCGTGCTTGGTTATCAGACGTCCCAGCAGCATGGAAAATCGGTGTCACTTATTCGGTATGTTAGCAGCGTGAAGTTTAACAGTGCTTAACGGGGGATGTTTGAAGCGTTGGACAGCTATCAGCTTTGCCCATTAATTATGTTCTCAACCCACTAAGGTGGCGTGCCCCCCTGCGCGCGCTTTGTCCTGACGGGGGTTGCCTGTGAGGCTACATTTCGCCGCGCCAGCTGGTCGTACACCCGACCTTTACTCACCAATTGATATTTATTTTTTCTTCATTCAGGGCAGGTTGCAGTCCTTGCCTTTACTTGGCAGTGTACAGAAGCTATCCGTCTGAGCGTCATTATACCATTGTTGGCTGCACCAACAATCCGCCTAAGCGCAAAGTGCTCATACAAGAAACGTGTGAAGAGCACCACAGCAAAAAAAAGTGTCGGCGTGTGGGGAGTCTATTTGCTGCACACATTTCCTGCACCCCTCGAGTCCCGCCACGAATGGGTCGTTGTGCTGAAGCGGAAAGACTTCAAAAGTAGCAAATTTGTGAGAGTAAATACCGTCGTACTCTACTTTGGGAGCACTGTTTATTCACCGTCATGCTAAACACTTATTGCGCGTTTAAAGAGGCTTTGCGTTTTACCGATTTACCGAAACGACCGGGCACGCTCCGCCACCGCGACACTCCTATTTCGCTTTCAGCTCGCCGTTTTCGCGTACCATAGCTGCAGCAAAGGTGTAGGGTTTATTTTTACCACTTTCCCGTCGATGAAATGAACGGAGAATACCTCCAGAGCACAGACACGTGCGATAAGCATTTAGCATGACAGTGAATAAACAGTGCTTATAAAGCAGCGTAGGACCGTACCTTCTCTCACAAATTTGCTAGGTTCGAACACTTTCCGATTCAGCACGACGACCCATTCACGACGGCTCTCGAGGGATGCAGGAAATTTGTGAAGTGAATAGACTCCACACATGCAGACACTTCTTTTGTCGTGGTGCCCTTAACACGTTTCTTGTATGAGCACTTTGCGCTTATGCCGATAGTTGGTTCAGCGAACAACGGCGTAATGACACCCGGACGGGTGGGTGCTGTGCATTGCCAAGTTAAGTCAATGATTGAAACCTGCCCACAATGAAGAAAGTAAATGTCAATTGGTGATAAAACGTTGGGCGTTCGTCCTGCTGGCACAGCAAAACATATCCTCAGAGGCAACCCCCATCACGACAGCACACATAGGGTGCACGCTTGCCACCTTAGCGGGTTTAGAACGGAATTAATGGGCAAAGCTGGCTGCTCCCCGTCGCTTTAAACGTTCCCTTTAAGCACTGTTAAAGGTCACGCTGTTGACATACCGAATAAGTGACACCGAGTTTCGATGCCGCTGGGACGTCTGATAACCAAGGACGCCACAGCGCAACAGGGTGTGATTGCGCTATCGTCTGCTCGCCCCGTAGTCCCCAAGAAATGCCCAGAAGCTGGCTCATCATTAGTTACAAAATGGCGGGGCACAGTTCAGAGAAAATTCTTGTGTATATGCTTTGCTAATTTGTTCTGCTTGTATCATTTTTCTAGGGTGGTTGAGGCAGTTAGACTCCGTGACTACTAGGCTCTCCAGTGGACTCCAGTGACGATTCACAGCATGTGTTGTCTCACATTGCACTACGATGCATTTACTTGTGCAATAAATCACCATCTCCAGCATGTTTTGCATACTTGTGTCATAACGAGGAGGCTTGGGCGGTACTGGTTTTAGATTAATGCTACACATAAAGGCTGTACCCAGTGGAGATTACAGGGGCACACAAAGTGACATACCTTGGCAAAGAGTCAATTGCACAAATACCTCGGGGATGGCAGTATCAAGTCCAGGCCCCTCCTTTCTCGAACACCCTGTGCATAACACCTAGCAAAAAAAAGCATGTCTAGAAAGTAGTCCTCAAAATGTCCTGACGTCGTACAGTAGTCCTGCGAATGTACTGTAATCATACTTGGCTGCATCTTGAGGATGTTCTGAGGATGTGCTGAGGCCAGACAATAGGACCTTTTCAGTACCAATTGAGTATCAGAAGAGGACATCATAATGTCCTCAATAGAACGTCCTCGGGATGTGCTCAGGATGTGTTTGTGTTGGATGCAGGACTGACTGAAAGTATTCCCGAGATGGCAGGCGTGGAGCTTGAAGCCGTCATACAACGGGTAACTCGGAAACAGCTTGCAAGCAAGCACTGTGCGGATAGACATCGTGCAGGCAAACATTCATCATTGAGTGCAGGACAAGCAGTTGAGATTAAGCTACCGGGACATGTGCCAGGGTTCCCCATCATATTCACCTCCTTTCACCGTTCTCCGGCGGCGAAATGAGGACACGTACGAGCTGATCAGCTCGTACCTCATTCAGCTGATTCCTCATTCAGTGGAAAGCATCTGGTACCTGAAGCAAGTCTAAAACAAGCACGCTTGAACCAGCACAGCCCATTCTCTGCGATGAAAGCAGTCAGGTCCCTGCTACCTAGGCAGAGGCGAAATGCAGTCTTGAAAAGAACTTTGCGCCATGCAGTTTGTGTAGTAACTCTTCTGTGTGGGAGAGGGGAAATGAGTCCAGAATGATTGCTTTGTTAGGTTCCCGCAGGTCCACACATATCCTAATTTTTCCGTTCTTTTTCTTGCAACCATTGGGGAGACACATTGGGCGCTGTCAATTTTCTCAATCACATCCGCCTGTTCTAGACGATCCTCTTCACCTTCCACAGATTCCTTCACTGCAAACGGCAAGCATCGTAGTTAAGCGCTTACAGGAGCAACATCCCCGCGTGTCCTAACTTTACACATGATACCGTTTGCAAGACCCAAAGTCCCGTCAACCTGGTGCGAAAACTGCGATAGCAGGTCAGGAGAAAGCCCTCCGGTTTACAAGAAGTGTGGAAGCAGCTCGGTGACGTACTGTTTTCTGTAGTTGCAGTGTGCTGACGGTGTCGATGCCCAGGAGATTTGTGCTTTGCGGTACCACGTAGAACAGGAGTTGAGCATGCCGGTTCCGATAGTGGACTGGAGTGGCGAAGCATTCTTGAACGCTGATTTTACTGCGTGAAAAATCGAGCAATGTCGCCAATGTTGGTTGGAGTAGTGGTGGAGGCCTTAGTTTACTCTATGTGTCAGCAGCAAGAATTGAAACTGCAGAACCCGTGTCAACTGCTGCGATGAGCAAATCACACAGTGCCGCTCCGTGCTGGCCATAACTGTAGCTTTCGCAGGGCGTTTAGACGTGAAGGAAAGAGTGCAAGCGTGTCTCGGCATTGTTGCAGAGTCCCTTTAATATGTTTTGTTTTCTTTGCGCAATGCATTGATGATTACCACGTGTGCACAAGCAGGACAAAGAAATGACCCGAAAGGTAAAACTAACACGCGCGTTCTTGACCAGCAGCCAGTAAGTGTACCATCAGGGAGTGTTGTATACGAAAGGACCAGCATTCCTTATTTATTTCTAACTTGGGTTTTTGGAGCGTCTGAAATTTAATAAACTTCATCAAATTTTGCTGACTACTTGTATATTTTTAGCATGTAGCCCCGCTGATTCAGGGCCACTGACAATGTGGACCGATTCTTTAGCACTGGCAGCACAGGCACTGGCCGATGCGCTGCCACCTGACGTTCTGAAGAAGCTCTTCTTGCCCCAGAATGTGCATGAGTGCTCTGGTGGTGGTAGCTCGTGCTGTGAACTCCAATTTTCCATCCACATGTGACTGTCATAGTACATTGTGATCTGTTATTTGGGGTGTGCCATAACACATTTGCCGAGTGCCTATGTGGGTTCAACCTCTCATAGCTAACTCACAGAGCCACGAACAAGCTCACCTTCCTTTATCCTCTGGCATTGGAGTTGCACAGCAACAGCAACAGCTAAATGACGTTGGTAAGGGCAAGCATGCATGCTTCAATAACAAGATAACCCTCCTAATAAAGCAGCTGACAGAGCAAATTCAGGGGGAAGAAGAAGCAACACAGTTGTCATCTGTCAATTGAAATCCCGAGAGGGGATGCACCGATTGCGCCGAACAAAGAACCAATTATGGAGTGCCGTGCCACCGAAGACAACAGGTCCAATCCGCAAGTGCTGCAGCAAAACCTGGACCTAACTTAAGGGAGGAGAGGCACGGAACCGGGAGTATAAAGAAGCACGCTATCTCCGAGGAAGAAGCCAGGGGATTGCAGCCATACCACCGACTATTCCTAGCAGGCCTGGGCAAGAATGGGCCAACCTCGTATCAGATACAAGTGTCCTGTCGCACCACCAACCTGTGTATTGGTGGCCCCAGCGGTGATGGTCGGGTACCTGTGGCCAGCATTCATGCCCTGTCGACCTATGCTTCGACGGTCCCACAAAGCTACGTCCCGGAACCTACTCAGGGCCTCCTGCTGTGAGGTCTGCCACAAGGGTAGCTGTGTAGTGCCTTCCCCCCCGCGTGGTGGTATGATGCCAGTCCTAGCTCAGCCAGGTGGTGGATCAACGACACTACCATCCCGCGCTAAACGACACCTGTCTCTGGGTCACAGCCATGCTACGTCGGTGACACGTCTGCGCCAGTGACAAGGGTAGGCCAGTTCACTAGGGACTCGTCATAGGATGCTTAGGTGGCATAGGAATGTGTTTAGGACGTTTAGGGCAACTGGGTATGCCAGATTAGGGGTTTTTGTTATTGCCCTGGTATATTGTAGAGACTGGTGACAGCGAAGCTGATGGTGGCGCATTGCTGCCTGCCTAAGTTTTCATTCCAATTTATTTGAAAACATGTTGGCACACGGGGGCGTGCACGAGTAGGTAGACAAGGGTCCGAGTGGCTGTGGAGGCCATACAGGGCGACTTGGGATGGTCAACGTTTGAGGCTCGCGAGGCCACCAGCAAAATTGCATTCGAAGAGCGACTCCGAGTCATGAACGACGAACGCTGGGCGCGGCGATTGTTCCGCTACATGGCATTCAAGGGTGTACGCACACAGTGGTGCAACCGCCTCTACAACCTCCGTCGAAAATTCGGCTTCACTACCTACCCGATCGAGGTGGGCCCGCCGCACAAGATCACGGAGAAGGTGCGCTGCAGGGTGAAAGAAGAGGAACGCGCTCACTGGCAGACCGCAATGCACCAAAAGTCTACACTGGAACTGTACCGCAACCACAGGCAAGATATAGGCCGGATGCGTGTCTACGACAACAGCAGCGGCAGCACACTCCTCTTCGAGGCCCGTGCGGGGGCACTGCGCACGCTGCTGTACTGCCGGCACTACGACAGCACACCAGAGGTTCAAGCAGCAAAGTGCAGGGCATGCGGCGACCACGAGGAAAGCATGGAGCACCTGGTGCTGCACTGCCACAAGCTGCGCGGCACCCGCCAGAGTCAACGCCACTATACAACAGGCCCTAGGGTTCGAGGACGGCGTCGACAGTGCCATGGACGTACACACGACGAAACAGCGACTGCAACTCTGGCAGCGATCGGTTCGGCAGGGTGCGGCTGTGGTGACGGTGCAGTGAACGCACGAGTGAACTGCAGTGAATGGTGACAGTGCAGTGGACGTACATACGCATGCAGTGTACCATATGCACAAGACTGCAGGAAAACTGCTACCTTTAGTTTTCTCGCTGGTGGGGACGGTGCAATGACTTTAGGCATTCAGCCGTTTTTTTTTCTTTTATATATATGTACTTTGTTAACTTTTTCACCTGGCGTGGACATTTCGGTGTCCGCCCGATACAAAGGGTTTCTGGCCCCAACGATCATCATCATCATCAGCGGTAAAAACGTTAGAGCTCACGTATGCGTGCGACTGCGTCGCGATAGACCAAGTCACGCGTATGCTCGCGGAAAAGCGATCGCCCGAAGGCATATGCAGAAAATGTTGCCGTACGGAAGCCAAACTCGAGGGATTTGTTCAAAGGTCGCTTGCGATCCGTCAGCGCTCGGGAGGCAGCACGGCTCGGGAAGCGGCCTCGCATTCGCTACCATCGCTAAATCGGCGTACGCGTGAAACACCTCTCCAAAGAAATTATTCGGTTTTTGTGCTCAACCATGTATTAGAGGGAACTTACCAGACAAAGTCGTGGATACGGTGCGGGTGCACTTGCGTCGGCATCCACGGCGGCAGCCAACTGCAGTGTCGGACTTTTGCGCGCCGTTCTGGCCGTTCGCTGCCGCGGTTTCATCCTCCGGTGATGCGAAGTTATCGATGGCAGGTAGAGCGCCACCACATAATGTGAATGCGATTAATAATATATCTCTTGACGCCACTACCGATAATTGGGTTGAAACATATGGGTTGAAACGCGGCAGACGATAAACGGGACACCGGTGTTTTTTTTTTTTCTAGAGATGCGGGCGCACAGCGCGTGCGCTAGCACTAGAGTGAACTAGGGCCCTATTCTTGACTGCACAAATTGCCGGCATTTCGCCCATGTTTTTTTGCGTAAGCACGACGTAAGGAATCAGTGACGTGCTGCACCTATAGCTATGACGACATGCAGTGTAATTTGACGAGTCAATCATAAAGATCGCTACCAAGGTATGAAATATTGTGCAAGAAAGATTTAAAAATACTTGGCATGTACTATAAAAATTAAGACGGTAGCTGAGGCTGACAAGAAAAACACATTTCTGGAGGTCAAATTTGGAGCCAACACCACAAGGCGATCGAGTAACGTTGATCCAAAAGCGAGCGAAAGGCGGATGTCGAGCTAAAGAACATCACACAATTTTTTTACCGTATCTATTTATTTCTTTCAATCGCTTTTATTAACATAGCTGGGCTCTCTGCTTCAATGCAAGCTTTGTTGCGTTATCACCTTCCCTGCCGCCACCGCCGCCACGCCATCGTCTGCTGCTATGTTACAAGTTTATGGCGTGATCACAGAAAAAGACGGCCGCGACCATCGCTTCTATGACACATAAGAGCAGCGAAGCGCTACGCCTGATAACCGCGGAGCGCACCGATGTCGCCGATTCACTCATTCGTCAAGCTGGACTGCAATCAGCGCTGTAATGAACTAAATAGTCACTTTTCATTGTTATTTTTCTCTTGAGTTCGATCATGTGACCCAACAGCTTACTAGGACAAGTATGGACAAATGCCGTGCATTGGGTTCTCTTTGTCATGGAGAGGCTTGTACTGCCCTCTTATGTTGCGGTTACGCCGAACAAATTATTTTTATTTCATTGCCAAACATAAAAGCAAAATACTGCATGTTATTTGTATGTTCCATGATCGCTGAGTGTGAAGCAGTTCAAACTATAATTTGTTTCGGTAGGAAACACGCTTTAAACAGCGCGCATGCGAAACTGCGCCTGCTGCAAATTGCCGCACATTTCGCGGCGCCGTAAGCCGGGGCAATATTGTGCCCTATTTCGCTTGTATTTTGCGACAAAAACAGCCGCCATTTTCAAGCTGGTACGTAGCATTACGTCACTTTTACGCAGGCTGAAGTTGCCGATGCATGACGTAATCGTTCCCGCCAACTGTTTAAATTACGTCACCCCTTCTCAGCCAATCACAGAGGGGGTGTGTATTACAAGCAGTATTGTTGTTGAATAGCAAAGACAGGCTTACGTTGTCAAGTCCGCTGCATTTAGTCTGGTTTTTCATTGACGGCCAAGAATTATGCGCCTTTAGTAACGAGAAATAAGGCAAACTTTAGAACTGGTGTCCGTAGACGACATGAAACGTCAAAATGACGACAGCACACACAACCGCTTTGTCAACCGGAAGCACGTGACCAAAATTGAAAGTCAATCAGAAAAGACTTCCGGAAAATTGCCTGAATATCCGGCAATTTGTGCAGTCGAGAATAGGGCCCCTAGAATAAGGTGGCCACAGACATGGCGGCTTTCAGTGTGGCCAAGCGAAGAAAATCGCCCGCTAAAGTTTTGAATGAATACCGTCTATACGACTTCAAGGTGATGCCGTTTGGTCAGGGCACGGCCCCAGCAACGGTTCAGAGTTATAGACACTGTGCTACCTGGCCTGAAGTGGCACACCTGCCTCATCTGCCTTGATGACATTGTGGTGTTTGCCCAGAATTTCAACAAATACCTTGAGAGGTTGGAGAACGTCCTTGAGACCATTCATACGTTGGGGCTAACGCTGAATCCAGAAAAGTGCTGCTTCATGTATGAGGAACTCTCAACCACATCATCAATGCTGACAGAGGCATTCCTTACCTCGTGAAAATTTCAGCCATAGCCAACTTCTCAAGGCTAACAGGCAGGAAGGCGTGCGAAGATTTCTCAGAGTTGCAGGTTACTACCGACGCTTTGTAGAAAACTGCCAAAATCGTTGAGTGTCTCACGTGTTTAACAAAAGGGGACTTTGAACTCTTCTGGGGGGAAGTGCATAGCCAGACACGTTCTGCAAGCTTCAACATGACATACAGCGCATGCCTGTGCCTGCACATTTTGACAAATATGGGAACAGAGAAATGCACACAGACGCAACTGATGTAAGCTTGGGAGCCATCTTAGTCCAGTAGCAAAACAGCAACGAAAAAGAAATTGCCTACCCTAGTCGTGGGCTGTCAAAATAAGAGCGAAGCTATTCAACTGCTCAAGAACAGCTCTGCCGTAATATGGGCTGTTTCGAAATTTCGCGCTTACATCTACGCTGGATCATTTAATGTGGTGACAGACCACCATGTGCTGTGTTGGCTCACAAATTTGAACGATCTGCCTGGCTGTCTTTGGTGGTCAAGCTTGCACCTGCACTAATTTGGCATTACGATCATCTACGAATCAGGCGGGAAACATTCGGACGCCATCTCCCTATCACATGCCCCTGTAGACCCTCTGCCACAGGACTCTGATGAGGACAGGGAGTTTTTTGTCATAGTGACGTAGAGCGATCTATCCACCCAGCAGTGTGCCGATCCAGAGCTGTGTGTCTTGATCCCCTACCCTGGAGGTCAGAACGTCGCCGTGCTCAGAGTTTCAGGCGAAACCCACCTGCATTCTGCCTTAAAAAGTGGTTCCTCGTCAAGACAACTGACTCTGCCACGAGAACAAAGTATCTTCTCCTCATCCCTGCACACCTCCGTGATGAAATGTAAGCGTGCCACAGCGGCCTGTCTTCTGCACACCTGGGCGCAGCTGGTACACTTGGAAAAATTACAACAAATACTATTGACCCCACCTAACATTCGACGTCAGCTATTTGGTTCGGAGCTACCAATCTCCATTATTTGTTTGAAGTTTGTGATACAATTGGTGTAGTTATTATAAGGAGAAAAGTCTTTTTCGTGAACCAAATGTGCATCTTTTCTTCCTGTTCCTTTTAACGCTGACACTGGCTGAGACATGAAGGTGAACTTGTTTAGGGTCCCGTGAAGGATGCTGTAAAGGAAAACCGCGCAGGTTTTTTTCTGGTATTCAATGGTGACTGGGATTTGCCACAGTGCCAATAACTAGACGAGGGCACTTGGCAATGGTGCAAAGAAACGTATATTCTTGAACCAACGCACACATGGCAGACAGTTACAACTCAAAGTTAACTGACACGTACATATCCCTAAGGCATACCAAACTTAAAGAAAACACAGAAAAGTCCGGACCAAATGTTCACCGTGATGAGGTGTTGTCCGGAGGGCGTTGTGGGTTCTGATGACGATGCGAGGCGAGGCATCACGGGGCTACAATGACGACATCGCACACGCCGGAACGTCGCCCAGGAACACGCACTGTTGTCCTCGTAGACAATGGTCTGCTCGAAATTTGCTCACTATTGGGTGCCCTGTAGCAGCGGACAGGAGGCAACCGGCCACTGCCGGTTGATGACGGGCAGCAAGCAGTTGGTCGTCCAAGAGCGGAGCGTGCCAATGTTGCGTGCCTCCATGAGTCGAGTCGCGCCTGGGCCGGAGAATGCCAAGGCACCAGGTAGACCCTTCTCGAGCTCGGGTCCTGAAGACCCGATGAGCTCTCGGCTTCTCGCCTGGAAACGGCTCTTCGAACCTGATCTGTGCACTCCTCCCAGCGTTCTCCTCCGCTCCAGCCTGCTCTCTCCAGCTCCTTGCTTGTGGTCACCTCCCATTGGCCCATGTCATTTCCTCATGTGGCTTGCCGCTTCTTTTTCCTTGGCACAACCACACTCATCAAAACCAAGACCATCAAAAATTGCCCAGCCACTCTCACCCCACTTAGGGTGGTGAAAATTGGTTTGCATTTGACGCCCTGAACAGCACTAATTTAGCAGCAGTTGCGCCAAGTTGGGCTCTGCTGCATGCAATTATCAGTATCATGATCGTCAAGGACTGCAACCCCTGATATACCAGCAATAAGATGAGAGCACGCAGGTGCGCCAAGCACTTGTACAGAAGGCAAGAAAACATTAGTGCAGAGTTTTTTTGCTCTTGAATCTAGCAGCCACAAGTAGTTAATACTCGAAATGTCAGGATGATGTAGCTGCCGCAAGAAATAGCCTGCAACTTGTGCAAAAGAAAAAACTGGCATATGCACTATATACTGTGGCCCTTCTGCCTTGACTCCTTCTTCCCGTCGGACCTATGCACCGCTTGCCAAAGCTGGATATTTGCTCAATGAATGCACGCCGTATAGGCCATTGGTGCCGTGATTATAGTGCCGTATGTGGTGGCACTTTAATAACTCCCAGTGGAACCATAGTGAACATTCAATGGGACTCATCACGTGTAATGCATTCCCGCCTGTTTTCACACCTCTCTTTATTAGGAAAATTGCATGTAGTATTATAATAAAGTTCTCGACATCTAAAAAATTGGCAGTCTTGTGTAATGCTTTGAAAACAAATTACAGCAACAATATCTGTGTGTTTCTTGCCTGACCATGGGACCCCGGTGGCCACTGCAGATTGCTGCTTTCCTGTGTCATCTGCAAGTACCGTACGTTGCTGCCTTATTTAGATTTGTTAATAGGGCCTTTGTGCCTTTATAGACTGGTGTGGTTCACTTAACAATGCCACTCTACTTTAATGTCAGGCTTTAGTCCTTGCTCATGATGTAACAAACACGAAAAGACAGTGCTTTTTAGTGACAAGCCAATACCTAAATGTTGATCATGCTTTTTAAATTGAAAAATGAAATTTGTCAGTCAAAATACTCAGTTTGAAGCTCAGTCAAAACACTATTAGTGATTATTGATGTGTTGTGTCATGGAAAAACTATGAACTATATAATTTCTCTTGGAGGGAAACCATTCAGAGCTATAGGAAAGATAATCTGGATGAAATATCTTGCTTTGAAAGTAAAAATTATAATTTGTAACTCAGTAATTTCTCAGTCATTTAAATATGACGCCTTGCTTGTGGCAGGATATCAGCATCAAATATATGCAATTTGTGCTTCTTGTAGAAAGCAATGAGCATAGTCTGAAATGCACCACTTTTCTTTTCTAATAAACCGGTATTCTTGCCACTACATGTGCTCATAATTAATCGCTTAAAATCATCACTATCATAATCACCACTATCATTTATTGCGCTTCATTTATTCTGTTTACTCGCGTTACTCGAGCGTAACCACTTTACGTAATAGGGCAAACCTAAAAAAACTCGAGCAGCGTAGGGTCATATCTAGCTTAAAATTTCTGTATCAGCTTTACTACATCACTTCAAATTGTCGCGAGAAAACTACATCCAAGAGCCTTTCAAACATTCAGCGAGAACTCATCACGGTAAGACTATTAGGCAACCGATTAGTTACATTAATTTGCACAAATTTTCTTTGTTTCCTAGAGCAATTTCTCACTGGAATATGTTACCTGAAGAGACGGTGAACTCTGTGTCGTTAGAAGTGTTTTCTCAGCGTATTGATAATATAAGCATTGGCTGAAGTGTTGTTTCAAAATTGGAATACATTATCATTTTCATTTCTTTTCCATAAGCGATTGTGTAAGCATATTTGTGCCTCCGCCTATGTGTGTTGTACGTTTTAAAATTACGTCAAGCAACACTGATTTATTGTCGACTTGTATGTTGAATTTCTGCCGATGTATTTCTTTGTCTTCACTCCTGCATGGGCCCGAGAAGGGCCTGCAGTATCTGTAAATAAATAATAAAAAAAACTATCGATCACTGCCATATAAAACAGTAAACATCTGGCTGAAACCGCTTCAGTACCATAGCCTTCCTGCGTCAGCAAGTTGCATCTTACAGTACAAGGTCACTAAAATACTGACTGATACTGCACTAAAGAACAAATTACGGCGCATACAGGCTTCGTTATGCATTGCCTATAATTCTTGAACAACCTAACCGCAGAGATTGAAATCGTTTTGTGAGTAGAATAAAATGTTAATTTATTTGAAAGTATGCATGGTTTGAGGGTTTTCAGTCCTGCCTTGCACAGTTTAGTTTTAGGAACGAAGCCCCTTAGGGGCTAGGGCTGTTGTGTCTCCTGTCATCGTCGTCGTCGTAATCATCGTATCACGCAGTCACGGTACTAAAACACTGAGACACTCATTTACGCATCGCGCTGGAGTGCTTCGTAACGCACACTAAAGAAACACCGGCACACTCGTTTACGCGTCGCACTGGAGAGTTTCGTGCTTCAAAGACGAGACTTTTACAGCAAAGCTGTATACCTTTACCCCCCAACGGTTTCATCCCCGTTGGCAAAAATGCCAAGGCGCCAAGAATACTTATACACTGCATGCTTCCCCCGTCCCCAGGTTTTACGTTAGTGGAGGTCTTTTTTTCCTATTTTTCTACCTTTGCCTTAAGCTCTGTCACCATATTTTTTTACATGATCGGAATTTCGTTTCCACTATTTTTACTTTTTTACCCATGCTGATAGCCCTGTCCCCTACTGTATCTGTCTTGGGTCATGCACTGATGAATACACTCATCCTTCATTAGCAGTACGAAGTGTTGACTATGCGAGGTTGCGCATGAAGAACCAAACCGTGCAGTTTATCACGGCACTGGACAGAGACAAGCTGTAGCTGCACTGTCACAGCTATGGGGTTCGAACCGGAAGTGCTAGGAGCAGACGATTTGCCCATGAGCCTTTGCAGTAAACACTCAGTACCCTTCACCTATACACCGCCTTGACTCGACAACATCCACTTTCCTTTTGGCGCTCAGCACAAGTACATTTCTCCCCTGCACCCGACATTGCTGCCTTCAGCCTCGTTTCATATGCCTCATTGTGAGCATTCATCACGGCTCAACAGGAGCAGAGTTTCTAGTTGGGCAAGTTGGTACATTATTTAACGAAACAGTGCTACACACAGGACAAAGGGAAGAAAAGGTAACACAAGCGCTAACTAATAACTGCTTATTTGATTAGAGAGAACAGAACATATAGGCAAAATATTTTCAGAGTAGCCGTGCACATGATCAGTGAACAAATAATTATATGCAAACAGCCAGAATGTTACAACCAACAGAAGACGCTATCTTGACAAGTACTATAAAATTTCTTTTTCCAGGAGTGCTACTGACGGGGTGCTTACACACGAGGTTCCTCTTGTGTATTGCAAATGCTTCACAGATTTCACGTGTGCACTGGCCTTTGTATCTTCATAAGATACTGCATTTCTCAAACCGTGGTGCATACCGTGTTGAGCAAGCATGCTGCCCATGCCAGTCTTCAGTGTGTTGGCATGCTCCCCGAAAACAGGTGGTTATTGAGTTGAGCGTCCACCCAGGCAGTGGAAGTCACCATGTGCATTCGTGTGCCTTGGTGATGCCAGGCACCTAACAGTAAAATAGGTACAAACGGCTCCCCGGCCAGGCGCTCGGCCCTTGTGTGGCGCTACAATGCTTGGGAATGCAGGGGAAATCGCCCCAATGGAATGGGCAGCTGTAAAACTCCGGGAGCTTTTTTTCCCCCTTTGTCCTGTGTGTTCCTGTTTCGTTAAATGAACGACTCAACCGGCCTCATCGTATTGCTGTGCTGTGTCCGCCTCTTTGACCTGTGTGCTGGAATTATAGAGCATCATTAAAAAAACTACTGCCTGCTGTTTTTGAGATGCAAATGGATTTTTTGAAAAGCCAAGAAGTACCCCATAAGGAACGTAAAGTATACAGTGTGTTACAGCTGAAAGTCTCTATATTGATGCCCAAGTTGACACTGGAGCCACCATAATAACCATGAAAGAAAATTTGAGTTTGCAGCTGTGAAAATTGAGAACCCCATACACTTGCCCTCCTTTGTGTAGTCCAGCTAACCAAGTTGTACTAGAGCCATCAAGATACTGCACAGTGCATGTTGTGATTGAGGGAACGAGGCCCCACAGGTGCAGTGAGCAGCCTTATCTTGCTAATGGCAGGAACTCATTTTAGGGTGGCACTTTTCATTGGCATCTGATGTGAATCTGCCAAACCCAACACTGAATTCACTGCAACAGAGCAAACAGGCATCCACGACGTGCCGCAGCACTGCTATGTGGCCGGTACAGATTGTCCTTGGCTGTGAGACAATAAGTTCGCTTTCTGGTGGGAAGTTTGAAAATGGAGACTTGCTGATTATTTCCAGTGACCGCTTCCTTCTAAGGGGCATTGCTGGTTCAACTTGAACTCTGGACTTCTCGCTTGGATTTGCCGTGCTGGACGCCACAACCACCACCCACGACACAGTTATCTGCCAAGGTGCCACCATCGCTACTGCTGTGGTCTCTGATGCTGTGGATGTTGTTTTCCTCTCCCATTTTTTCACTCTATTTCTAATCGTCTCCATTTTACCTTTCCCACCACAATCAGCTTTGACCTGACCCCCCAAAAAACTTTGGTTGATTCCTCTGTCATAGACCCTTTGCAAAAAGGCGGACAACACTGAGAATTCAGCGGTGGTAACTCTGGTGGTGAACGCGACGACGCCATTAGAAAGGAAGCAGGTCGTAGCGACGCCGTTGCGGTTGCACGTTTTCACCCATGGCTTCACGAGTCTGTTGCCCCACGACGCGTATGCAATTGCGTGGACGGTGGACGGTAGCTACCCCACAGAAACTCTGTGCTCGCAGCCTTTTCGCTTCCTTTCTAATGGCGGCGCAGCGGGTGCACAGTGTTGCCAGAGTGGCTTGCTGCTTTTCCAGCCAATGATTTGGCCATTTTGCAAAGGGTCTATAGAAGTCCGTAAAACTCGAAAGTGAAATGTGCAGCAAAATCTGCAGCTGAGAATGATTTGTGGGTCGCCGGCTGTCTTGTGAGTGCTTGGCGAGCGGCGTCCTGCTGGAGGGGCCCTTCGGCAAAGATGTACTGGCATCATTTCTGTGACGGATATGACGTCAGTGAAATCCTGGTGTATCGCGGCACAAAACACTTTTGTGTTAAAATATGAAACCCGAAAACGAACAACCCTAAGTATAACGTGCTCTTTAGTACAAACCGTTGCTTCCCCGCAGGAAGACTTTGTGTGCAGGGGTGGTACCTTTTACAGGCCGCTTGCTTTGTTGTACTGGTGTCATTTCCGTGACGAATACGATACAAGTGAAATCTTCGTGAATCCTGGAATAAAACACTTTTGTGTTAAAAACCAACTCTACTGCACCTCTTACACTCCGAAATCTTTGCTGCATGGTCCGAAGCAGGACTGTGCAGCACTTGCACCCATGGAACATTGCGAATGCATTCTCCATTGCTGGCAATGAGTTCCATTTGGACATACAGGTTTAATTTTATAATCCCCACAAACTCTTACTTCACCGTTGGGTTTATAAAGAGCCACTGGAGGCATTGTTCACTTGCTATGTTGAACTGAAATTAGCACCCCAGCTCCTATCAGCGCCTGCAACTTCTTTGACACAGCGTCCCACATCGTAAAACACACTGGCTGATGCTTACACAACGGCGATGTGCTTCTTTCTTAACACAGCAGCTTTACCAAGATGCCATCTCATTAACCAAGTTCCATTTCCGACACGAAAAAAAATTTCTCTAAGACTCGCACGACCTTCCTACACTGATACCGCACATGCTCAACCAGTCCAGGTTTAGAACATCCACCTAATCTCGACCCAACAGCACTGTCTCAACTTCTGTGATGTCCACACGAAAACTACAGGCAGGGTAACTCCCCGACCATAGTGTTCCACAAGTACATTCACCCTCCCTACAGTCTGCAAGGGAATGCCCCATATGTTCATAGCCTCATACGGCAACATTGCGGAGGTACGCTTGGCTAATTTTTTACAAACACACTCTTGGGTACAATTAACACAGCTTCACCCGTATCAAATGGCATTCCAACATCTACCTGCCACTTTACCATTCACCATATAACGTAGGTTACTACTTTCTCGGGAAAATAGGTTACGCAGCACAAGTTCCTCCTCACCATTCATCGTCTCTGGGTTGTCATTCTCCTCACCCACAACACCACGCGCACCGATGCAGCCTTCAGACCCTTGCCAGATGCCCCACCTGCTTACATAGATGTCACCTGTATTTACGGAACGAGCACGCTTTTCTGTCATGACACAATCCGCTGCAGAAACCCTCGGGTACTTCAGTCAGGTGCTCTGCTGTGTCAGCCACTGCAGCTGGTTTGGCTGAAGCTATAGCTGCAGGCTTCGCACAGTACACCTGACGTCCACAACATTCACTTTCTTGGGTTCGTTAGTAGCTGAATCAAGCGTCTCGGCATGAGCTAGTTAAATGCTTTTGGCCATGACACATATAGTGGCAAAGGTCAATGTGCTCTTAAGTTCACCTTGGGTTGGTTGGTCTTTCAACCGGGCACAAAACAGTCCCAAAACGTTGCTCCCAGAAAGGTCCCAAATTCGATCGATAACGCTAGCCCTTTCATTTGCATGGCCAATGCAGCCACACTCCCGGCTTTGTGCTGCAACCAGTGATTAAACCGGCTCTGTTCTGCATCTGTTTGGGGGCACAATGCTCACTAAGAACCATGACCAGCGGACTGTACTTATCCTTGGGCTTTGCCGGGGTGAGCAGGTTCTTCCAGCATGTGGTGTCCTCTTGCTCATGGCCATAACAAACGTCGAAGCCTTCAAGACACTGTTTACTTTCAATACAGTGGTTACACCTTCACGGCACAGACGTAGTGCTCATACCACTTCACGTAGGATTCGAAGTCCTCATGCTCGTCGGATTGCTCGAATTGACCAAGCAAAGCCATGCTTCTGTCTTCGGTCAAGCTGCTTTGTCCTCCGCGTGCCTCCAGGGTCACGACAATCCCATCCTCGTCACTGCTGTTTTTTTGGCTAGGTGAAGGCAGCAGTTTAACGTGGTGAGCCGAGAATCTTTATTGGTCACTGCTTGTTAGTCGAAGAACACGAAGCGTTAGGCATGGCTCTTTTTATTGCGATAGCAGCTGCAGACAAAAGAGCAGATAAATGCTCTGAGTGCATGCATGCGCAGGGACATGATGCCAATAAGACAACACGCACCAACTGAAACACAACTTTACCATCAGACACTGTTGCATACAACACTAAATTTCAACAGACTATCGGTTATTTTCTCATTTTTCTCCTAGCTGCAGCAGCCATCTCTGCCTGGAGGGGAAAGTTAATGTGGGCCCTTAAGTCGCACCCAACATCCCGGTTGTGGACTTGTAGTTAAAGTGACATGCTCCTACTCTATGGGCACTATCCTGTACTTTACCTTCAGCTTAGCATCATCCTCATCGATATCTATCTTATATCTTGTGACCATTGCTGTTCCTGTGGATCAGTCCTTTGAGATGGCTGAACATTTTTTTTTTTTCATGTACATTTTATTCACCCTCCTAGCCTTGCATCATTTCAACGGCGTGGTTTGATCAACATCAAAACCAATAAAATTTGCATCTTTATGGAACTCACTTCTTTAAAAATGTCCACGTGATACGAACATAGAGGGCATATCATGCCCAGTGCCGGCATATGCAGTGAGCACTTTCAACCTCTGACAGCTGTGTAACACATAAAATAAATTCATTTTAGGCGCATTCTTTTGCAACAGCCAACATGTTTTTGAGTACCAGAAAAAAAATCCAAAATGGGCATAATCAATGTAGGGCACACATTTATTGCATGCACACATTTACCCTTTCACATGTGAGTAACCTGTACAAGCTAATATGCAGGTTTTAGCGATAAATTTCATACAAGCAAAGCATAGGCTACACATGCAAAAATGAAGTACGGACTGAGTTTCTCAATTGCTAGAATTCAGGTCTTACGCAAGTCAACCATTTTCTTGCAGCAGCCATAATTTTCCCATACTATGTGCTTGCAGCTGGTAAAGCACAAACAAAAGAACCCTCCACGTTATCTTTGCTTGCCCTCTGTGCACGAGCTTAGTGCACTTGTGTTATGGTTGCTGGCATATAAAGGGTACAGCTTTTTTATTTCATTTCATTACTTTATTTATCCAAGTCTTCTGTACAGGATTAATTTTCTGGTAAATCTAAGCACGCAGTGCTTGTAAAGTGGCCAGGCAGTAGGTGAAACAACACATTTTAATTACTGTAACAGGAAGAGGAAAAGGTCGATGAGGAGCCGGGCAGCAGCCAGGGGGGGAACAAGAGGAGGAGGTGAAAGGACGAGAACCGTTGTTTGTCTACTGAGTGAACTCGACCCAATAAAGGGGAACGTTACAATTACATTTCACGAAAAGTATCCGCAATAATATTTGTGTATACACACTAAGCACTTCCCAGTGCATGAAACAAAATCACACATAAAACGTACACACAAAAAAAGATGTCTTCTTGCTCCCGAACATTCATCAAATTAAATTGAATGTTACAGTAACTCTTATCAAAGGAATACACCAATACCACACTCACTTTCAGGAATACACTTCAATATGACTTCAAAAGCATACAGACATAAAGGAACATGAATAAACAAATTGAACACAAGGCGGCAAACAAATCCCCACATGTCAAATGGCGTCACCTACTCAGTGATTATACACCTGCACACCATTTTCTAATTGCTCCGTTCAGTTTCCGTTTCATGTTTATTGGACATAGTTGATCAGTTAATTCACTGAATACTTGTGGAACATACTAGTTCCATACTATTTTTCAATAGTGTACACTGGGGTTTACATACCTGTTTTTTGCAGTGCCACACTCTTTTTTAGTGCAAATCTAAAAATCCACACTCTTTTTTACTGCAAATCTAAATTCTTTAGTGGAATTTTTTAGCTCTTGGTGATGACACTGATGATGCCATGCAACTGAATACAGTTTGGTGCTACTGCTAAAAGTCCTCTCTTTGAGTACTGCTCAGCACATGAAACAGAGCGATTTTTATCACGTCAACTGGGTAATGAGAATTGCTTTGCAGTTATCGATAAAGTCCTTGAACTGTTGTGTGGTAGAATACAAGTTACTGATCACTTCAGTTAATGCAGTGCTCATGTGTGCAGCTTGTCACTCACTCTTTTCCGCAACTAAAATTGCCCACATCGAAACCATTCAAATATTTGTTTACTTGAAAGTTAAAATCCGAATTTGCAGATTGCCAAGTCATGACCTTTATGAAGGATATCTCGGAAGCCAAATTAAACAAATGTACAACGCATTTACTGGAACAGCATATTTTTTGGGGAAATGTTTTTAGTACAGACTTTTCATGACTAATTAGGTGCTACCTATAACCCTTTCTTGACAGGTGCTGCAAGCACCTTTTCACTAGTGTTCACCCTGTCATAAATAACAAGGTTTGATTTAAGAGATTAGTTTTTTTCACAGGTTCTGCATAGAGAGGGTGTCTATCAGCCTGAGAAAACTTTCACTCTCTTCAGTGTTGCGTATTGTAAGCTTTGCTGATACAACTGATACAGTGGCTATTGTGGAGTGCTCATGATAGATCTGTTAAATTCCCAAAAGCCCTTTCGAGAAATACTGCAATAGTAAACCCTTAGTCATTGTTACACATCATGCATGGCCTAGGAAGGCTTGAGTGCAAAGCTATTGCAATGCATATGGCCCACTGGCTTCACAACAGTGCGCATCTTTTCATCACTGGATATCTGTGGCAGTGAAAAATTTGCATTTTTGCTGGCTGCACAATCACTGTGACTTAGCAGAGCTTTTTCCAGGCGACTTTTCTGGCACAATGTAAACTGGCCATTTTGCTCGCATGCGCACTCTATTGTTTGACAAGTACCCGTTCGTCAGCAAAGCTCTTCTGAAAGGTGCTACATCCACAGGGCCTTTTGCCATTGTGCTGTTTCACGTGAAACCAGGTCGTGTCTACCAGTAAAGATTTTCACCAGGCGCTGCACAAGTAGAGCTTCATGCCAGAGTGCAATCTTTCAAGTTTTTACCACTTCAGATCTTCTGGTAATGCTCTGAGATGCCACACACTCATGTCACACGGGGGTCAACCAGATAGCATCTACTAATAAAGCCCTTCTGACAGATGCTGCACTAATAGGGCCTTTCACCAGAGTGCAATTTTTCATGGCTGTGCAGATGGGCTTTTTGTGTAAAAGTTTTTTGACAGAAGCTACACATGTAGGGCCTCTCACCAGAGTGGGCTCTTTCATGCCTGATCAAGCTGTATTTTTCTTTAAAGCTCTTTTGACAGATCCTACACGAGTGGGTCTTTACACTGGAGTGCAACCTTTCATGTTTAACCATACAGGACCTTGTAGTAAACCTCTTCTGACAGATGCCACAAGCGTAGGGGCCTCTCACCAGTGTGCGTTCTTTCGTGAATACGCAGGTCGTGTATTCGAATGAAGCCCTTTCTGACAGATGCTACACAAGGTAGGGCATCTCGCCAGAATGCAATCTTGTATGGGTAACCAGTTGGGCTTTTCGTGTAAAGTTTGCTGACAAATGCTACACACATGGGTTTCTCACCAGAATGAACCCTTTCGTGATTAACCAGTCCCTTCTATTAGTAAAACCCTTCTGACAGCTGCTACATCACGTAAGGCCATTTGCCGGTGGCACTGTTTCATGAGCAACCAGGTAGGATGATTAGTGAAACTCTTCTGACAGGTTGCTACAGACATAGGGCCTCTCACCAGAGTGCAACCTTTCATGCACAACCAGTGTGTTCTTTCGAGCAAGCTCTCTTACAGGTTTTACACTCATAAGACTTTTTTCCTGAGTGCAATCTCTCATGAGCAACCAGATGGCTGTGTATAATAAAGCTTTTGAGACAGACACTGCACACATACGGCCTCTCACGAGAGTGCAATTTTTCATGCACAACGAGTGTGCCCTTTCGAGCAAAGCTTTTCCCACAGGTTTTACACACATAAGACTTTTTGCCAGAGTGCAATGCCTCATGAGCAACCAGATGGCTGTGCATAATGAAGCCTTTGTGACATACACGGCAACACGTATGGCCTCTCGCCCGAGTGCACTCTTTCATGAACAACCAGCTCATTTCTTGAACCAAAGCTCTTTGGGCAGTTCTTACACACGAAAGGCTTCTCGCCAGAGTGCAATCTTTCATGAACAGCCAGGTTACATTTTTTATTAAAGCTCTTCTGACAGATGCTGCAAGGTATAAGGCTTTTTGCCAGAGTGTAATCTTTCAATGCGCATTAGGTCAAATTTCCGACTAAAGCTCTTCTTACAGATGCTACACACGTAGGGCTTCTCACCAGAGTGTTCTCTTTCATGGCTAATCAGTTTGGATCTCTGCGTAAATTCCTTATTACACATACTACATATGTGAAGATTCTGGCCTGAGTGCAGTCGCATGTGTGCATCCAGACTGTGTTTTTTACGGAAGGTTTTTTTGCACAGAGTGCAGATGTAAGCATCCTTAGTGGAACACACTTTCCCATTAGTGGTCTGGTGGTTGCGTTCGCAGGACAGACAGGAGGGCAGCTTCCCTCCAAGTTGGATATTCTTGCTGCCAGAGGATGAACTCCTGTCCCTAAAATGAGACAAGATTAAATAAATTGATCAAGAGAAATGCAAGAAACATGCTAAATGCCAATTTCACCTAATAATCTAGTTTTGTGTATAAAAATGCAGTGTTGTGTCCAAACATTTATTGGCATTGCCTACCGAAATTCACAAATTGAGTGACAAGCTGAAAACAGCCTGGCAGTAAGACCTGCGTATACAAATCGTATTTCACACAGCCCAGTGTTCACATTTTCTAAAAACGAAAGTAGGCTCTAATTAGGCCACCAAACACATGCTTAAAGAATTCCAAATATTCTCCCAAAATGATTAAGGGGCTCTTGCATACATAGCCGAATAAAAATACACAATCAAGAGCTCGACGACATAGCATGTTTTAACTATGCACAAAATGAAGAAAAACCTCTCACTTCAAATTGTAAGTCTACATTAGCAGCTGAACATTTTTGCAACTGAGCCACAGTATAAAAGGGCAGATGTATGCAGGACTTTACAGAGCGAACAACTTTTGTAAAGTTCCCAAATATCTCTATACTGCAAAACATTTAGCTTCAACTCGTTACATGGGAGAAGTCTAGTCTTGGGGATGTTAGCATAAAACGCTGGCTACCCGAATACCGTATTTACCCGGTTCTAACGCGCACTTTTTTTTCCGGAAAAATAGGCCGAAAAATCGCATGCGCGTTAGAATCGGATACGAAACCGAACTGCCGAAGCAGCGGAAATTTCGGCCCACCCATCGCCATCACCATCTCAAGATGGCGCCAAAAGCTTTTAGCAATGATTTTTCAGGCGCAGGAAGCCTAGGCGCCTAGGCTTTTCTATCAGCGTTCACACAAATTGTCAAATCGTTTCACTTGCGCGCTTGATAACAGAAGCAGTGGCTCCCACGCGTTCAACACAAGCCATCCGGCTCAAGCGTACAACCTCTGGAGAAGCTCTCCGTGTGGGCGTTGCGAAGCGAGGGGGCCACGATCCTATCGACCATGGTTGAACGTTCGTTCAGAAGTGTGGCATCGCGAACGCACTTGACGGTACCGAGGACGAGATGTTTTGGTCAGCGGAGAGCGACAAGGAGTCAGATGAGTGAGATTACTTCGGGAAATAAATCGCCCGTTTCTCTCGCATTCGTTTGTCTTGGTCACAAAGTTCCGTGCGCGTTACATTCGAGGGTGCAAGTTTTTTCGGTTTTCTTTCCAGGAAAATCGGGTGCGCGTTAGAATCGGGTAAATACGGTAGTCTTGCTCTGTTATTGTGTGGGCAGTCAAGCTGCACTTATAAAAATTATCAGGATTCAAAATAGCATGAATTACGTAAAGTGTGGCTGAAAACATGGAACTGCATTGGCCTGCTCACTCTGAATATCAATAAAAAAAAGCCACGATTGTTCTAATTTGGCAAAATATAACTCGCCTATGTTCACGTGTAAAGACAGTTCAAGGTAAAAAATATCAGTTCAGATTAAACCACGCTGAAAATGAAGCTAGGGGAAACCAAAGCTTCTTCGCAATATGAGAGACCAAATGAAAAGCGCTTCCCATTAAATTGCAAAACTACATATGTGGCTAGGATACATTGAAGTCGCAGCCAATGAAGGCCCCAGCCCAAGAACTGCTGATACTCATTTTGCAGACATTGTGGAAGCTTCGGGAACTATAGTGGTCTATTCATCATCATCATCAGCCTATCTACACTACTGGAGGGCAAAGGTGCCTCTCCAGTGGATCTCCAGTTATCGCGGTCCTGGGCTAACTGCGATCAATTTATTCCCACAAAACTTCTTAATTCTCATCTGCTCATCTAACTGCTGCCACCCCCCTGCCATGCTTGCCTTCTCTACAGGATCCACTGGTTACCCTTATTGACCAACGGTTATCATTAAAGGGGCACTGACACAAAATTTTGAAGGCGAGATAACTTCGGAGATAGATTGGTGGAACACATATACATCATCTGCAAAATATCAGCGGCGATACAGCCTAGAACATATTTAAAATCAATTTTAAAGTGTGAGAAACGCAACCGAGCAGCCGCATAGGACCACGCGCAATCGACATCCCGAGGATATTGTGTAAATAAACAACATCCAAACACGTCACGAGTTGGTGTTTACCGCTTCCGCACTGCGGCGTTTTTTCGCCGCTCGCCGCTCATCGGAGGGCCGGAGGAGGCGAGCTTCTGCTCTCGATAACGAACGACCCGGTCGTATGCGGAGGAGGCGCCGTAATTTCGTCAGCTTATCGGGCAGCTGGCGCGACCAAAGTTCTACAACAGCGATTCCAGGCACTCTGTTTCTATTACTGGTTATTAACCATTGGATGCAAAACGCGCCGGAGGCACGAAAAGCCACTGAGCTAGCCGCACGGTCGCTGTGTAGGCGGGCGGCCGGCGCAGGGTAGCCTCGAGTGATAGCTTGTTACCAGCTGCACGAAATGTCCCAAGTCCCGACCATGGTGGCTTACATGAGAAAGGAGTTAATGATGCGATGGCTGGTTGCATTAAAAATTGTCATCTGCACCGCTTACGAGAGCGGCACTCGAATATCTACCGCAGTGCTAGAGCCGAACACATCTGTAGGCGGACCTGTAGGCAGACCGGCCGGCTGCTCCAGCGCGCGTCTTGCCACCCACTGGTCTCGAGCGTCGCGTGTCATTCTTTAGCCGCGGTAGCATTTGCACTCGCAGCGCCTGCGTCACATCCACGGTCGCTTTTTAATTAAGCACCTCACGAGATCAGTACGTGGGGGCATTCGCAGAAACTGCCGTTCGATGCGGATTCGACAGTGCTACGGCGGCTCTGCTCTGTGATATCCCTCCGACGGTTACGTGGTCAGCTTTGTTCACGACAAAATCCACAAAATTCATCGTTTCGCGGCACTTCGCTGAAACAGACACTGCGACTGGCCGCATTAATAATGCCTCTAATTAAACAACCGTCGCACGCTGAAGCAAATGAGGTTTCTACAAGATTATAAGTAGGTCACTAGCTACTTATCGCAACAAAAAAAAACAAGATGCAAAATTTTTCTGTCAGTGCCCCTTTAACTTCGCGTCACATGCCCTGCACACCCCCATTTCTTCTTAATTTATACTAATATGTCCTTAACACACGTTTGTTCCTGATCCACTCCGCTCTCTTTTTGTCCCTTAATGTTACACCTATGATCTTCAGTTCCATTGCCTGTTGAGCCATCCTCAATTTAAGTTGAACCCGTTTAGTGAGCCTCGAAATTTCTGCCCCTCTAGGTGAGTACCGGTAAGATGCAGCTGTCATACACTTTCTTCTTTAGGGACAATAGGTAGGCTGACCAATCATTATCAGAGAATGCCTGCTGAATGCACCCCACCCCTTTTTATCCTTCTAATTATCCTTCCGTCATAGTTGGGATCCGAGGTCACTACGCAGCCTAAGTAATGGGTGCGGGCAGGGCATGTAATGCGAAGACAAGATAATTATTGGTCATGTAGCGACATAATCGCCATCGTCACCATCAGCGCCACTATCATCCTCATCCTCCCACAGTCATCATCAGCGGTGCCTGGCGAGGTGAGCAGGGACACGTGACCACAGGAGAGTTGTAACGCAACTCAGCAGCTGGGCAGCCGCTCATTTCTGGCCAGGCCTACGCGACCGAAATAAATGCGGAAAGCCAACATCTGCTTCACGCCTGCTTTCTACAAAGTGGTGGACCCGGACTTTCCGCGCCTGCCACCCGGCCAGGGGCACAGCGACTGGCAACCTGGCGGGGCCCGCTCATACCGGAGTTTGAGCCACGCACCTCTGAGGTTGTTTTATCAAGCTTGAGGCTACATTCTCGCTGAACTATGTCACCATACAGCCGTTCAGCACTCCATCCTTTGGGAGACGCTTCCACTCGAGCTCCGCTGCGTCCTCGCCCTACCACCGCCCAGCGAAACCCCCTACAACGACCTTCGCGCTGTCATTCTCGCGCACTACGGCCTCACAGACGACCTGTTTCGGCCTGCAAGCAGAAGTGGTACACGCACGCTCTGCAGCCGCACCCATTGTACCCTCTGCACCATTGCCCTCGTCCCTTGCCACCAGTGGTCGCCCCCTTGGACTCAACCTCCAGCGCGGCAGCCACCCTATACCGACAAAAGTCACAGCCGACGTCGTCACATACGACAACCGGCCGCAGCCCTCCTCCTCCCCTTCTAGCACCCCATGCACAGCCTCCGGTGAGTGCTCTGTGACCGTTCAATCTTGCCCACCCCGGTCGACTGCTGCCCCACTGCCGCGCATCGTGTGCACCACGACGCCGGAACAGTGCCCTGCTCCAGTGCAGTCGCAGCGTAGCTCATACGAGACGCGCGTCGTGGCTCCCAACGCCTACCCTGATGGGCTGGCGTCCCCCATTGTGCTTCCATCAACGCCTAAGTTGGAAGTTAGAGTTAGTGACGCCGCTGGCCATGGCGATTATATCCTGGCCTCACGGCTCTCGGAGCAACATGCGCAAATGCGCCATCGGGAGCACTTTGGCAAAGCATCTGCGACTACTGCGCTGCCTCAAACGCCACGAGAGCATTCCCGTGCACGTGATCTGCAGAATGACCAGACACAGCACGGTACACCCGCGGAGCACTTCCAACGTCATCAATCGCTGATGTCACCACCAAAGAAGCGCGCTGCTGCACCTCGATGCCGACATCGCTATCGACATCGAAAGCACCCGCCTAGGAAGTGGGTTTCGTCGCTGACACTCCTGCGTCGCACTCCCGCGAGTCATCAGCACCGCCTTGCCCAACGTCTCTCGCACACACGCGGTGGACAGCGACTCGGGGTTCGTGCGACTGCTCATCGGCGTTCTGGGACTGGAACGTCTCGCTATGGCCTAGGTCAGTGCAGGCGTCTTGCCACGGCCACCGGCCGTGTTCGCGCATGCAGCTGCACGTCAGTGTGCCTGCGTGGCAAGTGGCTGCAAGACGAGTGCCCATCCTGCAAGCGTCGCCTCGTCGTCTGCGCAGTGGCCGCGGCTCGCGCCGCTTTTCCTTCAGAACTGCTGCACCCTGTGCCAACTTGTCCCATCCCCCACTCTCAGCCAAGGCCCCTCGAGGCCCATCTACTCCCCGGACACTCTCACCGGGCTGACCAGGACTGCTCACTGTCTCAACTCGAATGCGGACACATGTGGAATTGGCTGTACTGTACATACCTGTACATAGTTTGTTTCCCCCACACATGCTCTACATCTGTCATCTTACACCGCTACGCGCTAGGGGGGGAGCCCTGTAGAGAGATCAGCGGCTACTATCATCATCATCCGCCATCCTTCCACAGTCATCATCAGCACTGCCTGGCGAGGTGAGCAAGGACACGCGACACAGGAGAGTTGGAACGTGACTCAGCAGCTGGGCGGCCGCTCTTTCTCGCCGGGCCTACGCGACCTAAATAAATGTGGCAAGCTGCATCCGCTTCACGTCTGCTTCCTACAGTCATTAAGGGTGACGAAATGGATCCCTACAAAAGGCAAGCGTAGCAGGGGCAACAGAAAGTTAGATGGGCAGAGGAGATCAAGAAGTTTGTGGGGATAAATTAGTCGGAGTTAGCACAGGACCTGATAATTGGAGATCTATGGGAGAGGCCTTTGCCCTGCAGTGGGCATAGATAGGCTGATGATGATGGTGCAAAATGTGTGAGAACTTTTGCCAACTTTGGTTTAAAAATCTTGGCTGTAATAATATTGATGTCCATATTAGGTCTATGTTTATTTACTGATGAGTGTTAAAGGGGTTTTACGCGTTCATTGCAAGAGGCATACCCCTAGTGCAGCTCCATAATATTGACATGGGTTTAACATGCGGAATCTCCACAACGTTTATGTTTCCCCAGGAACAATAACACTGCGAGCATCACAACCCACCCTGTGTCGCAGAAGGTGCGTGGCAGGGCGGGATGTTTTTTTAAGATCGAGTGTTCCCACTTTTTCATTTGTCAAAAATACCAACCCTCGTTGAAACAAAAACTGCGGGTCACAACCCCCCGTTTGGGGTGGGTGGCAGGACCCAGATGTAAAATTACACTCAATGGTCCCCCCGAAAAAGAAAGGGCAATGACCAGTTGGCTATTTCCCCATCCCAAACTAAAAAAAATTTAATGGTGAAAGCAAAGGGGAATAAGAATTAGACAAACCTTTTTTTAAAGTTTGTAACACTTGAATTATCAAAGAAAGCCACATTTTTTGCATTTATTTCGCTACACGAAAGCAAACATGCCTAAGTGATAAACATTAAGTGTAAATTTCTCCTAAATGGCTTTCATATGACAGTTGTATACTTCGCTGTGGGCACATGGTAGTTACTACTTTAAAGCTTGTTTTGTTTCACATGTTTTGTAAGAAAAACAGCTACAACCAGGAAGTGCCCATAAGCCAATGAAAGTCACGAATTTCTCCTCTTCCTTTTTTTTGTGACATGAATCTGATCAGTCTGTGCAGATGTCATTCTACTAGCGCAATAAGGAAGAGCAAAATGCCACGACTACGCAAATACTTCATCAAACAGGGGCCCTGGCCAAAACTTCAAACAAGTTTACAAAAGCACAAGTGGATATCTCTTCTGCTACCATATAGGTTCTTAAATTGAGGTAAACTGCACGGTTTCAGTTGGCATTGCTCACAAATGGTACACAGATGGCATCATCAGATCAGAAGACCGATGAAAAGTGGGGAGATAAGTTGTAAACAGATTACCGTATTTTCCGGTGTATAAGTTGCGGTTTTTTTCTGAAATTTTTGTTGTTGCGTCTTATCCACCGGTGCGACCTATGTATGGAATAAATCCGGTTCGCGGCGGCTGCGCCTCGCCAGCACACGTTGAGACACAGCTCTATGGTCTAAATGAATCCAAAGCCCACCGCTAGGGCGTTTCTCATAGCCCATTGTCGCTTCAGGACGTTAAACTAAAGAATTCCCATTAACAATGATGATGGCCTGCAACAACCGCGTGCCACTTTCCGCCATGCGCAGTAACTACAGTTCAGAATAAATTCAAAGTAACATCAAACCGGGTTGCAAAAACAAAATGCAGCTTATAAATTATTACAGAGAGTTACACTGAAGGAGGTAAACGTGCTTCTAATTTTTAAAATGACAGCTTGCTGATAAGTTTCGATTTTCGGGCTGCTTCGATGCGCGTCACTTCCGTCCACCATGACGCCTTTATTGCGTTGATTTATGACAGCGCGCAAGTGACGCGCGATGTTTTGAGAGGTGGTCAAATGGGTGTCCGACTCTTGGGACTCCATTTCTACAAAAACAGTTGTAGCCGGGTTGATAAAGGCCAAAGTAATCCCGTCCGCGAAGGGTGATGATGTTGGCGAAGAAGACATCAGTGAGTCGGAGGATGACAGCGATGCGCCGGCGGAACACCCCCTTGAAGTTGCTCAATTGTTTATTTGTTAGCGAGTTGGAGGAAGACCTCGATGGTTTTGCCTAAATGCCGTCTGTAAGTACATGCCATCTGTGTGCATCAATAAACCATTTTTGAGAAGCTCTGTCTAGACTTTGGACAGTATATGCACGTGTCTAGCCATTCCTACGGGGGGATGTGTTCATAGGCGGCCGCTGCCAAACCATGTACTTTCGCCGCACTTTGTAATGATATGATTCGCTACGAGTTTACCTAATTAACAAGTGCGTCTTGTATACCGGTGCGTCTTATACACCGGTGCGAGTTATATACGTTTTTTTTCGGAAAAACTGCCTTTTTGAGGGGGGTGCGACTTATACAAAGGTGCGACTTATAGACCGGAAAATTCGGTATGTAAACGTCCAAGATTTCCAAAGTTTCACCTCGCACCTAGATGCAAATTTAATACTCCCTCCCTATCACCTGGAATTGATTGAAAAAATTGGTTTGCCATGTCCTGGAAACAAAAGAAGAAAATTTGGAAATAGCACTATCATTTTTTATCCCGCAGGCTAGCACACAACTGTAAATATGTTTAGGATCGTTATGCAGACATCATCTGGCAGTTGAATTGTAACATCTGTTTGGGGGCTGCATATTGTCACGGGATGGGTACGCACCCTCTGAAAGGAATATAGACACCGAGGGATTGGCCCCGGCCCGGACAGCTGGTGTAGTGAACAGTTGACGGACGAGGAGGAAGAGGTCGAACCATCTCGCTCTCTGGCTGCACCCACTTGAGACTGTGTGCTGCTGTGTTCCCCACCGTGTGGCATATTTAATTACCTGCAATATACCATTTTCCCCATAACATCTTTTGGTGGTGAAGCCAGGTAACGTTCCATCGCCACGGATCTCCGAAGCGGGCATCGCATCGGCTCAATTGTGATGACTGCCAACACCTCGGGTACCGGGGGCAGTGCCACAGCCCCGTGCGTAGTTATGGCGCAGCCCCGTGAGCCTAGAAAATTCTCCGGTACCGATGACACCGATGTTTGGATCAAACTTGTCGAACGAGTAAGTGCCCTGAACTGCTGGGACCCAACTATAATGCTCGCAAATGTTCCTTTCATCCTGAAAGGAGCAGCACTCACATGGTATGAAACGAACGAAGCAGACCTTCCTAGTTGAGACGCCATCAAAGCACGGCTCTGTGAGGTATTTGGCAAGAAAAAGTGCCGCCAGCTTGTTGCGAAAAAACAACTCGCGACTCGCACTCAGACATCGACCGAGCCGTACGTGGAATATATACACGATGTTCTGTCCCTGTGCCAGCGCGAAGACGACAGAATGAATGATGAAGAAAAAGTCAGCCATGTACTAAAAGGGATAGCTGATGATGCGTTCAATCTGCTGGTTGCAAGGAGTGCAACACGGTTGGCGCTATAATAAAGGAATTCCGGCGCTTTGAACAAGCCAAAAGCCATTGTATCACGACCCAGTTCGCACGGCTTCCGAATACCGCGGCTACTTCAACCTGCGAAGCAGCATTTTTGGCATCGCCTCCACCCCAGGTCATGTACAGCATGGATACTGGGCATTCTGAAAATGTGGTGACCAGGATCGTACGCTGTGAACTTGAAGCCATGGCTCCCGCGCCCGTTCCACCACGCATAACGGAGAGCAACATAACCGTCATTTCCCTTATTCAAGCGGTTCTTCGGGAGGATTTTGCAAACATGGGCATCCATCCAGTCTGTTCGGTGAGCCACCAACCGCTGTGACAAGCACCTCCCGGAGCCGTTTTCCGCAGCGACTATGTTTCATCCTGGTATCACAATCCAGCTGAGTGGAGAACACCAGACGACCAGCCCATCAGCTTTAACTGCAGGCATGTGGGACATGTTGCTCGCTACTGTCAGCGCCGCTGGTTCCAGTTTCCTCGTGACGTCTCCCCTGACCGGTTCGACAGTACGCCTCCCCTGCTTTACATTTTGAAACCAACAGCAACCAGATGACTTCGCCGCCACTTCGATGTCCCGATTCGACCGCTCGCCCTCACTGCACCGACGCCAGTCTCGCTCGCCGCAGTCCGACCACCTCCAACTACTACTTGCTGGAAAACTAATGAATGCAGCTCCCGGAGGTGAAGCTGCATTCTCGACTTGGCCCGCAAATCCTCTTCTGACCCTCTCTACCACAGACAATTTACTAGAAATTGAAGTTGACTGCATTCCTCCTTGTGCACTCATTGACACTGGGGCGACAATATCGGTGATAAGCTCAAATCTACGCTCTCACCTTTATAAGGTCCCGACGCCTGCCCTATCTCATGTCCGACTAGCTGATGGTGGAACGCCCATAATAGCTGGAATGTGTACTGATCGTGTTACGATTGCTGGCCGTACCGTACCTGTTTTTTTTGCCGTATTAGAAAACTGCGCACATGACGTGATCTTAGGCCTTGACTTCTTGGCCGACCATTCAGCGCTCATCGACTGTTCCACAGGATTCCTGAGACTGGAGCTACCTAGTGCGCCGGTGGCCGATGACACTCACCCGACCCGCTTGTGTTCACAACGCACATCCGTCTCCTGCCACAGGCCATCACGTTTGTTTCGTTGGCAGCCCCCGGCCCTCTTGCTGATGGCGACTATGTTATTACTCCAATGACTGACGTTCTCATGCATGGGCGCGTTAAACCTCATAATCAATCAACATCGAGTTAGGATCACGTGGCGCACGCATCCCATGCACTTAACTCACAGCACCGACAATTTTCCGACTCAAATTTTCAAGAAAAATTTCCAAGAAACATTTTTAAGAAAGACAATTTCAACAAAAAGCAAAAAAAAAAGAATCAGAGAGATAGCCCTTCTGCGTGCGTTAGACCAAGGGTCTGTGCAGGGCGTGTTGCTGAGCTCACTGTCACACGATCGCCCGCGGTCTGAAGTTCAAGACGTGACACCTGTTTGCGACCGCTTCAGTGCCGCACAGAACCTTGCTCGAGTCCCAAACATCGGTATCACTTCTCCAATCAGCTGTCAAAGGTGCTGGGGCCACCGCTTCGCGCAGCAAGAGGCAAGCCCTGGCCTGGGATGAGCTCTGACGACACTGCTTCACGATAAGAGAGCCTGCCAGTTGCCCCGGCTTTCCCACCGGTTCAGCGATGCCAGATTAGAGAGAGACCCGCTGCGGTGGCTCAGTGGCTAAGGCATTGCGCTGCTGAGCACGAGGTCGCGGGTTCGATTCCCGGCCACGGCGGCCGCTTTTCTAAAGGAGCCGAAAAGCAAAAACGCTTGCGTGTACGAGATTTCGGCGCACGTTAAAGATCCCCAGGTGGTCAAAATTAATCCAGAGCCCTCCACTGGGCATGCCTCATCGCCTGCATTGCATTGGCACGTTAAACCATACAATCAACAATCAACCGCTTTCCTCACCAAGAAATTCATGTTGACTAAAAGAAATCAGAAGATGGCTTCTGCGTTTCAAGGGTAATAAAATGATGGTTTTGACCCACTTCTGTGTTGCTTGATATTCTACACATGAATAAAATTCTTCACACTTCTGAATATCACTATGCACGAGCAATACCAAAATAGAAAGTTATTCACAATGTATCTGACGAAACCATTTGTTTCTTGTCTTTACTACCTCTATGCTAGCATGCCTATGTACGAGGATGTCTAGAATTCTAACCTTGAAATTCCTCTTCTGTTTGGGAGCTTGCGCTGGTGAGTAACGTGAGACCGCATTGTGTGCCTGCAAAGAAAATTCCTTGTCACAGATGCCCGAAGACAAGCAGCTAGACAACATGGATGGTACCTCTGGTGCCAGTGGTAACGCTGGTCTGTGTCTTTTGGTTGCTGCAGGACATGACCCGGATGGCTGTAGCCGTAGACATTACCATGACACAATCCTTGGGCATCAGCGGCATTGCACGTGGCATGCTTGCTATCGGGGTAGTCTTCTGGAAGTGAAAAACTGCTCTGAGTGAAAATTTAAACACAGCAAACACCAAGAGAACTGGAGGTAAGCTTACTGCTAGCTTTCCCAGCAAAAACAGCATGCACGCTTCAGCCCACTGGACATCCCTTCTGCAGCTGCATAAATGGCAAAACAGAATACTGCTATGCATATCATTAAGTAAACATTCCTCACTGCACTGCAAACCTATTCTTTGCCTCCATCATCGTGAAGACAGCTAACCAATAAAATCATCTTCTATAGCTCGTATGACGATGCACAGTCAGGTGAGTTCGTGAAACAGCGTGCTTTAACCAATACACCAGAAGAAGGAACAGACAGGACGAGCGCTGAGTCAGTGCTGGTTTCGTCGATTTATTGTTTGCAGCTGCCATTTAAAACCTCTTTTGTTCCTCATGATTGCAATTATGCTGCCACTGCTTTGTAGCGACCTGCATTTTGGCTCTTGATATTTACCGCAGTGCATTTGTCGTTCTGTCGGCTGTTCTGCCACCGACGATAGGCTGTGAGCTGCAATGCTTGCAGACTGGGAGTGCTTGGCAAGTGACGGATTGCTTGTAGCTTTAGCTACATGAATCGCAAGGATGTCGCCCATAGTTGCATCGGACAGTCAAAAGATCGGCTGTCAAGTGCACTTCCCCTTGTATAAATTTTTTGCTAATTTCAACTTCAATGGCAGAGGCCACCATCACAATAGGTAGCAGCTCTAGATAAAGTGCATCATTTTGTGTGCAATATACTGATAGCATCTGAGTTACTGGACCTTTCTTGTGAAATGATACAGCACTTTATCCAGAGCAGGAGTTTGCCAGTGATGCTTCCTTGCAACCCAAATGGATGGCCAAGATGATGCACTGTAAAAGGCAGCTGTAAAAGGCACAAGAACGGTTGCAGTTATTGCCATGCCTATGCAGCTTTGACATGTTCCAGAGCATAGGGTGACAGCTCAGGATTGCCGAATGATGACACATATGAAAACACCGCAATTCATTGCCACTTTCCTGGACCAACCACTGCACCAAAGCAAAGAAAAAACGCAACATTTTTTCAATGCCACAGGATCTAATATTGTGTTCATGGCACTGACAATGTGGATCGATTCTTTAGCACTGGCAGCACAGGCAGTGGCCGATGCACTGCCACCTGATGCTCTGGAGAGGCTCTTATTGCCCCAGAATGTGCATGAGTGCTCTGGTGGCAGCTCGTGCTGTGAACTCGAATTTCCCATCCACATGCGACTGCCATAGTACATTGTGCTCTGTTATTTGGGGTGTGCCATAACACGTTTGCCGAGTGCCCATGTGGGTTCAACCTAATATAGCTCACTCACAGAGCCACAAAAAAGCTCACCTTCATCTATCCTCTGGCATTGGAGTTGCACAGCAACAGCTAAATGACGTTGGTAAGGGCAAGCATGCATGCTTAAATAACAAGATAACCCTCCTGATGAAGCAGCTGAAAGAGCAAATTCAGGCGGAAGAACATGCAACACAGTTGTCATGTGTCAAGAGAAATCCCGAGAGGGGATGCACCGATTGCGCCGAACAAAGAACCAATTATGGAGTGCCGTGCCACTGAAGACAACCGGTCCAATCCGCAAGTGCTGCAGCAAAACCTGGACCTAACTCAAGGGAGGAGAGGCAAGGAACCGGGAGTATAAAGTAGCACGCTATCTCTGAGGAAGAAGCCAGGGGATTGCAGCCAGACCACCGACTATTCTACCAGGTCTGGGTAGAATGGGCCAACCTGATATCTGATACAAGTAACCTGTCACAGCACCAACCTGTGTATTGGTGGCCCCAGCGGTGACGGTCGGGCACCTGTGGCCAGCATTCATCCCTGTCGACCTATGCTTCGACAGTCCCAAGAAGCTACATCCCAGAATTTACTCGGGGCCTCCTGCTGTGAGGTCTGCCACAAGGGTAGCTGTGTAGTGCCATCCCCCCCCGCATGGTGCAACGACAACGCCAGTTCCAGCTCAGCCAGGAGGTGGATCAACGACACTACCAACCCTCGCTTAACGATGCCTGTCTTTGGGTCACAGCCATGCTACGTCGGGGACACGTCTGCGCCAATGACAAGGGTAGGCGAGTTCACTAGGGACTCGTCATAGGGCGCTTAGGTGGCATGGGAATGAGTTTAGGACGTTCAGGGCAACTGGGTATGCCAGATTAAGGGTTTTTGTTATTGCCTTGGTATATTGTAGAGACTTAAGTTTTGGGGTGATTAGGCATATTATGCAGGCTCAACAAAAGGGTTCAACTTAAATTGAGGACGACTCAGCAAGCAATGGAACGGGAGATAGGTAATAGGTGTAACATTAAGGGACCAGAAGAGAGCGGAGTGGATCAGGGGACAAACACTTGTTAAGGACATACTAGTAGAAACTAAGAAGTGGGTGTGGGTAGGGATAGGGAATGTAATGCAAAGGCAAGATAACCAGTGGTCATTAAGGGTAACAGAGTGGATCCCTAGAATAGACAAGCGTGGTAGGGGGTGGCAGAAGGTTAGATGGGCGGATGAGATCAAGAAGCTCATGGGGATAAATTGGTCAAAGTTAGCACTGGACCGGGATAATTGGAGATCTGTGAGAGAGGCCTTTTCCCTGCAGTGAGCGTAGACAGGCTGATGATGATGCATGTTGTTATTGTGTGTAGTCGCTCAATGTGATTTGGTTTCAGGTTCAGAGTTTTAGGGTTTTGTTTGATGTAGGTTGCTCTGAAGTTTGTTGCGCAGAATAAATGTATGGTTTTGTTGACCTGCCATCGGCTTGGCCTTACCCATTCTTCTGATCTGATCTATACATGTGACACCAATTCGTGAGCTCGACCCTTCTCGAACTGTGCACTGAACAAGTGTCCAGAAGCACGAAAAATCTGCACCCCTGGTGTCTTAAATCAGAGTCAAAAGCAGCCCTCCTCACATCACAAGAACTCACAAAAACTTCAAGGGTCAACAATAGGTCTTCACTGACTGCGCATTTGTACTTCGCCATGTAGAATCTGCATAAGGAGAAGTTAAGGTTTCATTCAAGCGAAGCTTCTCCAGTGGTACTATCTGACACCTGCATGAGTACTGCATGTCGTAGCGTTGAAATTTCGCCTCAAAGAACTGTGGCACTTGTCATGTGCCGCATTACGCTACGTGAAATGGACCAACTTCAGGGACGAGACTTTGTTTCGGCAGGTGCCACCACCCATCCTCAACCAGAGATGCAAATAGCGCTTCACAGATGGAAATGGACTCCTTATTCCGACTGGAAATAAGGGTTACCGACCATGTTTCCAGCTTAATTTTTCAGCACCAATTGTGTATTTCAGTATCCAGCCAGCCACATATGCTTCCCAGCGGGGAATATTAAATTTCAGCCAGAAATTCATTTTTTTGCTCACTGGATAGTTTGTGACCAGGCTGGAAAGATTTCGAACTAGGGGCAGAATTTCTAGTACTGGCTGCAATACATTCTACAGCAATTTCCAGCCCAGCTGCAGAAGGTGGCCGGAAACCTTCCCGGACAGCTTTTAAAATGCATAAACAAACCAAATAATACATGTTATTTGTTTCACAATGTTGGCAAGAACTTTTAAAATTATGAAATACCCCTCAAAACAGGAAAAACCTTATCAAAATTGCATTAAATATTTGTGAACTACATTTCCAGGTGCTTGTTCCCAATGCCAATTCACTCACTTAAAATATGTTCTGCCACTCTGGCTTGTGCAAGTGCACGAGTAGAAGACTGCACATAGTTGCTACGTGTGTTTTGTCCTCTTTTGTAGTAAAATGTCAATTGTGCATTCAATTCTTTTCACTGCAATGCCTTTGTGTGCATTCGTACTGTTTCAGGAGGATGTGGACAGCGATGCTCTGAAGTTATTCGCCTCGCATGTCGATAACAGCGAACTGCTCGGACAAATGTTGACAACAATGAAGGTAACAATACACTGCATGCCATTCAAATGCACTGATACTATTAGGTCATATCATATTGATTTTATCAAATCTATAAGCATGCAGATTTTTGCGACGTTTTGATGCGGTGGGAAGGAGGAACAAAATATGTGCACGCCTAACCCAAGCACAGCCTTGCACATGGTAACAAAGTGGCAATAACTGACCTAGCACCATGTGCGCCGCTCTTGTAAAAACATAGTGCATGGGGCTTCGTAAAAGTTGGATAGAGTGATTTGGTATCGTATTCAGGTGGCCTTTGTACGAGCGATGAGCTCTTGGGAGTCTCAGTCAAACCAGACCTTAGCGTGTTTTAATAAATGTCGCATAATTAATGTGCGAAGAGTGCGCACTCGTCAACTGCTGAAATGCAGCAGACAGTCACACATGGTGATATTATTTTACAAGGTGAATCGATCGATATTGCCTTGCTCTTCCTTCTGTTCTATTTTTTAGTATCTCTGAGGTAACACCTTTCTGGCAGTGTGTGGTACAAAAAACTTGAACCCCACAAGACTGCTGGTGTAATACCAAAAAGTGGCCCCGAGAACTCCAGGAAAGATGTAGCACCTATGTTTCGATTGTGATTTTGCAAAACTTGCATCGCATTTTACACCGGAATTACACTTGAAACCAGAATTACATATGAAGCCTTATTTTTCCTAGGCTGCCGGGATCACCAGAAAATTTACTCAAATAAGGATGAGATTCCCCTGCAGACGTTCTTGATACACAGTGACAAAGCTGAAAATGTGTGACTATTATATGCCATAAAAATACGGTTTAAGTTTTAATCTGCCTCCTGTGTTACTGCTGTTGGGCACAAAAACCCACACAAAAAGCGCTTGTATTTCAAAATAATGACATTATAGGGTGCTTTTATATGTAGCTATAAGTGATTTAGTCACGAGTCCCCACCTTTAAATTGAAGATTAAAAATCTTATTTCGTGATGCATCTCAGTGACATTCCGAACTGGGGAGGAAAATTCCGATTATTAGGTTCAGAAATTTCAAACTTGTAGCAATTTTTCCCCCACGTTTCTGAAGAATTCTCCGCCCATTTTTGCCGCTGACATAGCTTTACGTGGATTGCTGTTTGGTTTTGGGCGTTAGCCAGCACCACCTGTTTCTACATTACAAAGCCTTCCGGACGCAGGCAGCATTTACAGACTCAAGAGTTTCAGCATGAACTAAATTCTACTACACCCACTGCTCAGCAGCATTTGACTATGCATTTAACGTTTTGTACCAAACATGCTCACTTAGCATGCAAAAGATCTAAGTTCAAACTGGTCATATGAAAAAGAATAAGACATTGCAATGTATTTGAGGCAATTTTTTGTTGCGTGCCGGGGCTCCTGGCACCTTTTCCTGTTGACAGCACGCGGACTAATACCCGTGCCATACGTACACGAAAAATGATATTAAAGGCCCAATGCCTTAAGTTTTAATTCCATTAATTTGCTGCTGCATGAAAAAATCTAATGCTATTTGCTCTAATGTCATTTTTGGCTTAAGGAGTTTTGCAGAACTCAATCGCCTTCACGAACGCCTTAAATCTGCCTACTCTAGAACGCGATTAGCACGAAATGAAACCAACGAATTTCTCAGCCCGGCTGACGCAGAACCGTAGCTGAACTTTGAAATAAGACGATTATTTTGCGCACTCTTGGTAATGAAGTTCTGCAGAAGACCCGCCGCGGTGGCTCAGTGGCTAAGGCGTTGCGCTGCTGAGCACAAGGTCGCGGGTTCGATTCCCGGCCGCGGCGGCCGCTTTTCTGATGGAGGCGAAAAGCAAAAACGCCCGTGTGTACGAGATTTCGGCGCACAATAAAGATCCCCAGGTGGTCAAAATTAATCCGGAGCCCTCCACTACGGCGCGCCTAATCGCCTGCGTTGCATCGGCGCGTTAAACCCCACAATCAATCAAGTTCTGCAGAAGACGAAGTTAACTAAACCAGTGGCAAAAGGCAAGACATTGTGTCACTTGGCTACTGCTGGCAGGCGACAGCAGCTGCTGAAGCCACTTTTAGAAACGGCTCACACCATTGTTTATAAAACGCTGTTTCTCAAAACGTTTTCTTTTGCAAAAAAAATGTTTTAACCCTTGTGAGATGTTTTTCTCTACGTTAAAGACTTCTAAAATAAGAATGCATTTCTTTTTTTTTTGGTAATTATCACCATCACGCATAACACATTTAGTGCTTTCCGTTTGTGCGTGTAGCACGGCCCGCCCAAATAATTCCATAAGTATCTGAAGGCCTTAAACACTTAATGTCATTTTTCATGTACGTGTGGTGCGGGTATAAGGCACACCTGAAATACTTTTTTCTATACTGCGCAGGAATACGTGAAAACAGCCACCTTCAGCTACAGCCACTTTACACTTTAGTAGCTCATTCTAATGGATTATTCATTCATTCATTCATCCATTCATACTGCAGGCCAAGATGCTGGCCCATGGAGGGAGGGCAGTACAGAGCAAGAATTCAAACAACGCATGAACAGGATGCTACCTATAACATGTCACAAAAATTTACAAATACTTGACTCAGCAAAACCGCGACATAAGAACAACACAATAAATCGCAGTGGGGCAAAACGCCTTGCCCCAAAAACACAGCACTAATATAACAAAACAGAAGGTCAACTTTCTTATAACGTACAAGTGGTCACAAGCCTAGGTTTAGATTATTTTAATTCATGAGGCAAGTAGTTTTCCAGTTCTTGTAAGAAGTTTCTTGATTGTAAAACCTCAAGGGGGAGGGAATTCCATTCGTTAATGGTACGCGCAAAAAAACTATTCATGTGAGAATTTGTTTTAGAAAATAATGGCGTAATAGAGAGGTTATGTCTGTGTCTTGTTTTTCGGGCTTGAAGAAAGGTTATGTAATGAGGTAGTTTAAGTCCGATTTTCCCACTTATGACGCTATGCAAAAACTGGAGACGACAAACTTTGCGCCTGCGTTCTAGCGAACTGATTTTATTTCTAAGAATAAGTAAGGTTGGGGAATCCTGTCTTTTATATTTTCAAAAGATGAATCTAACAGCCTTTCTTTGTACACGTTCAAAATTCATAGTGTCCTTTTCAGTATGAGGGTCCCAAACAACCGCCGCGTATTCGAGTTTCGATCTCTTATTCTCTTCTTAATGCTCCTTCCTAAGCGGTCTTTGATGCTTGCGGTTTGCGAGACGTGACTGCAGATATTTGAACATAAATCGAATGGAGAGTTAAGGAACCTTCTTAAACGAAAACAGAGTAATAAATGATAGGAGGTCCGGTTTACTGGCATTAATTTTCCTTTTTACTTCACGACTCAAATTCCTTGCCTGTATTAGAGTTCCTTTTTCCCTTCGGCCATAAATACAGCCGAAAATTCCCGCAGCGAACATCACTAGTGCTATTGCAGTCGGTAGTAGAAATTTAGCAAAACAAATACTTCTGTCTAGAAGCAGTGCAGAATCCAGCATGAAAAAAGGCGATTTCTGGCTGGAAAGTGGTGCAGAAGGCAGCAAAAAAAAGGTCATTTTTGGCTGGGAACTGAAGAAGAATCATGCAAGAAAAGCAATTTCTGGCTAGGTAGTAGAACCAGCAAGAATAATGCAATTTCCAGCTGGAAAGTGGTGCAGAAGGCAGCAAAAAAAAAGGTCATTTTTGGCTGGGAACTGAAGAAGAATCATGCAAGCAAAGCAATTTCTGAACCAGCAAGAATAATGCAATTTCCAGCTGGAAAGCCACGCTGTTCTCGCTGGAAATAATGATATATCCCGTTAGAAAAAGTGGTTTCCAGTTAGAAGTGGACAGTGTTCTGGCTGTGAATGGTGTGAATTCAGCCAAAAAACGTGTCATTTCCAGCTGTACGTGAGCCAAGAAATTTCGGTTTGAAGCTACGTAGAGGTTCCGGTTGGGGTTCATTCCAGTCCAGGTTGCGAACGATTTCCAGTTCCATAACAGAGCCGGTACTGGAAATAATTTTCACCTGGGATCACTAAGGTTGCTCCGTTCAACTGCAGACTTTTCTGAAGAAGTGGGATCGACGGGTCGCCGCCGGGTCGCCGCCACGCAGATGCCGGGACAGGAAAACCACGACGTGTGAAGGCGCGCACACACAAACCTCTTCAGGACTGCGGCACGGCCTACGGAGATGTTCTAGCAGCAGGAACTCGCGAGTTGCCAGGGCGTTTTCAGGCACTACACACCGACGTTGCCTTGCGCGCGGTTCGGTATTGACATGCGCTACTTTTCTGAACTGCGCATTTCGCGCACACAACTTCACGCACACGTTATATCCAACATTACATAGCGCCCACCAAGACACGACACAGCGTAGAACCACCAAGCACGACCACAACAACCATCGCTACCGAAGGGCACTGCCACAGAACAGGCACTGCCAAGCCGCCAAGCGACACTACACCTAATTTTTTTATTTCTCTATGACTACACTACGCGAGTCTAGTAGAGAGTCGTCAGACGGATCAAATGCTTGGCGGTGGAGTGCCGTTTGTTGCGCGCGGCGCTGCAGGCGTATATCGCACTGCCCTCAGATGGTTCCGGGCAGTCCGAAGGGCGCGTACAAGGTGGGTTCGTCGTTTGTTTCTATTTCGAGGCACACTTTCCCATCACAAAGAAGGTAAGTACCCTTTAGAAGGACTTGGACCCGACAGACTAGCGCTGGTTAATACATGGTGAATGACGTTCTTTGGTCAGAGCCACATTTGCGGACGTCCGTTGTTGATAAAGTTTTATGTACGAAATGCGATTTGCAAAATGCTTTCATTTGTTTCGTGTGCGCGAGCTGTGATAAACGCACAGAAGCTGGAGAAAGCTGGGATTAAGACTAGCTCAGCGCTCTCTCCTGCTGGGTCAGACTTGCGGTCCCCTCCCCGGCACAGAGGTTTCGTTGCACGTTGCGTGCGTGCGCTTTGTGTCATCCGTGTCGAGTCTGTGGCCTTGGAAGTACTTCCAATTACTCTATCTTGATATTTAGGGGCTCTACTTGTAATCACACATTCAATAGAAAATTGTATGCTTAAAAGGACAGATGCCACCGGAACATGCGATTGGAGCGCCATAGGCCTCGAACGGCACTCCAACGCACGTGAAATTACCCGGGCGAGGGTTTACTAGATTAGATTCCCCGTTGGACTCAGCTGGCTAAAGTCCTTTTTCTCCGGGTTTAAAGTTGTTGGCGCTGCAAGATTGCGTAGTGTCACTTTGCATCGCGTTATTGTGTGCATTATTTTAATGCTTGCGATCAGGCGAGCGTGAACGTCGTCTGTGCGGAAAGCTGTCGTTCAGAAAAGTAGCTCGTGCCAGTGCCCTGCGGACGTAGGGCTTTGTCACCTGTCGCGGCCCCAGCGCGCGTGGACAAAACCATGTGTGTGGTTGTAAAAACGGCCGGGCATATTGTGAACCTCTGCGGAAACAGCTCCCTGGGCTCCCGCATTCGCTCCTGAATAGGTATGTCTTCCCTCGCTTGTACTGCTTGTCGCGTCTGCTGCGTTGCGGTAGGTCCCGGACCTCTGTTCCGCTTCGCGCGTCCGGTGTGCACTGCTAGCAGCGCGGCTGGCTTCGTCATATGAACGGTTATCGCAGTTATCGCCTCCCTGACGGCCACCCTTCGGCCGCAGTTGTCTTCGGTAGTGTCTGTGGTAGATCGGAGGGCCGTAGATCAGCAGCATTGGGATATTAAGAGCTTTAGCATCGCCTGCTGTATTTCCACTGCGAAGCAGTATACAGGGTGTTGCGACGATAATTGGAACACTTTAAAATTTTTTCCTGAGCGCACCGCCGCTCTGTTCGCGCTAAAACTTGCCAGAAGAAGGTTGCAATTTGTGGTCAATTTCGTTTAATACCGGGAACAACGATGGTACTTACCTGTGTATTCTGAAAATAAATAAAAACGATTTTCGCCTATGGGAAAATTGCGGCTGATTTGGACTTGCGAGCCAGCGCAAGTTGACGTTGAAACGACGGAACCACCTGCAGAGTGAAACGCACGTTTGGGATTCACGTACGGAGCCAAATGGTGCAGCAGACGATCAGAAAATGCACCTAGAAATGAGCTAGCAGACGATCAGAAAACCCGGTTTTCGGGCTCGCACGTCCAAATCGCCGCTATTTTCCCATAAGCGAAAACCGTTTTTAATTAGGCAGTGGCTATTTTTGCCGGCCGCCGGCAGATAGCCTGGGAGAAAAGTTTGCCGGCAACTTCCTTCCCATGGCTGGCCCAGACCACGTGATTATTGTGCCGGGCACATTTCCTCGCGAGCTATTTTGCCGGCCTGCCGGCACATTTTCACAGTTGCTCTTTTGCAGGCAAGCCGGCACATTAGCCCGGGAGAAAAGTTTGCCGGAAAATGCTGCCCCTGGCGCCAATGCTTGCGGCAGCCGGAGATGTCAACTTTAACCTGCTTTAACGTTGGGGACAAGTTTTCGAGCTTTGCCGAGTTTTGAGAAGAAAGATTGGTGCTGCTCAGTGAATTACATCAAGTTATAGAAACGAGTTCGCAAGACTGCGGCGGGCATGTCGAACTTTGACTCAGCCCCGACGCGGACTTTGACACTTTGATCACACAGAGTGAATGTTCCTTGGTGTTCCTTTGTAGAATTTCAAGCAAAGTCGCACAATAAAAAATGATCAGCCGAAAAATCAAGATTGCATGGCTAGAATTAACCACTGTTTATTTCAATGCTATGAAGTTGAAAAACACGAACTTCAGTAAAGACAATATTTCTGCATGAAATTATGCAAAGCAGGCAGACGTCCAAAAACATCTAATTTTGCGTTCATATACCAAACACAATCAGACAGGTTAAAAACAGCGACTTATGCCACAATCACTACACTGCCAAACTTTAGCTCTCGGCTGCTTGCTGATACAACACACGGCAAGTGGAAACAAGCACAAATCAAAGTCAAAGTTCGCGTCGGGCTGAGTCAAGTTCGACATACCCCCGCCGCAATCTTGCCGACATCGTATCTATAACTTGACTTAATCACTGAACAGTACCAATCACTCTTCTCCTCAAGCTCGGCAAAGCTCGAAAACTTGTCCCCACGTCAAAGTTGACATCTCCGCCTGCCGCAGCATTGGCGCACAGAGGCAGTATTGCCAAGGAATTGCCGGCAACTTTTCTCCCGGGCTAATGTGCCGGCTGCGGCAAAATAGCAACTGTGAAAATGTGCCGGCAGCCGGCAAAATAGCACCTGCGAAAATATGCCGGCAGCCGGCAAAATAGCCCCCGAGGAAATGTGCCGGCAGAATAATCACGTGGTCTGGGCCAGCCAATGGGAAGGAACTGCCGGCAACTTTTCTCCCAGGCTAATCTGCCGGCTGCCGGCAAAATAGCCACTGCCTTTTAATTATTTTCAGGACAAACAGGTAAGTACCGTCGTTGTTCTGGATGTCAAACAAAATAGACCACAAAATGCGATCTTCGTGTGAAGTTTGAGCGCGAACATAGCGGCGGTTCGCTCAGTTCCAATTATCGCCGCAACACCCTGTATATGTCTAACCCCCGAGCTTTTATTCTAGTGAAGCCAATTTACTCGCTACCGCGGACACCGCTTTCACAACTGCCATTCCCCTCGCCACCAACGATTCCTCTTTCACAAGCTGCGCAATCGGGTGATATGGGTGATATGACATCATTACGGGTGAGGAAGGTTAACGGGGCCGCGATGTTTGAGAAGTTTTCTATAAACTTCCGGTAATAGGAACAAAGGCCTAGAAATCGTCGAACAGCCTTTTTGTGCGCAGGGGTCGGGAATTTGGTCACCGCCGCTATCTTGTGAGGATCGGGCTTGACGCCGGCGTGGCTGACAACATGGCCCAAGAAAAGTAGCTCCTGGTATCCAAAGTGACATTTTTCCGCTTTCAGGGTGAGACCGGCAGATTGAATGGCATGAATAACGGAAGATAGCCGTCGCAAATGTTCCTCAAATGTGGGTGCAAACATGATGACATTGTCAAGATAAACCAAGCACGTCTGCCACTTCAAGTCAGATAAAAGTGTCCATCATCCTTTTAAATGTGGCAGGTGTGGAACACAGCCCAAAAGGGAGAACCTTAAACTCATAAAGACCATCTGGTGTTATGAAGGCGGTCTTCTCGCGGTCGCGCTTATCAACCTCGATTTGCCAATGCCCACTTTTCAAATCCATCGATGAAAAGCCACGGGCATGACGAAGCCTGTCGAAGGGAGTACGTCGATCCGCGGCAGCGGTACACGTCCTTTTTGTGACTTGGTTCAGCTTCCTGTAATCTAAACGCAGAATCGCAATGCCCCCGTCCTTTTCCTTACCAAAACCACGGGGGAACGCCGACGGACTCCGATATGGCTGGATGACGTCGTCTCGCGCATCTCTTCTACTTGGCTTCGGATGGAGTCCGTGCTCTGTGGTAGAATACAGATACGGGTTTTGGCGAATAGGTCTCACAGCGTCGGCAGTAATGATGCGATGCTTCGTCAGTGGTGTTTGACGCACAGTAGACGATGAATGAAAAACAGTCTTTGAAGGTCATTAGCAACTCACGAAGGGCTCATTGCTCCGCGTGCGGTAAGCTCGAATTGATGTCAGGATAGGATCGGTAGCGCCTCTTCGCCAGGTTCAGTGCCTTCTAATACAAAACAGTCATCGTTGCCCGCGATTTCTTCAAAGTAAGCAATGGTGGCACCCTTAGCAACGTGGCGGCGTTCCTTGCCAAAATTGGTCAGCAATAATTCCGCACGGCCCTCGGTGACGTGCAGCACGCCTCGAGCAACTGCGATGTCATGATCCAGCAAGAGGGCGTCCATGGCGCTCGGCGATACCATTACGGTACAGTGAACGTCACACATCACAGAAACTATCCTGCATTTGCCCACAGGCGTAATCAGGTGACCACCAGCCGATCTAAATCTGGAGCCCGAACCACGCTGTCTTTACTTTTCTTAGGCGCTCAGCGAGTGTTGGCTAATTATGGAGTAGTCCGCACCAGTCTCGACTAAAGCAGTTACTTGGTGCTCATCTATGGAGATTAAAATGTCCGCCCTGCCAATTTAACTGATACTTATTCTACTCGCTGTGCGGTGAGACGGCGACGTCATGGCTCCTGTCGCGGAATAGTGGGCACTGCCGGCAAGGTCGCGTGTTCTGCTGGGGGCGCTGGCGTGTTCAGGTCAACGAGTCATCGTGTGTTGTATCGGCGAGGTCGTGTTCTTCGGTCGCAGCGTAGTTGGTTCTCGAAGGTCTTGCAACGGCCTGCCGATAGCAACCTTGCCTCCTGAGGTTGCGGCGGTTAGTTTCCCTGCCCAGGGCTAGGGGATCTTCCATGCGGCGGTCCTCGGGGGTTCGACAGTCAGGTGACGAGCCGCTAGAACGGTGATGTGAACGTCGGGAGGGATCGGCGGGGGAGGTGACTGCGAACGTCAGAGGATCGGCGCGGGACGTTGTCTGGCAGCAAGGTGAGCTTCGATTTCCGCAGGTCTTTGCCAAAGCGAGGTTGTGAGGCGGCAGGTGAAAAGCCACGGCCAATTTGACAATACGGGCAACGCGGTAAACGTGGCCTGCTTCGCCACCTCACTGTAAAGATGGCCGGAGTACATGGCTGTTGAAAAGTTACCTAGGGAGTAAGTGCTTGCGCCATTACTTGAGGTTCTGAAGCCTGACATCTAGGTGCCGTGAAGTCAAAGTAACCGCACCCTGGACTGAGACAGTCCGCTTTGGCGACGACTAGCCCAATGGACAGGACGCTTTCTGTGATGAAGGAGGAGGAAGAAAGGGCGGGGAGGCTGCGAGGTTAACCAGGTGATGAGCCTGGTTTGCTGGGGCGTAGTGTTTAGGGTATAAAAGACAGGGCGGGAGAAGATGAAAAGATAGGAGTGGGAAGGCATGCACTCTAGTCCCGTTTTAGGCACTACAGTCGTTCATAGCAAATTCATTTCTCTCAGAAAACGTAAGAAAAGTCTTCGTCGCCTTCTGTGAAGTCGATGGAAGAGGCCGATGACCTAGGATAGTCTTTACTGTAAATGGTCGATTGTCCAATTGGCTCAGCACGGTTGCAAGAACGTTTCTCTCCGGCGAGTATTCGGGACAACAGCACAGCACATGCTCTATAGTCATTTCCGACATACCAGCATCACAGTGGGTGCTGCTGGCCATTCCGATGAGGAAGAAATAGGCTTTCATGAAGGCCATTCCCAACCACAGTCTAGAAGTAAAGTCGACTGGAGTAGAGGCAGCCCATACGGAAGACAGCACTGAAGAAGGGGATCGGGGAACCTACAAACGGGGATTCGAAAAATCCGGTGTGTTCCATTGCTACGTGGTAATCGTACGTGCAAAGGAGCGAAGCGTCCCCGCGGCATCGGTCCTTGAAAGAAGCCAGATGGCGCGTTCGCCCTCATGGCCTGTACACGCAGCTTCATCCGCCAACACGTTACCGATGACTTTGCAGTGACCTGGAAGCCAATGGAATATTATGTCTGGCCGTCTGTGATGGCTTGATGGAATTTTAGACTGCGAAGCATCTCATGGTCGGGGCTATGTCCCTTACTTGTCGTTGCCGTTGTTGCGCCGTCCACACCCGCACTGCGCACACTCGGCTTGCTGAACGGCTGGTGGTGTCTTGCCCTTCTATGGTCCCTGGAACGACAGTGTTGCCGGTATCTTCCTGGGCCGGCACGAGATGAGCACGCTTCCCCTTTAAGGCTCCTGAAGCGACAGTGTTGCCGGTGTCTTCCTGGCACGATGCGAGCACGGTTCACGCGCCTTCGACGTTTGATCGTCGTCGGCAGCGGTGTGCGTAGGCGAGTCTCGGCAAGCCGTGATTACAAGCAGCCCACAACCATCCAGAGAACGTGCATCGACCTCATCTTCAGCAATTTAGGGTTCATCCACAACAGCCCGTGGCTTTACATTTCACAGACCATAAGGCAGTCATAGTCAAAGCGGAACGCCAACCACAGCTCGATGTCACCTACGTTGAACATGATGATGATAATGCATAAAGTAAATAAAGACCTCATACCACGTACGTCTCTCTCTCTCTTTAATGTCTCTCTACTCTAACACCCTCCACCCCCCTCCAATAAAATTACACCATCTTCCTGCAGGGAACCCTGAGTAATATGCGAAACAGCCATGGGGTCAACGCAGTTTCCCATTTCGTAGTTCCGGTAAGTGAAAAAAAAAGTGCGGTAGTTAGCATGGAAACCAAACGGTAAATACCAAACGGTAAATATAAACGGTAGCTACGTACTTCAACCTCACGGAAACGACGAACTGAAAACTAATGGGCACTTGAATCGACCCCATGCCCGTGCTTCGCATACTACTCAGGGTTCCCCTACAGGAAAATGGTGTAATTTTTCTCTAGTCTCCATCACCAGTTGGTGGAGGGGGCCGTAGCGAAGGGCTCCGCATAAGCCTTGTAAGGCAGCCTCAGAGTAAAATATAGCCCCGTTTTGAAAGGTGAATCCGGTGACATGATCGAGAGCCTCAAGAATGGCTGCAGATTGATTGTAGGGATTTAACGCGCCGATGCAATGCAGGCGATGAGGCGCGCCGTAGTGGAGGGCTCGGGTTTAATCTAGACCAACCTGGGGATCTTTAACGTGCACCGAAATCTCGTACACACGGGCTTTTTTGCTTTTTGCTTCCATCAGAGAAGCGGCCGCCGCGGCCAGGAATCGGACCAGCGACCAAGAATGGCTGCAGGTTTCTGAAGAAGCAATGAGTACCAACAAGTGCCGCTTCTTACGTCCATGCTCAATTCAGCTAAACCATGCCCAATGGCATTGTGCACTTAGTGCAACGAACACTTCCCAATATTGACAAGGACAGGGCTGACATTTTTCCAGCTGTATTTCTAGGTTCTTCATTACATCAGGCCAGTCACTGTAAAAACACAACAGGTTGTCTCTAGAGGGTCTTGTACTGCTTCCTTCACAGCATAGACGATAACATCTTCTCTTGCTCATCCCAGGTGGAATGATCGCAAATCTTCAACAACTCTGTTGTCACAACAGTATCTCAGAAGCAAATCAAGCTTGGCAGCGCTGTTCTGAAATTGCTGGATCGTCAATTTGGATTGTGAAAAAGACTCCGGTGTATTCAACTCCTGGACTAGAATGTCCTTGAAATAAGCGAGCAATCCGTCATACTCTATACAAGAAACTTTCTTTTCTGCCGCACTGGAAGTGGTTTGCAATCTGCAAGTCAGCGAACATTGGTGGAAAGATAGCAGAAGTTGCAACATAGAAAATGGGAGTAATACATTCAATTTAGTTTTTATTTGCAGGAGAAACCACCATTACCCTGAGACTGTTTGGAGCCGACATGGAGCAACACGCTTTTGGAGCAGCATGGAGCAGGATGACCTTTTGGGAGCAGCTTGGAGCAATTGGAAAAGCAGTTCCACTTCTGCGAGAGCATTTCGGGCCGTACCGAATTTACAATGCGATCGCTAACTTATTTACAGGTGCCTCTGGCACATTGCCATGACGCCCATGGCCCAAAGTCATCCGCAATCATTCGCGTCAAGGCTGACTATGCAAGATGATGGACTTTCTTTTTTGCACTGCCATTTTATTGTAGCATCGGCTCGATGCACTTAGTGGGGGTAATGCTGCGAGTCACGTTTGTTTACTTCTGTTTCTACCTAACAGCAGCACCCTGCTGTGCTATCTGCGTTTCAAGAGGAGTGTTTATCCTTTCGTTTTTTTAATGTTGCACAGGCTATGTTATTTAACAGGGAGAGTGTTTCACCCTGACATCACTAGCCTAGAATAATCTTCTTTGATCATCGATGTTCTCGAAAAAATTTGACAGTCCGAGCAACAATTTCAACCGAAAGATGCTCATAGGGCAGACGCTGCGGTAGTCCGATTTGTCGACACGCCCGCGCACACCACTATGTTGATTCCTTCGTCACTGCTACGAAATTTTCTTTGGGTATTTGAGGAGCACAATTTCACCCCAATAAACGTTCGTTCCTTCAACAAACCCTGCGTCGTCCTTGGCTATGGAATATATAATTATTTTAGTAGTCATGATGCAGCAAGACGCCCTGATGTACTTTTTGTGGTCGCACTAAAAAAATATCGGACACTTTCTTCACATTAGCATGTCAACACCGCTTAGATTGACACAAATCATCCGAAGCAACTTTATTTCCCATGACTAATACATGAAACTTTAAACAAAACTGGGAAAGAAGTTGCTCGAAGCCAAACTGACCAGCCCAAAACCCGTACATCAGCATATGAGCGGGTGAAAAAAAGTCTCACATTAAAAATATTGTAACGAAGCAAGATACAAACAAGCTACATCTTAGAAAAATGACGTAGATATGCTAGCACGGGTGCCAGGTAAGTGAAAGAAGAAAAGTCACCGTCATCATCAGCCTATCCACGCCCACTGCAGGGCAAAGGCCTCTCCCACAGATTTCCCATAGATCAAAGATAAAAAAGCATTATGGCCCAAAATGCAGGTCAACAAAAAGAAAGAAAACAAGAATTAGAACACATGACTCAGATACAATCAAAGACGGCACAGAAATCATGGGGAAAAGGTAAAATAGTCAAAAGATACAAGCTGGGAAAGAACATGCGGTGTTAATCCTACAAAGAAATAGTACAAAAAATGAGAAAAAAGTCAGAACGGTAGATGGGCAAGAGTCATATCGAAAAATCTAAAGTACTTTTTTTTTCAACACATGAAGTGATCTTACTCCTTTTTTGCAGTGAGGTTGATCAAGAATATACGCAGTGTAAGTGAAAACCCCACAGCACAGCACCTTTAAGTGCATCACATAGACACAACACTGAATGAATCATCACTGCAGTTAACATCGTGGAACCGGGTATCTTTTGGAAATCTCTTCTTGGTTGTACAAATTAACTTTTCACCACTATACAATTTTTCATGGCTTTTAGGTTTCCATTTACAAAACTTTTGTGAAAGCATAAAGTACAGGCAGCTTTTACCATTTCAAGAATAGCAACATTTGATTTTAAGTGTTCGTTTTTTCCCACGTTCTGCTTAGAGGGGCTCTATAAAGTTTGTGAATGTGGTTGCTAAGCCAATTTTTTGTCGCATAACCGTTTAAACTGATAACACTGATTCGGTAAATATCAGAGTCAAAAAGCCCTTTCACGAGACACTTTAGAACTGAAGCCCCTTGTTATTTTCCCACCACATGCATGGCCAAAATATGCTTGTGAAGAAAGCTTCTCCAATGCATACAACCCCTTGGCATCTATCAGTGAAATATGTATGCCAGTGCAAATTTCTGAGTAACCTTTTCGTTGCTGCACTGTCAATGTGACTTACCAATGTTTCTTTTCTACCTGTTATTAGGTGGGCGTTTTGCTGGTATGCATTTTCTCGTGTTCTGCAAGTGACTGCTCGCAGGCAAAGCTGTTCTGGCAGATGCTACAATGATAGGGCCTCTTGGCAGAATGCAATACGTCATGCGTTTCTAGGTAGGCCCTTTAAGAAAAAGTATTCGGTCAGAAGCTACACATGCAACGCACCCGAGTGCACTCTTGATGTCTGCTCAAGCCACGTTTATCATTAAAACCCTTCTGACAAATGCCACAAACATAAGGCCTTTCCACAGAGTGCACTCTTTTATGCCTGGCCAGGCTGTTTCTTCGAGAAAAACTCTGATGACAGATGCTACATACATAGGGCCTCTCACCAGAATGCACTCTTCATGAACAACCAGGCTGTTTCTTTGAGAAAAACTCTTCTGACAGATGCTACATACATAGCGTCTCTCACCAGAGTGGCGGTTTTCATGATCAGCCAGTTCGCATTTTTCCTGAAAACTTTTTTGACAAATATTACACACATAAGGCCCTCCACTAGAGTGCAGGATTTCATGACGAGTCAATATCCCTCTAGTTGTAAAGCCCTTTTTACAGATGCTACACACGTAAGGCCTTTCGCCAGAGTGCAATCTGTTGTGAACAGCCAGATCGGATCTCCTAGCGAAACTCTTATTACAAATACTGCACACATAGCGCCTGTCAGCAGAGTGTGACTTTTCATGACGAGCCAGTTGGCCACTTAAAGGGAAACCTTTATAACAGATGCTGCACACATAGGACGTCTCACGAGAGTGCAGTCTTTCATGTTTAACGAGGTTACCTCTAAACTTAAAGCTCTTCCGACACATATCACACACATACGGCTTTTTATTGCCACAGTGCAATCTTTCATGAGCCACCAGGCTAGCTTTTTGAGCAAAGACCTTTCGACAGATGCTACACGTGTGGGAACTCTCACCAGATTTCGCACTTTCATGAATAACCAGGGGTAATTGTGTGTGTAAATTGCCCATTACTGGTGCGGACACCCGTGGAGCTCATTGCTAGAGTGCATTTCTCATATGTGAGCTGAAGCCGCGGTTTCCACTGAGGCTTTTTTGCAAATAGTGCAGATGTGAAGCGTCGTAGTGGCACACCCTTCGCTATGAGTGGTCTGGTGATTGAGTTGTTCACAGGAAAGGCAGGAATACAGCTTCCCTCCAAACAGGATTTTCTTGCCGTCAGAGCAAAAATTCCTAAGTGGAAAAAATGAGACAGTATTGGAACAAAACTGTTCAATAATAAAGACTGCATATATGCCAAATCGATGACCAAAACATACCAAAATATGCATAACATTCGACAAAATTCAGGCACAGAGTACCACTGGACACAGCCCAGTATGGCCAAGGTGCCACAATATTAACAGAGCACCTCATGTCCCAACACACAGAATGACTGAAGCGCTAAAAAAAGCCCGGCGGTAGGTCCTAATCACATTCCACATCTATTAATTCACATTTTCAGACTAAGCCCTAATTAGGCCATCACAACCATGCCTAACAAATGCTAAGTACTCTTTTTAAATAATTGAAAGATTCTTAAAGGACCTTGAACAGCTTTGTGAATGAGGTAGCAATCAAATGCATTCAGGTGGTAGAACACATAACGGGGGATTTTTGAGCCACGTTGTCAGCCCCATACGTTGTACGGATAATTATTAAACAATTTTTGAAGGCAGCCTTTCTCAGCCGATGAGTGTGACGCCGCAGCGAGCCGATCGCTGCTGACGCAACGGCGATCGCGGCTGATGCAACTGCGAGCCGCCCTCCTGATTCGCCCAATCGCCGGTGAGTTCGGCTGCCGACGTCACTGCCATTGGCTTCCGGCTGCTCTTCCTTCTTCCTGCGCGATCCCAAGGCAAAGGCGGGTCCGCAGCGATTGACACATGCCTAGGCGCAGGAATGTAGCTAGCGCAGAACGGAAGTCGAGCGTCGCGATGTCACATGGCTATTCCCAGTGTTTTCAGCTGCTTTGAAAGAAGCAGAGAGGGAGGAGGAATCGATCGGCAAGGGGGCAGAGGTGAACTTAATTGCTTCTCGCGCAGCTGATACTGAATGTAGATCAATAATTCCAATGGCATTGTATCGCTTTATTGGTGCTACGTGATAATACAGGTCTTTTGTAACTTTACAAAAGGCTTTTCTGGGCCCCCTTTTAATACATAGTCAACTAAAAATATTTAATCACAAGTTTCACAAAAGAACATGTTTAACTCATGCACAAAACACAACAAAAACTCCAACATATAGCAGTTGTGATAGTCTGATGAAGATATCACATCTGCAAGCAGATTCATGCTGGTAAACTTTACTGCCGTGTAGGAACCCAGGCGGTGACCCACCAGTGACCCACAAGGCAGTGAACATGTTAATTCGCAGGAAACATTTAAGTATTTCCCACTGGCTTGGGAAGTGGTGGCAGAATGTGCTGGCATTGATGTGTTTTTGTGTGAACCAGACTCATTGCTCTTAGCTGACACATGAACTCGAAAGAGCTGACAGACACCACTTGCTTACAAAAACAAAACAAACTCCTCATTCCATGGAAGTGTGGTGCCATGTCCGACATTCTGCTCACGGGTAGAGTGATTTACATCAGATCGGGCACTGCGTAAATGATGAGTCGTGACATCATTAAGTCCCTGAAAACTGGTACGGGCAATAGTAACCTCGCCATCTTTTACTGCAAATTCCAGTGCGTACCCTACCTTGCAAAGGCCACCAAAAGGAAAAAATACACGCTACATACCCAATGAGCATCACAGGGGACACTTGTGCGATCATTTGGCAAACAAGATACTGTTTGACTCTTCACGCTTTGTTGCCCACGAGTGTGACTGGCTCCAGTGCTTATAATGTTCTCTGTCACTTGTATAGCTTCATATTTTCTACTTGGTGCTTTTAATGTTCCTTTCTTTGGTTCTATTTTTCCGTGATATATTGCGCAGCCCGTATAATAAAGGTTTCACAGGTGGCAATAGTAGCAGAAAAGGCCAGATTATCGTGTTTAGCCAATGAGTCTGGAAGCTTTCTAATCCTTACAAAACGAAGGAAACAGCCACTCGCCAACATTAAATTACACATCTTCAAAAATATGATTTCAGGGTCTCATCACTAAAAATCTTAGGCCTCAAAATTCAGACCAGGGCATACACTAAATTTCTCAGGACAATCTAAAGACATATAAACCAAACAATCGGTCGGATTCAGCGGATTTCAAACCGATGCAGAAGTTTAAAGGAAGAGGATGGCATCAGGCTGGTACAAACATTCAATATGAGCAGAATAAACTATTTTTTACCCTATCTACACCCAAGCATTGTAAAACTAAACAAAGTGAACCAGTTAATAAGGAAATAATATAAATCCCCACTGCACCTACCCCCGTGCACCTCCACAGCCACACTCGAGTGACTAGGAGTTTACAATGAAGTCGAAGAACTTGTCAAATGTTACTTGTAAATCAATATGGCGATTATCGAAAATCCCGATCGGATTACACATCCTCCATAACTCGGGAATCAAACAACCTCTTCAACAAACTGGCAAACCCCCAATACAGCATGACACACACGCAAACCTAAGCATTAGGCCAATTTCATGAACCGTGCATCCCAGACATCACGCACAGCAAAAGGAAAAAAGAACTTGAGCCCTCTAGACAAAATTTGAAAGCAAGCCCAGCATCATGGCCATAGCACTTTCAGTGCAATCCAACCCAACCAGTCATCTCAGATTCGAAAACTATACAAAATTCCGGTGCCGGCTTAATCTCCAAAGCAGCACCCAAATTCTTGAACCGAAACCTCCCTCTGTCCCCCGTCGAACTGGTCTGTACTCTGTTAACAAAAACGAGGCAGCTCACAACAGTGGCCCGAGCCTCATCATCCTGGTGTGAACTAGTCTACACCAAAACCATGAAGCCAGATCTCCAAGGGACAGATTAGTGTTTTACAATGAAATCACGCAATACTAGCTCTCCTGTAGGTCTACGCTCTGGCGGTCAAAAACCTAAACAGCAAGCAAGCGCATGTTTGTAACACATTCAGCCATCAGTATACCCACCGCTGATTGCCTCCTATGCGGCGCCCCAACTAATCTATCTCAAATATTATGGGCCTGCTGTGAAAATAACTTTCACCATTCACATCCGATGAGCAGTAAAAAGTAGCAATGCATAGCCCGGACACAAGTGTGCAAACCACGATGGTCACCCGACCAACTGACATTGCTGCCCGATTTACGCCTGCAGCCATGAATATCCTCTGACCTAAGAAACACTCAATAAATGTGTTTTCTCTTTGTCTTGTCAGTGTCCTGTAGCAACACATCTACAGTCAGCAAAATGAATGCCTGTTTTAAGCCTGAGCATTAAAACAGTGTTTGTTCCACAAATCACACTCCAAGCATTGCAACCTACCCTGTGTTGCCAGAACATGGGCGGCAGCAGCAGGTGCGAAGACCACCTTCTACTGCAATGTCAGCATCATCTCCTGAAGCAGAGAACTGCTCCAAGACACAAGCTTGAGCTCTGTCCAATTTTCGAACTGAAAAAAATCAATGGTCAGAGCAGCTAAAGACAATGACTGACGTACAATGTTCACACAGACTTCAGTAAAACGTCTAGCTTCTTTCTGACTACTCAATTTCACTGCAAGCACTTAGTTTTAAGTAGAGCAACTGCACAGGCCCGACTTTAAAGGGCCACTGAAGTGATTCGTAAATATTGCGGGATTACTAGCGCATATTGTAGTCTGGAGGATGTAGGCTGTGTTTCTACCACTCGCTGCATTTACGCGACTTTATTCAGCCATAAAAATCAATCTGAAAATGACCTTCTCTCTGCATCTTCCTTGCCGATTTTCTATGATGTTTCATATAATGTTAAAGGGACAGACAACCGATTTTTGTCGCGTATGTGTTCTCTAGTTCACATGAAAGCCAGCATTTTATATAGCCCGGTAACCACAAGCAATTCATAAACAAATTGGCGGAAGTAATTTTAATTTGGCAGCAAACTTCTTGAAATCATAAGGGTAGCAGTTCGTAGTGTCAAAACTTGACACTACAATATGTGTCCCTGTCCCACAACCTGCAAACCTAGCAGCTACTGTAACAGCTGAAACGGTTATTTACGTATTGAAAACCTCTTAACACAAGTATTCGTTTAAGTTTAAATTCTATATTTATTTTTAAAGATTATTTTGAAAATTTTTACAACACGCCGCCCGCCGTCGCTGGGTTGCTCTCAGTGTGGCTAACTGAGCCTCCATGCCCAGAATCAACGGCAGTGTTCAGTAAACAGACCCAGTGAAGGAGCTTTGACGATTCTGGCTGAGTCAGGGGCATTTGTTCTGCCAAAATACCTGATTTCAGTTTCCAAATACACCAACGGCCGCAAAAAAAAAAGTCGCGCCCGGGGAGAATCGAACTTAGGATCTGACACAACCTGAAGACAGATGCTACTTGTCGTGTCCCCTCAGATGGCGCATTCGTGCAAAATTGACTGTTGAATTTAAAAATACACAAAGGAAAACGAAAGCCTGCGATTCACACTTTTTTTAGCTGGGGACTAGTTTTTAAATATGGTTTTCATTTTGCATACAGACAAACGTATGTTGCCGCGCTACTGGGTGTCATGGTTGCCACCATCATTTTTCGAGAGGACACATACGGCTCGTAGATCTAAAATTTCGAATTTAAAAAGTTCTAGGGCGCTTGTCAGCAAAAACCGTTTCGGATTAAAGTGTTTGAAGTGATGCCCTTTCATTTGGGACAGTGAACATATACTCGACAAAAATTGGTTGTCTGTACCTTTAAGGCAAGATCGTTTGGCCTTACTGCACTACTACATGGCCCACCGACCCTCTGATAGAATCAGTCAGCCGGTCACCAGCGGGCCGGTGCAATCTGTTCACTTAGCTGAAACAAAGCCATGACATGTTTGTGCCTGGAAGAATGTGCATTTAGTTTGTTAGTTTGCAGAATGTATCATGATCTAAGCCCAAGTCGCGTGTGACTTGGTGGTGACGTGATCTGGTGGTGACGTGACAGTGTGCAGTGCGTATCTGCACCCCGCGACCCTGGGACTCGAAACTCCTGAATCGGCAGGTATCCCTCTGTGCTGCCCGGGCGACTTCAACGCACACCACACTATGGTGGGGGATGGTCGGATGGATGCACGTGGAGAACACCTGTGGGTCATGCTGCACCCTCAACCTGACTGCGCTGAACACCAGTGAGTACCTTTAGGCAAGGCAACAGCACTACCACAGTCATAGACCTCAGCCTGACGTCAGCCAGTGTTGACGCCACTTGGAACTTGGATGCGGGAGTCCAGTACGTGAGGCTCTGACCACAACTTGCTACACACTGCACCACCTGGAAGCCGGACAGCCGACCCACAGTGCACCACGTCCTTCGTCACCCACTGAGACCACTTCTGGCGCTGCTTTGCTGAGGAGGTTCACAGGGTTTACGGCGTGCTTCGCAGTGCCAGGAAAGCCCAGGCGAAGTGCTCCATCGCAAGGGTGCGCCCGCCGCACCTGAAGCTGCAGTAGGAGTGAGTCCAGCGGAACCAGACGGGGAGGAAGGCAAAGCGCTTGGGAGCCTGGACTGACTGTATGGCGTACCACCGTGTGAAGCAGGTCTGCCGATGGCACACCAATGGCCTCAGCAGTGGCCCGAGGTGTGCATTAGCTCGAAGGCCGACCCACGCTGCAGTATTGTCTGGGAGAGGAGTCTGAGGGATACCATCCACTCAACGATGCTCCCATCATAGATGTTGAACTAATGGTGCAATGTGCACCTGCTAGCGAAAGATGGCGCCAAGGGTCCAACAAGCCTCACATACCAGATGGTTCGCAACCAGACAAGTTGGGGTTCGTGAAGCTGCTGGCAGCCTATAACCGCATTTGGGAGACAGGGCAGCTGCTGCCCGACTGAAAGCTGGCCATTCTGTGGCCCCTCCTCAAGCCAGGCAGGGGTTTCAGGGCCATCGTGGCCTCCTGCCCTGTGGCCCTCACCTCCTGCTGACTGCAAGCTGCTGAAGCGGGCACCACTGTGCAGGATGGAGGCCATCACGGAAGAAGAGGAGTTCATCCCGGAGCAGCTCACAGGATTCTAGCAGCAACAGGCTGCGACGGACTCCATTGCCGATGTAATGGCAGCGCTGGAGCACGCCCAGGCTACCATGCACGTGGCTGCCCTGGTGCTGCTAGACGTCGGGGGTGCTGGAGGAGTCCAGCACTTCGAGCGAGCTGTGGGGCTCTGTCAAGGTGTTCCCCACAGCCCACACGGTGCAGGTGCGAATGACAGTGGCATTTCGGCACTTGACAGCAGGTGGGTGTGCTGGGAACGCTGCCGCATGCAGGTGGCAGCGCCTTGTAAACGCCAAGGCACTGGGACCTAAGGCAGGCTGCCAAGGAGTCATGTTGCAGCTGCAGACAGCCCTAGATGTGGTGTGGGCCAAGCTGGCGAACGTTAGACTGCAGTTATCGGCCAGCAGGATGGAGGCTGTGCTGATGCACCCAGATGCCCATCCTGTCGCGGGGCCAGGTGCCGGCACATCGACGGTGAGGGGCTCAGCTGGAAGACCAGTGTGCGCACCTGGGGCTCACACTGGACCACTGCGTCAACTTCCGCCAGGCTGCCAAGGAGCTCCGAGACAGGGCACAGATGGCCACAATGGCTGTGTGGAATATCGTGGCTGAACAGGACAGTCGGCTGCTCGCAGCAAACGACTTTGCGGCTGTGCAATGCTGCGGCCAAGGGGATCATGTCCGTGCAGACGCTAGCCACTCTGCGTAAGCCCACTTGGTGGCAGCTGGAGAGCGGCCAACACAGGGGCGTCCGCATAAGCCTGGGCCTGCCTTGAGACTATCAGTGCGTGAAGACGCTGGCTGAGGCGGTGGCATGGACGCTCCAAACGATGGTGGAGCAGTCAACCTGGGCCACATTAGCCAGCTGCAGTGGGCACAAGGGGCAGCCCCCTGCTGCAACGGCTGCGCACACATCACCGCTCCTGCAAAGGGCTCATGCGGGCGCTGAATGAGCAGGTGGTGGCCACCCTGGGCGCTGCCTCCCCTTGGCTGCCGCCTATCTTGGTGGCCAAGGTGCACATGGAGATCCCGGGCCTACGCTGCAAGCAGAGGATGTCGCACTGCAAGCAGCTGCAGGTGTTCCAGGATGTCATCCGGGGTGACCTGGAAAGCCACACCCTAGCCTACACAGACAGCTCTGTGGGGCAGCAAGCAGGGTTTGGCCACAGCAGCAATTGTGCTCGCGGGGGCCACCAGGCAGTCCCGGCTGCACTAGGCCGCATCATCCGCCACACCAAAGCTGATGGGCATAGGCCTTGGTCTGCACCTGCCATCGGAGCTGGAGCCAACCCCGAGCGCTGTGCCCTGCTGTGCGATTTCCGAATGGCCCTACTGCAGATTTGGGAAGGTGACCCGTGCTCACCCTTCAAGCGGGGCCTTCGAGCAAAGGTGGCACGTCTGGCTGAACAGGGCCCTCACCTATGACTGCAGTGGGTGTTAGGCCAAGACAACTGCCTCCTGATCCAGTGGCAGGTGCGGCCCAGCACCCAGACCCCTGGGGCGACGCTGGAGAGACCCCGCCACCCGTGCGGGCCTAATGGCTGTCACGTCAGCAACGCTTGGCTGTCCTGCTTCTTCACGCAGGGTGCGTGTGAACACCCGAACAAAAACACTGCCTGGAGCTGATTGACGGCCCGTCGTGCCAGCACTGCCGGGCAACCGTATGGACCCTGCCGCATTTGGTACTTGAGTGGCCTCAGTTTGTGTCAAGGAGGGTTGAACTGCTGGCCATCTTCAGAGGAAGGGTTCGGCCCTTCGAAGAGACTGGGTGGCTGCTGGGCAGTGCCAGAAAACCGGGATGGAGTCCACGAAGCCCTCAGTTCTTACCTGCACGCCTCTCAACTCCTCCCGGCTATGTTTTCTCCATATTTAGCAAACTGGGCTGTGGCCGTGTTATTTTTGTGTGTTTGTGTCAGTAGTGTTTTATTTGTTTGTTATTTTTAGCGTATAGTCGTGTTTATATGTATCCTCTCCTACTCTTGCTTCTCCCCTTCCTGCCTGCCTGTTCTCCCAATCCCCCTCCACACCAGCAGGCATTCCGGTGCCCCCCTTAGGAGAGACAAACTACACCAGCTAGTGGACTTTCCTTTCAATGGAAAGAATAAATTCATTCATTCGTCTGCTATTCAGCAGGCTAAAATATGCAAATTTTAAAACTAAATAAATTAAACCTTGCCTTTTTTGTAACCTGGCAACTGTAACCAAAAAGGCAGATTTTCAAGCCTAAAGTTTTTCGTTCTTTAGGTAAAAATATCACTTAGGATCTGTAATCAGTACTCTGGAATCATTCCGACATCTGCACAGCTGAACGCTCGGCACTTTATGAACACATCTTGTTTTCCAGCCTCAAAATAGCAGCATCACGCATCGAACAATTTATATTCCTCACAATGAACAAATGTTCATAGCTTCCAGAACTGCCATGAATGAAGTGTGTGAGTGCAGAATCGATCCAACGGACATTCTGACACGCTCTTCACGGTTGCACCAGATCTGGCAGTTGAGTCTCAACCCCAAGTGGTGCAGGCATTTGTGAACGCTGGGGCAAAGGATGACATGATGACCACAACACTACAATGTCCTTCCCACCAAGAGTCCTGTCAAACGTGTTTCTAAGAAACACGCCGCACCCTGCTGTCTATGCTGGCCGAGCTTACGGCCATCCGAGACGGCTTGCAAGCACTAACTCCTGCTCTTCTCAAGCCCCTAGAAGTACTACTTTACAAATTTATAGACTGAACGGCGGCCATACGTGATTTACGTCAATTAAATAGCAACTGAGCAATTTCGAGGGACATTCATGACATAGTGGATACGTACCACTGCCCTCTGCGGCTCTCGTGGGTCCGTCAAAATACGCGCCCTGCTCACATTGCGGCAGATGGTGCCTGCCACACTGCATTTGTCCCATGACCACTGCCTGTACCGACACTAGACACCCCAGGACAGTTTCTCCAAAGGAAAGATTGTCATTGCGCCACACGAGCTCTAATCCCAGTGGTGGAACGGTGGCATTAGACTTTCTTCCCTAGCAGATTTGGAGGAGGCATTGTTGCGAAGACATTATGTTGGTGTAGCCCTCTCTCCCGCTCTTACCTGGAGTGGCACCACACCACCATGACCCACAGAACTGCCCCTTTTGCATGGATCCGGCCGAAGATGCGGACACAGAACATTTGCTGTGGACGTTCCCTTCATTGGAAGCGGCAAGAACACGACACTTTTGAGGCACAGGCCTCCACCCTGGCAGACCACCTGACCTTCATCGGTGAATATGGGGACCCCACCATCGCTCCCTCCTTGCGTTTCTTCGCGAAAGTGGAGCTAACCTATACTTGAGACATAGTATTTATGGCAACGGGCATACTACCGCAATAAAAAAGTATGAAAAGGGATAAAAAACTATAACACAAACTTGTTTTTTACAGCTGTGTCCATATGAGGAGAAAACGCTCATTAGAGGAGAAAAACCATGAACTCTGACCTGGAAATGTCTTTTCGGTTTGGCAGCTTGCACTGATCAACAGCACAGCGTACTGTGTACCTGCAAAAAAAATTCAGTCCATAATGCAGACTGGCAGCGAAATCAAATTGGGGAAGTACCTCTGGCACAGGTAGTAACGGCGGCTTGCGTCTTTTGGCTGCAAGATACAACCGGTTGGAGGCTGCACCCCCCCACATTTTGTAAAACGGCTGTCACGCGTCCAGGATGTTGCACGCAGTACGGCTTCTGTCGGTGTTGTGCCTTCTGGAAGAAAGAAACACAACCAGAGATAAATTTACACGCACGAAACAATAAAAGGATAAGCTGTAAGCCCAGTGCCAGTTTCACATTCCACAGATGATGTAGAGACTACTGATCACCAGATATGCCTTTGGCAGGCTACTGATAACAGTTTCATGGTCATCCAAACTGATGAAACATGCGCACATTTTTATAATTGAAAATAAGAGCACAAAATTAGACAAGGAAGAGGAAGGGAAAACAAGTGCTTCTTGTTCCCTTTGTTCGTTCCAGTCTAAAATTGCGCTTTATTTTCAAAATATTTACTGCACTAGCTAGCTCTTTCCCCATATTACTTTAGTGCACTTTTCAGTCACTTCTTGCCCTAGATAGGATTTCAGGAGCTACCACACTCCCACTCTGGATGTTCCATACATGTTTTGCTGATATTAGTTTCTCACAGGCACTAATTAGTGCCACTAGCTTTTTAAAAAAAGATTAAAAAGTTGTACTGACAAAGTTCTGAAATGAACACGTCCCCTTTTTCTAAATACAGGTCCGTTATTTTTTATGAAAAGCATTTTTATAGGATCTATTGCTGTTCCAAAGGCCCACATTGGCAGCTCTATAACAAAGAGATTGAATGTCATAACAGCGGGGGTGAGCACAGTATGTGCAAAACACACACCACTACGACTAAGGATATAGAACTATAGTGTAACCTTGTTACAACAGGTGTGCTAGCTGCAGATATTTCTAACTCGTTTTCTACCTCCAGCAGAATTGTCCCCCTATTAACCCTTTCAAACACCATGTGCGCAACTCATCCACATTACATTCCACCTAGCAGTCATCATCCGCAGGACTCAAACAAGACAACTCATTTCTTGGCTGGCACCAGAGTAATACCTATGCCCTAAGTGCACGAAAAATGACATGAAGTGCTCAAGGCATTAATGGGACACTGAAGGGATTTGTAAACATTGCGGCATTACTAGTGCAAATTGCAGTCTGCAGTCTCTAAGCCATGTTTCATCAACCTTCACTTCGTTTATGCGACTTCATTCTGCAGAAAAATCAATTCAAAACAGCTGTCCTCTCTGCATCCTCCCTGCCAATGTCTTATGTTTCAAATGACGTCAAAGCAAGATGCCATGGCTTGAATCCGCTACTGCACGGGCTCGCTGGCCCTTTAACAGAATCGGTCAGCTCAGCATTTAGTAATGTCCTGATTAGTCCTGTATATATGTGTATATATATCCTCCCTTTCTCTCTCTCCTCCCTTTCCTGTAGACCTGTGTGCCCATTCCCCACACTCCCCACACCAGCAGGCGTTTCGGAGTCCACCCTTAGGTGAGACAAAGTACGCCTGCTCGTGGTCTTTCCTTTCCATTTTAACAATAAATTCATTCATTTATCCATTTAGTCAGCCACCGCCGGCGGGCCGTTGCAATTCCTTCGCTCAGTAAAAACTACGACACGTTTGTGGTTGGAAGAATGTGGCTTTAGTTTGTTTGTAGAATGTATCGAGCTCTGACTCCCCACGAATGCAGATCGACGCTTTGCTGCCTGGTATGCTAGTAGAAAAATCTAAGCCAGTCGAAGGTGGGAGAAGAGCCAGCAAAGTTAATATAGGTGCTAAGGAATTGCAACCAACCAAAACCTTAATCGTACAGCATAAAAAAACAGGGTGCAGAGAGCCCTTCTTGTGCTGGGTGAACAAGCACAGCGGTCAGCAGCATGACCACATCTGCGCCAATGCTTTTCCATCTAAGGAATGCAGTTGCTAGACATGACATACTGTGGGATTTTGGGGGATGCTTACTGCACGACCACTATAGAAGAAATATTTATCTAAGCAGGTTGAAATGCTAAAACTAAATGAGTTCAATTTAGAGTTCAAAGTTCAATTTAGAGAAGCGATCCGGGCAACTGATAGGTCTATTAATAATTCAATGGATAATGCAGCGGCAGCACTGCATAACTTTTCTTCTGCAATTTTAAAAGCTGTGTCATCAAGTCCTACCACGCTTAAATGTAAAAAGATTTAGCTATCCGAACAACCCATGGATGACTAAAGGGTTATTTGAAAGCATGCGGGAAAAGAGGACAATATGTACAAAAAGAACCAAAAGACAGCCCTTTAAGTCTAATTTAGCGAAGTGATATAAGAAATACTGCTGCCTCCTGAACAACCTCTTAAATCAGCCTAAAAAATGTATTATGAAAATGAATTTGCTAAACGTACATCATAACAACCCCAAAAAACAATGGAATCTTTTGAATACCTTTCTTAATAGAACTGCAGCTAACGCCTCTATATCAAAAATTACATACAACAGAGTAAGCCTGATGTAACCACCTCATATTGCTGGTAGCCTTTCGCGAATATTTTTCATCCATTTATCTCAATACCCCTCAGCCTTTAAATTCACAACTTAATTTGCCCCGTGCTTCCCAATATTTCTTTTTGTTCCCAGTTACACCTAGAAGTGCTCGCTACGCTTGGCACGCTGAAAAATACGAGCCCAGGCCTACATAACATTTCCATTCGCCATTTGAAGTTAGTTGCTGATTTAATCATAAATAATCTTAGCCATATATAAATCTTGTCTTTAGCTTTGGTACTTTCCATATTTCCTAAAGAAAGCTAAAATAATACCTGTTTTCAAAAGAGGTGACTGGTTATTACCATCTAATTACGGCCCCATTTCCATTGTTTCTTGTTTTAGTAAACTAATTGAACAGATGTTTTCCAAAAGTCTCAACAGCTATCTCAGTAAATTTAATCTAGAGAATCCATGTCAATTCGGTTCCCAGTCTGGACGTTCCAACAACCTACCATTGCTTTCACTAACAGACTTCATTAAAAATCAGTTGACGCAGGACATTTTGTGGGTTCAGTCTTTCTAGATTTACAAGGCATTGATACGATTAATCCTAATGTCTTGTTTAAAAAATTAGAAACTTATGGCAGAACTGGTCCACCACTAACATTTTGAAAAACTATTTACTTAACCGACAATATACCGTATACGTGGCTGACACGTTTTCTGAAACAAGAATATTTAACCAAGGTGTACCCCAGGAATCTATTCTCGGTCCTTCACTTTTCATATTGTATATTAAGGATCCTCCGTATTGTCTTAATGCTTCTCACTGCGTCTTGTTTGCGGACGATACAACCACTTCTTTTTTCTAATAAATCGATAATTTGCCTTACCACAAACTTGAATGCAGTACTTAACAATGTTGTAAAATTGTGCCGTATCAACTATTTAGTTATTAACCGGGAAAAAAACGAAATTTGTGGTCTTTCGATCTCATCAGTAAACCATCGATTTTCCTCCCGAATTACATCTTGGGTCTCATTTATCACATCTTGCGACCAGGTTAAATTTCTTGGCATTCACCTTGACCCGCACCTTACATTTAGTTCTCACTTTTCCCATTTAAAGCAAAAAACAGCTTTTGGGATTAGAGCTTTAAGCAAGGCTCGTGCTTTTTCCTCACTTAGCCCTGTTGTCTTTATATTTTGCTTTTGTTCACAATCATTTTCATTATCGCATTCTTTCATGGGGCAACACTTACTCCTCTCACGTTTCATCTGTTCAACACATACAAAACCAGTGTATTCGCATTATAACATTGAGTCCATGTCATTCCTCCGCCTCACGACTTCTACATCAGAATAATATACTATCAATTAATGGGCTGTATCAATATAACTAGGTATTCTTTTTTACAAATTATTGCACTGTAACCTCTCTTATGATCTCTTTGAAGTTAGTGTTTTACGCTGTAAAAGTGTAACTAGGTTTTCAAGTAATAACAATTTGTTACTACCACCTGTTCACACTAATTACGGTAAGGAAACTACTTGCTTCTCAGCTGTTAAATTTTGGAATAATTTGCCTACAGCTGCAAATCATCCCCCTGCTTTGGCTGCTTTAAAAAAAACCTTAGAGGATTTCTTTTGCTGTAATTAGGATCTTGTTCTCTGTTTTATTCTTACATTACACCCAAGGTTATCATGGGCCTTTGCTTCCTTTGTGTTATTTGCGAAATGACTTTGTTAATTTTTTTATTACATATCTAAAATTAGAGCTACCTTTCCTAATGTATGTACAGTAATACCTCGTTAATTCGAACTCGCATATCTCGAAAATCGGCTAAGTCGAAATTTTCCGCGGCACCGAACATTTTTCTATACGTCCCATGTATATTTTCCCCTTTATCTTGAAGTATTTTTGGGTCGCATTGCGGATAACTCGAAATCTTGACTGGGAGTGGAACGAAAATTCCGCCGTACACCTTCTCAGCAGTGCTTGGGAGCAAGTTCGCGCAGCGGCTATCGCCAACTGCTTTGCGCACGCTGGGTTTTCACGTGCCGCCAGTTTGCCAGAAGCAGAGACGGCAGAGACATGACTTCACAGACTGTGAGGAACTTTGTCAAGAGGTTATCAAGCTTACAAGTAACGGTGCCGCCAAAAATGACGTGACTTTTCTGGAGTACGCGCTGTGTGAGCAGGATGTGGCGGTGACCGGAGAAATGACAGACGCCGAAATCGTTCAAACGGCCACTAACGTAGGGGACGGCGGAGACGACGGCAATGACGAACCACCTCGAGAGGTGCCAACATCTACTAAGACGAGAAATTTGCTGCGCTTGCTTCAAAATAAGGTCAAGAGCAGCGGCGGGGAAGATCGGCTGATGCGATGCGTCAAGCAGCTGGAGGACGCCTTCCTAGGCCCGAGTACGACCACAAAGCAGATGAGCACTAGGCAGTTTTTCTCTGCTAAATAAAATGGCAGTGCGGCAAAACCCAGCCGGTTAAGGTCTCTTGTATGTTACTTTTTCTCTTTTAAACCTGCACGAGAAGAAAGATTAGAAACTGCCGCTGAAGAGCCGGTAAGTAGTAGTGATTTTTCTGAAGAGCGCTCATTTTTCCCGGCGATTAGCGCAACTTTGCTTATCTCGAAATTTTCCCTGGTTTTTACGACTCCGAGTTAACGAGGTATTACTGTACATAAAATGCTAATTTCTTGTGTGTTTTATACTGCATATTGATTTGTGGGGCTCTTTCGCCCATTTACTGCTTCTACGCAATTCGTTTGATGTAGTTATAATTGAGGGTCCCCTTTCAGTCAATTGACTCTGGGACCCTCGTACGCATACTAATATGTTTGTTTTTTCGTAGTAAACTTTCTCTTTGAAAAAAAAGGAAAGAAAATGTAACCTGGCTATACATTATAAACTTTGTATTTCCACCCCTGGCATGGCTGGCTTGTGGCCGAGTGGTCTGGAGTACAAGGTATGTGGTTTTCTAAGTTGCAAGTTAATTCGAACCCACAATAGTGCATGTTTTTTCTCTCGTTTTTTGAAGTTGATTTATTTGTTTTGTGGCAATGTTTTCTGAACTGACTTCACCCCTTTTTCACTGTAACATTCATCACTGTAACAATGACGTGCTGGTGAGTTCCCGGTGTGGTGTTGCAATATGCACTGACCGCTCGCGGGAACAGTCCCAAAGCAGCCTACCCTTGGCATGGTGCAAACATGCTTCTTAAGGTACAGGCATGAGCCCGGCAAGCTCGAAACGTGCAGGAAAAGCGTACCACATTTGATCATTTGCAGTGACGCCAATCGCATTCATCCACCGCTTATGCCTCGGCTAGTGATTGCTACGATTCTAAGCCGTGCTGGTAGGCTTATATGATGCAATTCATAGCTGACAACATGGCAGGAGTGTGGTATGCTAATTACTAAGATATCTAGAATGCCCATCCAACGATAACGCTGGACGCCAAGCATGTTGTTTAACAGGACCGAAACATAAACTGGTTTGGATTGTAATCTTAGACGTCTATCGTCCAATCAAGTAGCACTTTGTATTGACGTCAGTGCTGTTAGTGCAACCTGCAGAAACCATGCATGGTAGTTTTTTTTCCACGCTTTCCCTTAAAAAATGAATACCACCTTATCGCCTCGGTAAACATTTAAATGTGTTTTTTTGAGCCAGTCTACGCAGTGCAAGCAAAAACAGGAGCTTGGCAAATTCACTTCAGCATCCCTTTAAAGGCCGATATTTAAAGCCCAATATTCCCTTCATGTAGATTTGGATGGATACCCTCACATACTAACACTATGTGCCGCATAGTTTCTGTTTCTTTTCTGCAGACCACGCATACACCATCATTTTGTGAATACTTCCCCACAAAACTCTTAGTTCGCAGGCAACCTGCTCTAGCCTCAAAAAGCAAAGCACTGCCCTGGGAATTATCGTAGAAATTTTCCTTTCTGATGTTCAATTTCTCAGCCCTGTACACCTCTAACGACGTTTTAGCTTCCATTTTTTCCCTCCATTTATTCGTTTCAATTTGCCTTGCCTCTTTTTTGGTTACCTTGGCTGTTTTGGATTCTCCACTGTTCTTTCCATATTTCATCGTTAGCCTTCTAGTCTTTCTTAACCACTGCGTGTCCACGGTTTTCAAGTATAGGTACCTAAATACCTTAGCTGCCCACCTTCATTGATCCATTGCCCTCAACCTCATCTCAAAGCATACTTTACTCTGTGCTTCTCTAACTTCAAACGACGCAGCCCATATCTTCCTGAACTGCTTCGTTAGTTGTTTTTCCATGCGCGCCTAAGGCCAAATGTCCTACCGTTCTCTGGTTTACTTCCAGGCCTGATAGACTGTCTGATTTTAAGCAGAGTACAGCATTCGCAAACGTGAGACCCGGAACCATTACTCTTTTCCACATTCCTCTTACTACTTCATATCTGTTATACCCCCACAGAGCTCTATGTTTCATTATAGCTGCGTTTCACTTTCCCTTAAAGGGGTCCTGAAATACATACCACCGATGCGTGGATGTACATGTAACCAAATAAAGCAATGTATTAGCAATCTCCTCCTGCAAGAATTTTGTTAAAGCGATGAGTATTAGCTGAGAAATCGTAAATCAAAAACCGCGCATTATCGGCGCGCCGTGTTTCCTCCTCCTTTCAACTTACTCTCCGCTGTTGACAGCGACCGAGCCTTCCCTCCCATGATGCTGTGCTCCTCGGCGGTGACGTACTTCCGCTATTGCGCTGCTCACACTGCCGTCTGCTACGGGCAAGCTCTGTTGACACCATGAATCCCGCACTCCGCTCAAGGCTGGAAAAGCGAACGAAAAATCTGGCCGCATGTGTGCGGCGGCCTGGCCTTGCCCTTTCGCGGTGCACGTTGCTGCAGAATTTTGCTATCGGCGGCATGTGACTTTTTATCGGCGGCGAACTCGCAGCCGCAAGGAGACGATCGTGCGCTCGCTTTCTTGATGCACAGCGCATTGTTTGTCCAAAAAGCGCCGTATCAGATGTGGCCCCGCTAGTGCCAGTTCTTATTTTGTGGCGGTGGTAATTTCTGCCGGCGGCATGTGAAAAAGACATTTTAAACCGATACAGAACCCGTGCACAGAACGCCAGTTTAGCTTGGGGCGACGCGTGGTGGAGAGCGGCAACGTTGGCGAAACATGCTCCGCCGCGGGTCTCAGCTTTCTAGCGCTGGAGCGAGCACCATTTCTTTGACAATATCAAACATCGGTTGCCCTGGCAACCAGGCACAAACCGCTCAGTTAGTTACGGCAACAAGGCACAAACCGCTCAGTCAGTTGCGGTTGCGTGATCCCGGTTCAGCTTGGGGCCCCACCTCGCGGCATATGGGCACTGCAGGCATACTACTCACTCCCATTTGGAAGTGCGAGATGCGTTTGACATTACAGGAGGCGATGGTATGTGTGTTGTGGACGCCTGTGTTTCGCGATGAAATGCGACGTGCTTCTGCGGGTGGATAGTGCTTCCCATGATCTGGATTATCTTTCTTGAGCGACGTACGACTCAACCTCGCATGGGGTATGTGCAGCGTGTGTGGCTAAAAGCCGTCTCGGCTTGTGCGCCAGAGTTAAGTGACTTGCTGTTCGTCCCCGCAAACCGCGCGAGGTGAGTGCCGAATTTGCGAGAGGCAGGAGGAGGCAACCCATCGTCTGTCAATCGCGGCTCGGACTTGCAACGCATGTTGTGACGTTGTGTTCGTTCGAAACGCATCTCTGGATTGTTTGGAAGTTGATAAAATGTATGCGTCAAACCCGGGTATTCGGCTCAGGGAGTTCTCTGCGATTGCAAGAAAGAAGTGCCATGGGGCTTCAACGCTTTCTTTATGGAACGTACTCAAGTAAGAGAATATCCATGTTGTGTTATGGCCCTGTTGCATTCAATACAAACGGTTAAGCGTTTGTTTACACTTGTTTCGTTTTGTCGTAAAATGTCTAAGCACTCCGGCACTCCGCTGGCACATCAGCCGGCGAGCCGACGCTGAGCAGACGACTCATCTCTTTGCCGGAAGTGCGTGAAAAAGCCGCCCAATAGCAGGATGTCTAGCTCATGACGAACATCTGGGAATCGATGACGTAGACATGTGAAGATGGCGGCGTCCAAAAACACGAAGGGAAGGGTGAGAAAAAAGTGACAAACTTTGCAACAAAAGTGTGAGCTTCCCGCTGCGCGTAAAAGAGTAATACTTGGCACAGATGATGTTGACGCACCCAATCTAACGATTGAGCTAGTCAATTTAGTGTGCTCAAACGCCTTTTAGGGCCCCTTAACCTTAAGTTGCTCCTCGTGAGTTCTTAAGCAGTCATCCCCTTCGTTTATCCACACTCCCAAATATTTATATTCCTTCACTCTAGGTAATTCGCCTAGCTGGATAGACACTACATCAGTGGTAGCGTCATTGAAAACCATTATTCCTGATTTTTCTGCACTGAAATCTAACCCGAGGTCGGTGGCTTCCTGGCCGCTAATATTTATTAGCCGCTGCATATCGGATTGGTTATCAGCTAAAAGAACAATGTCGTCTGCGTATAACATTCCCGGAATATCCTGTTGTACCACTTCGCCTTGCAGCATATGGGTTAGGCTAAACCCTACTTGACTTTCTTCCAGTTTCTTTTCTAACCCTGCCATGTAAAGCATGAACAGTATTGGGCTCAAAGGGCATCCCTGTTTCAGTCCCCGATGGATGTTGACTTCCTGGGCGCATTTCTGTCCTTCCCAAGTAAGGTGCACTCTATTGTCTTTATAGTGCCGCGAACCATGTATGGGCTTGCTTATTATTGTTTGTTTTTACTGCTGGGCCACGCCTCGGCTGTGTTATCTGCGTTCTAAGGAAAGCGCGTCTTCCATTCTTTATTTTTATGCCGCACGGGCTATCACATTCAGATAAGCAAACTGTTTCGCCCTAACGTCGCTAGCCCAGAATAATCGTCTGTGATCTACAAAGTTCTGGATGTGAATCGACGGTTCCAGAAACACTCGCGCCGAAAGATAAAAAGCCTGCAGAGCAGACGCCTCAGCATTCGATTCTGCGACACTCGCCGACGCAAGTCACTTTGTTGACCGCTGCTTTGTCGCCTCTGTATTCTTTTGAGTTGTTAGGGGAGCACAAGTTCGCTCCAATAAACTTATTTCTCCTTCAAGACAACTGCGTCGTTTTTGGCTTCGTGACATCTGGTGCGGTGTACTCACCCTTTATGTTCTCTACGACATCTTGAAGCCGCCAAGCCAGCCCAACCAGAGAAAGCCGCCGACTGCAAGGATTGCTACCCGAGTTCGGTTTGATGCCAGAAGGGCCCAAGAAAAGGAACGCTGCAACCAACACCATGGTGCAAGAAACAGCATCGCCAATCATCCTGCAGCAGCCCCGGGAACCATCATTGTTCCGGGGAGACCCCGCTGAAGACCCCGAAGAATGGTTGGAGAAGCTGGAGCGCGTCCGCATCTTCAACAGGTGGGACGACGATGAAACTTTCCGGCATGTCTTCTTTTACTTAGAAGATGCTGCTCGAACTTAGTTCGAGAACCATGAGAGTTCTTTGACCGACTGGACTCAATTCAAAAAGGAGTTCCTTAAGACCTTCACTACCGTTGTGAGAAAAGAGCGAGCTGCGCTTTTGTTTTGAAACTTGAACGCAGCACCCCAACGAAGGTGTCGTGATCTTCGTTGAGGAGATGAAGCGACTTTTTCGCCGTGCGGACCCCGAAATGACCGAAGAAAAGACACTCAGGTTTTTAATGTGAGGAGTGAAGCAAGAAATTTTGCTTGTCTAGTCCGTAACCCGCCGAAGACGGTGGCTGAATTCGCGTCTGAGGCGGCCGCGATGGAGAAGACGCTAGAAATTCGAACGAGGCTATACGACCACCCTGTCAACGCGCTGTTCTCGGAGACCATTGGTGCCGCAACTGGAAGCTCCGATACATTGCGCGAGACCATTCGAGCAGTGGTCAAGGAGGAGCTTCAGAAGCTTTTTCCAACAACGCCGCAACCTCAACTGGCTTCTCTGACTGACGTCATCCGTGAAGAGGTTCAACAGCTGCTGGGAACTTCTATGCCTTCAGAAGCACCCCGTCAGCCCCAAGCGATGACATACTCCGCAGCTCTTCTTCAACCCTGCCCTGCTCCAACCCGTCGTCAAGAGGCCCAGCCATACCGCCGTCGAATGCCGCCCGCCCGACGCCCTGTAGACGAATACCAGATGCCAAGGAAGACCGACGTGTGGCGAACGCCCAATAATCGCCCGCTGTGCTACCACTGCGGAGAGGCCGACCACATCTACCGTCGCTGCCCTTACAAGAGGCTTGGTCTGCGAGGATTCTCCGTCAATGCACCACGCCCCCGACCCGGCCAGCGCCCTACTGAGATCGACGAATACCTGTCCAACACGAACCGAAGACCTGCCTGCTTCAACCGTTCGCCGTCGCCCTACCAGTACCAGTCGCCAAACCGCCATAACACCGCTGATTTCTCACCTGGAAGGTCCCCCAGCCCACGTGGGGGAAACTAAAAGCAACAACTTCTGGAGGTGAAGTTTCAGAACGGCGAAAAAACGAAAACCCTCCAACGACGCATGGCTGCACCGAATACCATACCTGCAGCCCAACGACTCGATCTAACCCGGACGTGACTCCCGAACCTGACGACGACGCGACGCGTACCCGAAACGACAGAGCCTGCCGCTGAGATGACGAGAATGACGACGCATGGTGCCCGACCGTCAACACGTACAAGCCGAGATACAACGCCCCGATGCACCAAAAACTCCAGGAAAGCGGCGTCCGACGTCCAGTTGTCCATCGACGGCTTTGATGTAGTCGCCCTCATCGACACGGGAGCCGACTACTCGGTAATGAGCGGCTCATTCGCGTCGAAGCTGAAGAAAGTTACAACAACATGGGACGGTCCGCATATACGCACAGCAGGAGGCCATCTCGTAACGCCAAGTGGAACGTGCACATCACTTGTCACCATAGGCGGCACCACGTACCCTGCTGAGTTCGTTATTTCGCCTAACTGCTCCCGCACGTAATTCTCAGAATGGACTTTTTGACGAACAACGGAGCAATAATTGATCTGCAGACCAAGTCGATAACTTTTTCCTTCGATCACTCTACGACGCCACAGCCGAACCCCGATCACCGTGCTGCTGTCAGGATCGCCGACGATCACATCACCCTGCCACCCCGCGCAAGCTTGATGATCGCCGTCTACTGTGAGGATGCTGCTTCTGACATCGACGCTATCGTAGAGTGATCGAAGGTTGCTTCTCGACCGCGGTGTCTCCGTCGCAAGAGGCATTGCGCACTTTAAGCAACGCCAATCTCACGTTTTGGTCACTAATTTCACCGAAGAGTACTAGCATTTAAACAGGGAGCTGCAATTGCGTTCCTCGAAGAAACGCAAGAACCAAGTGACGTGATCGCGGTCGCCGACTTTGAACGCACACCCGATGACACCTTCAAGCTTCCGAACCCCTTCGACGTGAATCCGGCGCTACCGCAAGAACAACGGAACAAATTATTGGCTTTGCTGCATCGCTACAGCGAGTGTGTTTCGTCGAGTTAAAATTACGTCAGACACCCCTAGTGAAGCACCGTATTATAACTGAAGATGGAGCCCGACCTACCCGACAGTCACCATACCGCGTCTCTTCCCATGAACGGGAAGCCATCCGAATCAAGTCGACGGACATGCTCAGATGACATTATACAGCCATCGAAAAGCCCCTGGGCTGCGCCGGTAGTACTCGTAAAGAAAAAAGACGGCACATTAAGGTTCTGCATTGACTACCGGCGACTAAACAAAATCACCAAAAAGGACGTGTATCCCCTGCCACGAATCGACGACGCCCTTGACCACCCTCTGCCATTCAAGTACTTCTCATCGATGGATTTGAAGACCGCTACTGGCAAATTGAAGTGGACGAGAGAGACCGAGAGAAGACTGCGTTTATAACCCCGGACGGCCTATACGAGTTCAAGGTGATGCCTTTTGGGCTGTGCACGGTGCCAGCAACGTTTCAGAGAGTCATGGACACTGTGCTAGCTGGTCTGAAGTGGCACACTTGCCTCGTATACCTCGACGACGTTGTGGTATTCGCCCGGACTTCGACAAACACCTTGCAAGGTTGGAGTCTGTACTCGAGGCCATTCGTACATCGGGGTTAACGCTGAAGCCTGAAAAGTGTCGTTTCGCGTATGAGGAGCTGAAGTTCTTGGGCAACGACGTCAACACCGTGGGAGTCTACCTGACCCGGCAAAAACTTCGGCCATTGCGAACTTCCCAAGGCCGAAAAACAAGGAGGGCGTGTCGAAGATTCCTCGGACTGTGCGCATACTACCGGCGCTTCGTTGCAAACTTCGCACGCATTGCAGAGCCACTCACACGATTGACGAAAGATAGCACGCCTTTTAGCTGGGAAAACGACCAAGAAAAGGCATTCTGCGAGCTGCAAAAAACGCCTGCAAAGCCCTCCTGTGCTCGCTCATTTCGACGAAAACGCCCAACAGAAATGCACACCGACGCCAGCGATATAGGCTTGGGTGCCGTTCTCGTCCAAAAGCAAAGCGCTGGCAAAAAAGTAATCGCCTTGCAAGCCGTGGTCTGTCGAAGGAGAAGAAAAATTACTCAGCCTCTGAAAAAGAGTGCCTCGCAATTATATGGAGCCATTCAAAATTTCGCCCATACGTATATCGTAGACCATTCAAGGTTGTCACAGACCACATGCGCTGTGTTGGCTCGCCAATTTGAAGGACCCCTCTGGCCGTCTTGGGCGGTGGAGCTTGCGCCTGCAGAGTTCGACGTTACAATCGTCTACAAATCCTGGCAGGAAACACTCCGACGCCGACTGCCTGTCCCGCGCCCCCCGTCGACCCGCCACCACTAGACTGCGATGAAGACAGCGCGTTCTTCGGAGTCGTTACGGAGAGCGACCTAGCCGCCCAGCAGCGTGCCGACCCCGACTTGCACGTCATGATCGACTACCTCGAAGGACGAAATGTCGCCGTGCCTAGGTCGTTCAAGCGGAACTTGACAGCATTCAGCCTCAAAAACTCAGTCCTCGTGAAGAAGAATTTCAGCCCCGGAACGAGAACACATTACCTACTTGTCATCCCTGCAGAGCTCCGTGACTGAAATTTCGGAAGCGTGCCACGACGACCGTCTTCCGGACCATCTCGGCACAGCTCGCACTATTGCAAAATCAAGGCGAAGTACTTCTGGCCCCTGCCTTACATCCGATGTCACCCACTACGTTCGGAGTTCCCGTGACTGCCAGCGACGAAAAACCCGGCTTTCTGCAACCGATCGCCGTCCCATTGAGACCCTTTCCACAGATTGGAATGGACCTTCTAGGCCCGTTCCCTACGTCACAAGCACAGAACAAGTGGATTGTCGTGGCGACAGACTACATGACGCGCTACGCAGAGACCACCGCTCTTCCGAGGGGCACTTGCACAGGAAGTCGCAAAGCTCTTCAGAAGCCAAGTTGTGCTGCGACATGGAGCCCCGGAAAGTCCTAATCACGGACCGCGGAATGGCCTTTACTGCGGAGCTGATGCAAGGAATATTACGCTACAGCAACACGGATCACAGAAAAACGACGGCGTACCACCCCCAAACGAACGAACTAACAGAACGTCTGAACAAGACAATCGCAGATATGCAGTCAATGTACGCTTATGTTCAACATAAGACTTGGGACGAAGTGCTCCTGTATGTCACGTTTGCGTACAACACGGCTATCCAGGAGACAACGCAGCTGACGCCGTTCGAGCTTGTCTACGGAAGACGGCCAACTACGATGCTCGACGCCCTGCTTCTGCACGTAGAAGACGACGACCTCAACACCGACGTCCAAGGATACCTTCAGCGTGCGCAGGAGGCCCGCCAGCTGGCTCAAGTTCGTACAACGTGCCAGCAGCTCGTGGATGCCAGGCGCTACAACCTCCGACGCCGAGACGCCGAGTACCACCCAGGGGACCGTGTTTGGGTTTGGACTCCCATCCGACGACGTGGACTCAGTGAGAAGCTTCTGCGACAATATATCGGACCCTACCAAATTCTACGATGTGTCGGCCAAATTACCTACGAGGTGATCCCCGATGGTGATTCCGGAACATCACGACAACGCACGCGGCCCGAAGTCGTCCACGTGGTTCGCTTGAAACCTTACTATGCAAGATGACAGACTTTTTTTTGTTGTTGTTTGTTCGGACTGTCTTTTATCTTAGCATCGGGTCGATGCACTCTTAGAGGGGGGGCAACGACGCGAACCATGTATGGGCTTGCTTATTTATTGTTTGTTTTTACTGCCGGGCCACGCTCGGCTGTGTTATCTGCGTTCGAAGCAAAGCGCGTCTTCCATTCTTTATTTTTATGCCGCACGGGCTATCACATTCAGATAAGCAAACTGTTTCGCCCTAACGTCGCTAGCCCAGAATAATCGTCTGTGATATACAATGTTCTGGATGTGAATCGACGGTTCCAGAAACACTCGCGCCGAAAGATAAAAAGCCTGCAGAGCAGACACCTCGGCATTCGATTCTGCAACGCTCGCCAACGCAAGTCACTTTGTTGACCGGTGCTTCGCCGCCTCTGTATTCTTTTGAGCTGTTAGGGGGGCACAAGTTCGCTCCAATAAACTTGTTTCTCCTTCAAGACAACTGTGTCGTCCTTGGCTTCGTGACAATAGATTGCTATCAGGAACTGTACTAACTCGTCATCTAATCCCTGAAGTTTCAGCGTTCTCCACAGCCGTTCTCTGTTTGCGTTGTCATATGCCCCACAATAGTTCCAACCCACAATAGTGCATGTTTTTTCTTTCGTTTTTTTAAGTTGATTTATTTGTTTTGTGGCAATGTTTTCTGAACTGATTTCACCACTTTTGCACTGTAACGTTCAGTGCTCCATAAATGAGTTCGTAGAACGTGTGCAAACTGACAATGACGTGCTGGTGAGTTCTCGTTGGTGTGGTGTTGCAATATGCAATGACCGCTCGCGGGAACAGTCCCAAAGCAGCCGACCCTTGGCATGGTGCAAATATGTTTCTTAATGTACAGGCATGAGCCAGGCAAGCTCGAAAGGTGCGGGAACAGCGCACCACAGTTGAGCATCTGCAGTGACGCCAATCGCATTCCTCCACTGCGTATGCCTCGGCCATGGAGGAAAGAATACTCAGGAGATGCCCCTAGCATCCCAATGCATTGCGAAAAGTGTGGAGGAAGTTAGGTCATTTTTCTTGAGCCCATAGACAACGTTGCTTACTTGTTTGCAACTGCGGTGGCCAAACCTGGGCACATAGAACGGACAAATTTTTAAAGCGCTTGGTATGTGGCTGCCTCGCTACGCTTGCAAACCAGCGCAGTTGGTACGACAAACGTTTTTAGATTAAGCCAGTTTGAAAACTCTGCCGTCGGAGGCGGCCATCCCGCGAGCCTGTTGCTATGACGACGACAACGCTACTTTGCCAGGCTTAAGAGCTGAAAAATCGGCCTTCTATCTCAAAAACGAAGGCCGTTTTTTTATTGAAACTTTGGGTGAGGGTTAGAATGGGCAAATTGAAGGCGAAATCAACAGCTTAGAACATGACATCGCACCGAGGAATTAGCGACGAAGCTGTTTTCGCTTCGAAGCGGGAGGGCTGGGCGACGCCATGTTAGTCAAATCAAACCGGAGACAGCAAAGGATGATGGGATAGAGTGCCGGGCTCCGTGGGCTCAAGTCATGGCGGGACTCGGCTTCACAAATGTGACGTCAGGGCCTCTCCTAACCTTTTCTTTCCTGCATGGCCTCGGCTAGTGATTGCTACGATTTTAAGCCGTGCTGGTAGGCTTATATGATGCAATTTATAGCTGACAACATGGCAGGAGTGTGGTATGCTAATTACTAAGATATCTAGAATGCCCATCCAACGATAACGCTGGACGCCAAGCTTGTTGATTAACAGAACCGTTACATAAACTGGTTTGAATTGTAATCTTAGACGTCTGTCGTCCAGTCCAGTAGCACTTTGTATTGACATCACTGCTGTTAGCGCAGCCGGCAGAAACCATGCATGGTAGTTTTTTTCCACGCTTTCATTATAAAATGAATACCACCTTATCGCCTGGATAAACATTGAAATGAGTTTTTTTCAGCCAGTCTACACAGCGCAAGCAAAAACAGGAGCTTGGCAAATTAACTTCAGCATCCCTTTAATAAACAAAGTGACATTTGGACGGCCCATGCTATATGCCAAAATACAAAGGCATTAAAGTGTTAGGCATGATGGTGATAATGACCGAAAACAGAAAGCACGAGCATTTTAGCAGTTTTTGACGTGGAGGAAAACAATATCGAAAGAGTTAAAACATTCTTTGTAAAAGAGTGTTTTTTACAGTCTTTTGAGAAAAAGTTTTTAAAAATGGTGTGGGTCATATTTAAAACGGCTTTTTACGTGACATGACCCCGGAAGTACCGTGTTGCAGGGCGACGTTGCTGATTTTTTGCTTCACGTCATCCCACAACACTGTGCTCCCCGTCAGCTCCTTACCAACTGTGGCCAGTACTCCTGTCTCAGGTTGTTGACAACCTCCTCCGCTCGTGCCACACAAAGCACAAGCTAGCCACCGCCCAGCATCCCCACACTAATGGCTTGACGGAAAGGCTTAACAAGACCATCACTGACATGCTCGCGATGTACAGTGCGTTCCACTCTTAAAGGGAAACGGCGAGAAGCGCCGATAAGTGGTGAGAATCGGAAGCAGCCGGCACATGCGCGCTGGCCTCAGGAAAAGAAGCAACCGCCTGTCGTCTGCTACGGCGCGCTTCTGCCGCAGAGCAGGCGAGAGCCGGGAAATGCCGCTGTCGAAGGCTGCGTTAGACGGGAAGCGCACCCATCTTCCCACTCGAACTAGAGCGCGGTACGTTCCGCCCTATATTTCTTGATAGACTGTACTCAGTCACTAGACCCCTTTCAACAGAGGAGCTGTTCTAGAGATGACCCTGACGAGTCTCTGCTGGTATCGTGTCACGCTCTCTGGAGCCAGTTTTTTCTCCGCCCAAAAGCAGGCTCCCAGCATTTAAAATAAATCACAAAAAGTTAAAAAACGGCCCTACGGCCTTCATATTTTGATGAAAGAGGACTCATATCTCCTCCCCTGAAAAAGTGTCTTCCCAGCAAAGCGATGGTGATTAGAGGTGAAGCCAACTTTAAGGGGTCGGTGAAAGCTTGGAAGCTGGCTTTTCTGCATTGCCTGTTGCGCAGTGAAGCATGGACATCTACAGAGGGGGTATAAATACCGAAACCGGCTGTAACTTGTTTTAGCGGAACTGTGTGGAAGTAAAATCTCTGACAATTAGTCGCCAAGACGACTCTCCCTTTACGCAGCACAGCTTCGCTGCACACCCTTCTTCACAGAGTGAAAGGGCGCTAAATTTTTTCCCCGTAACCTATATGTGTGAACCATTCGAAGAGTGTGTCAGGCAGAACACCTTCATTCCTTGGCCTCTTTCTTACAGCGGATCTGTTGTAGGCTTGTCCCCGTGTGTACTTAGAAAGATAAAAGCCGGCCATCTCCTTACCATCTCACAACCCATATCCCTATGGGCCTCTGCGCGCCACCGGGGCTTCATCGTTTGGTATAAGTAGTCATTAATTACCACAAGAAATTTGTCGTTCCGATAATTCATTTATGTTTAGAAAGGAGGATGACTGGAGGTCTGTGTAAGCAGGCTCTCCCAATTGAAGGGTTGCACAGTGAAGCCTACTCCAATCTCGCTAAACGCTTCCCTGGCACGATGGCGGGAAGTTTGTCGTGAACAAATTACCTATAAACAGCTTCACTGGTTACCCACCTTCTCAAACGGGAATGGCACTTAATTTTTACGTATTCTTTACGCAATGGGGCACGCTATGACGAGGAAATCAGCAGAAAGAATAGGTATAACATTGTGCGTCATAAAAGACCATCAACATTGTTTTCCAACAATGACCCATTACCTGGACGAGTTATACAGTGCGCTTGCGGGAGAATCATGAATGTCTAATGTTGCCCCCATTATCTACGAGATGCAGAGCCCGCATTATAATGAGTTATGTAAACGTATAATTTTCTCTCATTTTCTTCTGTAGGGTTGCGATAAGTTGACGAAGCGACAAGCCTCTCAGTGTAGGGTGCACTATTATGAAAATCTGGATATGATGTGAATAAAGCAGACATGTTATAAATATTTTGGGTTCGGGTGGCTTACTCCGATTTCATTAAACAAAATTAGTGTTCTTCGCCGCTTTGTGCGGTTCATGATATGCTCGGTTACAGTGGTTAGTACCGGGTGACATCACCGTGGCACTCACTCACTGCGGGCATATGCGCGTGCAGTGACTAATACAAGGCACCGGCTAGCGTCGGGTCCCGTTTGAGTCGGTCCCACTCCTGATGGACTGCTGCAGGACAGTCCGTGCAGAGATTGCCGCGAAAGCACTGTCTTCATTCTTCCCCAGACATTTTCGATTATATTCAAACAGAGTGATTGGGGAGGCCACGGAGAATGGTAACACCTTTTGTTGGAGCAGCGCCTGGACTTTCTTGGCCGTGTGCACAGGAGCGCGATCCTGCTGAAACACGTAATGTTTTCCAGGAAGCTGGTCGCCGTTGAGGAAGGGGAACGACACATTTTGAAGGATTTGGCAGTACTCCTTGGCAGTCAGCTTTCCCTGAATTTGCACAAGGGGTCCCAATCCTTCCTTCGTAACGCAGCCCCACACACTCAGTTTGAAAGTAATTGTTATTATGGCACGAAGTGCCTTTTTTTGCTTTGTGTACTCTAGAAAGCTTTTTGACAGCACTGCAAAGAGAAATACGGGAAAAAGCAGACTGGACGGGGCTAAAGCGCCGTCCTGTCTACCTCCTTACTGGTATTTTTATGCATTGCGATGCCCCTTAAAACGTTAATTTTCATTAGCGAAAGGGAAGAACCCCTGTTAATTTACAATGAGTCTGAGGTGAAAGCATTCAGAAATATTTGCGCGAGGCTGGGCTTGCGGCAAAATCGGCCCGTTGAAGGAGTCGGCACAGCCAAAAGAATTAGCTCGCACACACCTGCAGCTTCATATAGTATGGCTGGAATATGAGTTCGTATTCTGTATGAATGTTGTTGCACCTACATATTCAGCACGCGAGTAAGTAATAATCACGCCAAATCAGCAAAGACCAAAAATTACCTCTCTGCTTATTGCCCCCGGTATAGCGTGCCCCACCACGGAAAGAATACATAACAAAAGTGGCCAAGGAATGCAGGTGTTCTGCCTGGCACGCTCTTCGAATGGTTCACACATATAGGTTACGGGGGGAAAAAATTTAGCGCCGTTTCACTCTGTGAAGAAGGGCGTGCAGCGAAGCTGTGCTGCGTAAGGAAGAGTCGTCTTGGCGACTAATTGTCACAGATTTTATTTCCGCATAGTTCTCCTAAAACAACAGTTACAGCCAGTTTCTGTATTTATACCCCCCTCTGCAGATGTCCATGCTTCACTGCGCAACAGGCAATGCGGAAAAGCCAGCTTCCAAGCTTTCACCGGCCCCTTAAAGTTGGCTTCACCTCTAATCACCAGCGCTTTGCTGGGAAGACACTTTTCCAGGGGAGGAGATGTGAGTCCTCTTGCATCAAAATATGAAGGCCGTAGGGCCGTTTTTTTTACTTTTTGTGAATTTTTTTTAAATGCTGGGAACCTGCTTTTGGGCGGAGAAAAAACTGGCTCCAGAAAGCATGACACGATACCAGCAGAGACTCATCAGGGTCATCTCTAGAACAGCTCCTCTGTTGAAAGTGGTCTAGTGAGTGAGTAAAGTCTATCAAGAAATATAGGGCAAAATGAACCACGCTCTAGTTCGAGCGGGAAGATGGGCGCGCTTCCCGTCTAACGCAGCCTTCGACAGCGGCATTTCCCCGCTCTCGCCTGCTCTGCGGCAGGAGCGCGGCGTAGCAGACGACAGGCGGTTACTCCTCCTCCTGAGGCCAGCGTGCATGTGCTGGCTGGTTCCGATTCTCGCCACTTCTTGGCGTCGGTGCTTCGCGGAGCGCTGTGGCTACGCACTCACCGTTTCCCTTTAACAGTGGACCCCACTCTACGTTTCTGTGGACCATCTCGATTGGGACGTCACTTTGCCGTATGTTACATTCACATATAACTCATCCCGCCATGACACCGCCGGCTATTCTCCGTTCTTTCTTCTCTACGGCCGTGAACCCACTCATCCCTTAGATACCCTACTTCTTAATGCGACACCTCTGCCTAGCGAATATGCTCACTATGCTGTCGCTCACGCTGATGCGGCCTGCCAGGTTGCCCGTGCCAAGCTCTTGGCTTCCCAGTCCTCTCAGAAACACTTGTATGGTGAGCAACACCGCACCGCCCACTTTACGCCCGGCTCCTTGGTTCTTGTCAGCACCACTTGCCGCCGCATTGGGCTCTCGAAGAAACTGCTGCCTCGTTTGAAACACCCCTATCTGATCAAGCGTATGGTCACACCTGTGACCTATGAAATTGTTCCCGTCACTTTTTCCTCACCGTCACTGGGCCCAGTAGCTGAACTCGTCCACGTCGGCCACCTCAAGCCGTATTGCTCAACGCCCCACCTGTTCCCTGAGCCTCATTTCAACATGCACCGAGACGACACTTCTCCGCCGGAGGGGGTCATGTCACGGAACTCTTGACATTTCACATGGCAATGCACTGGATCACCTGGTGGTCAATCCATCATACATTTCATTGATGGGTACATACCGCATCAGTGGGTCGCGCAAGGCAAGCCAAAGTGAAAACGGAAATGGTCGCCCACAGGCAGACTGGCACGAGCTGCGCTGGTATTCTCGGCTTTGAAATATTCGCATTACACTAATTCTTTGACAATAGATTGCTTTTATGCACATTGTTTAAATAATTCGCATCAGCCGCGTAACAATATTTTGACCGATGATATTGCCGATATCAAGGGCAAGTACCATGACGTTCTGCCTTTTGCCGCTCTCTCAGTGAACTTGGCATTAGTCAGCAACTCAGAAAAAAAAAAGAAAGGAGAAATGGCTCCCATGTTAGCCAGCCGCTAGCGAGAAGGGAGCTGAATCTCGATGGATACCTCAGTGCTTGTCCAATGTGCCCTTTCCAGTGCATTTTCTGGCGGCTTTTACATTTATTTCTGGGCAAAACATCAGAATCTGACTGCTCGAACAAACTTTATGGATACTAGGGCACCAGAGACTAAGCGTAGGTCACCTCCCACTAAGTTTTCGCGTCAACGCTCTGTTGCCGGGAGTTTCGTTGGTTTCTTTTGGTGTTCATCGTGCTCAGGAACAGGCAGATATAAAGCGATCGTAACGGCGAATGAGTTGTGCCTTAAGTTGTCCCTGAAATGAAAGTTGGCTTTCAAGATGAGTTGTCCTGTAAACCAGAAATGAAATTAGAGCAAATGGCATTACATTTTTGTGTATAGCAGCGAACTAATGATGTTAAAACTGAAGGCTTTAAAGGGCCCCTGAGATTGGGTTTTTGGGGGGTCGATGGTATCGGAGCGCAACGGCTATTTCTTGAACTAATCGTGACGTACTAGTGCGCTCTTGATTTAAAGGAGCCGTGAAGACAAAATGCAAGTTTGTCTTATTCGAAAGATTTCGTGTTTTATAGTGCCCCCAGAACTTGTCCGAATGCAAACGATGCTTTATTCACTGAGAAATTAATTATTTAGGTAAAAATTTTGATTTTCCTGCTCAATCGTGCATTTTCGTGGTCCCAAATGACATCACAGGAACCGACCGCTCTGCAGCCTAGGGTCCCTTGATTCACGCATCCGCCGTACAGGGTGGAGACACGTATGCGCTGGCGCCGCCATTTTGGTCCACTCGCTCGCTGCCGAAACAAGTCATTGTATCAAAACCGCGCTAAAATTGTCGCCGCAACAAAGTTAACTGGCGAAGTTTGAATCATCTTATCTGATTCGCATTGCTGGGTCTCATGGGAAACGAGAACAATGCTTTGTGCACGTTGACCCAACTGCAGCGGCACGGGACCGTTCAAAGGGTGTCTCCACCCTGTACGTTGGCGCTGGCACTGAGGTACTCGCGCGTTTGTTTACGTTATTGAACCTAGGTGGCGCCACCATTCCGTGGCGTGTCGTTTTCTGCCTTTTTTTCGTTCTGGGAGAAAATGATTTCGTGAAACATAGTGCTCGCTCAACAAATATGTTCACGTAAGACACCGTCGCGTCAATCAATCGGCCAGTGTCGTCTGAGACAACCCCAAAGCCCCGCAGTTCTGTGCAGCTAAACAAGCATGGTGCGCGCAGTACCAACAACAGCATACGAAGCGGTACTTCTATGCTTACATGTGCTTTTGTAACTTACACTTACCACCATTCTTACGGCTTTAAAAAGAATGTGCCCTAAATTTAAGCGCAAATAGCTCGTTCGGCAAGCTTGTAAGCTCTGCCTAATTTGCGTTTACTTTCGCCGGCCTCCGCCAATCGCAGAACTGGCTCGAATGACATCATAGGTTCTGTTGCGAGAAATGAGCTAGTGGGTCGCATGGCCATTCCCTTTTTTCCTAATTATGTAGCTTATTTGAGCGAAGTTTACATTAAAAGTGGTGTCAGTATGATTCTAACGAGGCAAGCTTTTGAATGAACCAAACTTGTGTTTTCTAATCATGGCTCCTTTAAGCAATTTTTTTACGAGCGTAAAACATCAGAAAGCTACAAAAAATATCTTGTGTGTGTGTGCGTTTACGCAGTCGCAGATATTTGTTTTATACCGGAGTGTAAGGCACTTACACACCGGGCCAAACTGGTCTTGACGCTCCTCCGTTCTCGGCGGAAGGATACAGTGAGCGCAGGAGCAGTGACGCTCGCAGCGTGATCGCCCAGCGCACCGTGTCTGGTGTAAGAGTTTCATCAGTTTTGTTTGCATTTGTTTTCTTGGATGCTGTACCCGAAAGGATTTTTTGCACCATCTGTGTTTCGGGCGTAGCCTCGATGTTGTTCCAGTTATGAGGTTGTAACAAACGGCGCGCCAAGAGAGCGCCACGCCAACGACGAAGGCGGGAGCTCCTCACACAGCGGATTGGACGAGGCCAGCCACTGCTCGTGATCACAAGGCGCACGCTCAAGTGCCCTCACGGGGGCTGAACATATCAGTTCAAGCCAAAACACTGTCGCAGCTGATTCTCTGCAAGCAACAACTCCTGCCGAAGAGTTTCATTACATTGCTTCCCATCATGTCATGATCGCAGGGAAGTGTGGTTTGGTGCGCCCAGCCTTCCGAATGAACCATGTTGCCTAGTGTCCTGAGCGCGCTTTACCGTTTACCGTGTTGACTGAAGCAAGAGTAGCCGTTGGCTGCTGAAAACGAAAGGATTGCACTCTGCGGTTTCTGCATTCCAGCTTACCGGCTGCCAGGTAGTGACATCTGGTGAATTTGTCTCAAAGCAAATGACGCAAAAGTTTGTTGCCCAGAACTGTACGCTTACGCTTGAAATAGCTTGAATCTTAGACGTTTTAGATTAAACTCTCACAATACAATAATCTTCTTTTAACAGAGCCGTATACTTCTGATGTAGAGCTTAAAAAAATAGAAAGCATGACGATGCCGCCATCTAGTGAGATCAATTAGCACCAAGTATTGCATTAACCAGAATTCACGCCTCCGCTAAATATTTGGATATAAAATGAGTAAGATACATTGTAATGATTCCGCAGTTACCTATATTACCTTGCTCAACACAATTTTAAAACCATAAAAGAGCTATGCTAGTTCATAAACGCATCTGAACCATTGGAGGCGTGGGAGGCTGGAGTAGGGGCGAAGATTTTGGTCGCTCTTCTGAAAAAAAATTGTCATTTATCGTTTTCCTGATCATCATTTAGCACGAATGTAATAATCAACATCAACTAATATTGCTTGTATGAAGCGCCGAGCGCAGTGAATTTGCTGTGCTGTAAAGTTCCGAAAGAACGCCCACCCAAAGTACAGTGATATCAAGTGAAAAATTCGAGACGGGCGAACTTTCGGGTCAAGCACGGAAAGGATGAATAAGTGACTGCATGCATCTACACATGAAGAGATGATTCGGGATTATGTTGTTCACTCATCGGCGCTAAAGCCATAGATTTTATGGGGTGGGCACGTCTTTCAGTAAATTGCATATTTCACCCGTAAAAAAGAGGTGGGCGATTTTTCGGGGGAGGGCGTTCTCTGGGAACTTTACGGTAATCTAATCAAGACGCGAGCGTACATTTCGCCGGAGCAGAGAGCTCGTTATTACAGTCGCTAGAAATTCTAGCCACTGTATCGCTATGTAACGATGGTATACCGTTTACGGAAACTCTCGCGCATGTAAGGTCGACTTCCGCAATCATCAGTCAGTACCTCCTGCTCAAAAGTCCGTAAGGACTGAAAAGGTAGCTAAAAAAAGGGGGGGGGCGTCGTCGTCTCATGTGCGACCCACTTGCTGAAGTAACCATGGTAACGATGACGCTGTAAACCAATGCGGGTAGAAGCGCCGCTGTCAAAAATCGTGTACATAAAAGAGAATTCCGGCAGCCAACTATGAAATGACTGCTTCGCCTCGGACGAGGTCGGACTATGTCGTCATCGCAAGCTGCCGAGCCAACAAATAGTTCTGTATCGTCGGGGTAATAACTTTTGTTAGCGTGAGCGAATATGCTTACTATTTTTGGAATTGCTTCTACAAGAACTGTAGAGTAGATTTCTGACACAAACAAAAACACTTTGAAATCCATCTCAGGGCCCCTAAGCCCTTAAGGGCATTTTTCAATTATGAGTGGCACGGGTATTACACAGCATTTTCTCAGTGGCCTACATTGGTAAGTGCACTCCAGACACAAGAGAAACCACTGGCGAGAAGTTGACTGAGCCATTTCGACACTAAGAACACGCACTCCCGGTTTGTCACCTAAAACAGTAATTTCTTTTGTTTTACAAAAATTTGATTTGTGGAGAATTTCTAACCGTTCTGATATACATCTAAGTAAAAACTGAAAGGGTCATGCACGGTACTGCCTTCTACGTGTTCCGCATATTGACTCACACGTGTCTGGTTTCATTGCAGCGTATCTTTCGCAGTGGTATTTGCTCACACCTTCATGAACCTTGAGGGGCGCTTCAGCTACGAAAATTGGCTTTAAATGAGTATAGCAGGCGTTATGAGCGTGGTCTGCATAGCATGGAAATCAGTACTCCCCGAAAAAGCATCCAAATGGAATAGGCGGCACTACTATGCAACCACTGCCAAGACCAGCATATTTCGTTAAAGAGGGCGATACTAGACTGGGACAACAAGAGATAAGGACATACACTGGACCAGTGTACCAGCATACCGTCATTCCTTGTTCGAATCAAGTAGCATGCTGATTTCAACAAACTGAATTTCAACCAACTTAACAGAGTTTTAGCATATCGTTACCGTCTTTGTGATACTGTTTACCGTGTCACCGGAAGCCACGGTTTCGTTTACTGATTATAATAGTAGGACACGTTTTAGCACACCGTCCACGGTTTACGTATCCTTATCCTGGTTGCCGCGGTTTAGGTAGCGACGTGTGATGAATTAGTCTAAAAACACATCACGCATTATTTTACTGCTCACAGCTATTCGCTTTCGTTGAAGGCCGCTCGAGTGTTTCACGTTTTAGGTTAAGCGTTCACAACATTAGTTGTTTTGGAAATACTGTAGCTATCACCTGTATAGCTTTACAAAAAACATGTAGGTGGTACCATCTACTGAGCAGTTGGAAACAAGGTAAACTAGAGTTTACGCCAAGCAAAGTATTTTGACATGAAATGAGTAAAATATGTTGTAGTAATTACTAAATAACTTAGACTACTTTGCCCAGCACAATTTTGAAGATGCAAATGCACTTTGCGAGCTCAGAAAATTATGTGAACTATATTGAGGCGGGCAAGGCTTACCACAAGTAGGGGTGGGCTCATTGCTCCTCTAACTGAAAAAAACTGGTCGTTTGTAATGTAATAAACAACATTAAATACAATTACTTTTACCAACTGTAGCAGGCATCAGGCATCGAGTGCAGTGCATTTGCTTCATGTGCTCGGAAAGCTATGCGGTGACAGTATGTTACTGTTGACAGTAACTCTCGCAGTCGACTCCTGTAATCACGGTGTACGGTAACGTGAACACGGTAACGGTATGCTGAAACCACCGCCTCCTGTATTTTACAATGCAAAACGCATTGCCCGCTTCCCAATGGGAGTGAGTGGTACACCTGCAGTACCCACATGTCATAAGGTGAGGCCCTGAGCTTAGCCGGGATCACCAGATCGTAACTAAATTCAAGAGTGGCTTGTGCCTGGCTGTCAAGGCAACCGATGTTTGAAATTGTCAAAGTAACAGCGCACTCGCCAGTGATAGAAAACTCAGCAATGCGGCAAAGCAGGCTTTGCCAACGTTGCCGCTTCCCACCCCAAGATTAACCGGTCACGTGACCAAAGCACTGCGGACACTAGCAATTGCGGGACAGTGGCACAAGCACAAGAAAAGGGCTAGATTACTACTTGGGGCTGATGCGTTTGGCATTGAAAAAAGTACGGCCCTTCCCCTCTTTGCAAAAGGATGACCTGCGAAGCTGGATGCAGTACTTGAAATGCTTGACACAAAACACGTTTGTAATAGCCGATCGAGCAATTAGCCCAATGAAACTTTGAAGGACTTGAGATTTATTCTAGTGGAGAAACATAGAGCTGTCTGTTTCCGTCCCGCATCGTTTGCACCTTAGTGTCTGCATAACACACCAACCCAGTCCACTGGACCACTGAGGACACCGGAAAGTTAGCATAGGAAAGTTAGATAAACGTACACGTTTAAACCTCCTGCCAGCACAACGGCCATGTCATCAGTCAGGGCATGAAACCTACACCACCGTGTGCACGTTCCCGTCCTTTCCCTCCCCTCCCAACTCGTGCCTGATAATCCAGCGACCGGCTATGTGCACGCACTTAGAAGTGAAAGCTACCGCCAAAATTGTTGCTATGGAAGTCCTCCAAGCTGAACTAGAAATATTGGCTAACGTCAATGTTGCTGTCCATATGGGAGATTCCCAACTACTCGGCAAGCTGGATCTTGCGGTAGAAACGGTGGCGGCAGCGGCTTTCTGTCATTTTCACACCTATTTGCACTTCCGTTCTGCTCTTTTGATTCATGCTGTTCTTCCTCCGAGCAAACGACACCTGTCTGTGCATGGGGAGTTAAATCACTCACAACTGGCTCTCTGTTTTTATCCTTCGTTGTAGGCATCTCACTGTCTGTGTAACACACCAACCAAAATCCCAACCGCCCGATCATCAAGGGCAGGTGACAGGTAGCATTAGGCCGCGAGACTTTCACGTTTCGAATTTCTCGTCAGCGCAACATGCATGTCATCGGCAGCGGCATCAAAACTAACCGTGCATGCAGGCGCCCGTGTCCACCCCCAACCAGTGTGAGCAAAACTCCGGAAACCGGTGATGAGCGTGTGCTTAGGCGTGCAATATACTGTCGAAAATGTCGCGGGGAAAGACTTTCAGTTGCTTTGGTAACACCTGATAATGGCGCTACCGCCCATATCACCCGATTGCGCAGCTTGTGAAAGAGGAATCGGTGGTGGCGAGGGGAATAGCAGTTGTGAAAGCGGTGTCGGCGGTGGTGAGGTGGAGTGCCGCAGCTGCGCCGAGTGAATCGGCTTCACCGGAATAAAAGTTCGGGGGTTAGACATATACTGCTTCGGGCGATGCTAAAACTCTTAATATCCCAATGCTGCTGACGTACAGGTGCCGTCAAAAGTAATTGGAGCACGGGAGCTGTGACCGAGCCGCATAGGAGCGCGGTGTAGCTGCACCGGCTGTAAACAAAAGGAGCAGAACACGCTTGCGCGCCTGCCGACCGCATTGCCCATCTATACTTCTCAACCCACTTATTTTAAAGCTGCTTCGAGCGTTATTCGCAGCATACTGGTTGGTCTCAGCGATGGCACTGATAGCAGACGCAGTATCTAGCAGCGTCGCTCACACTTTCAGCGCAGAAGAGCTGCTGGAGAAGCGCCGCAATCGCTGGGATCTGAAGTGATGACTTTTCTTTTCTAACATTTTTAGGTGGGTCCGCTATCAGCGCCATCGCCGATACCAATATTCTGCGAACGGCGCTTGAAGCCGCGTTAAAAGAAGTGGGTTAAGAAGTATATAGGGGCTATCGGCATCGGTAGGCACGCATGCGTGTTCTGCTCGTGTAGTTTTCCCGCCTGTGAAGCTGCATGGCGCTCCTATGCAGTTCGGACACAGCTCCCGTGCTCCAATTACTTCTGACGGCACCTCTACGGCCCTCCGCTCTACCACAGACGCGACTGAAGACAACTGCGGCCGAAGGGTTGCCGTCAGGGAGGCGATAACCGTTCATCTGACGAAGCCAGCCACGCTGCTACAAGCAGTGCACACCGGACGCGCGAAGCGGAGCAGAGGTCCGGGACCTACCGCAACGCAGCAGACGCGACAAGCAGCACAAGCGAGGGAAGACATACCTATTCAGGAGCGAATGCGGGAGTCCAGGGAGCTATTTCCGCAGAGGTTCACAATATGCCCGGCCGTGTTTACAACCACACACAGCGTTTTGTCCACGCGCGCTGGGGCCGCGACAGGTGACAAAGCCCTACGGCCGCAGGCCACTGGCACGAGCTACTTTTCTGAACGACAGCTTCCCGCACAGACGACGTTCACGCTCGCCTGATCGCCAGCATTAAAATAATGCACACGATGCACAGTGAAACTACGCAATCCTGCAGCGCGAACAACTTCCCACCCGGAGAAAAGGACTTTAGCCGAGTCCAACGGGGAATCTCGTCTAGTAAACCCTCGCACGGTTAATTTCACGTGCGTTGGAGTGCCGTTCGAGGCCTGTGGCGCTCCAATCGCATGTTCCGGTGGCTCTGTCCTTTTAAGCATACAATTTTCTATTGAATGGTGTGCTTACAAGTAGAGCCCCTAAATATCACGACAGAGTAATTGGAAGTACTTCCAAGGCCACAGACTCGACACGGATGACACAAAGCGCGCGCACGCAACGTGCAACGAAACCCGTGCGCCGGGGAGGGGACCGCAAGTCTGACCCAGCAGGAGAGAGCGCTGAGCTAGACTTAAACCCAGCTTTCTCCAGCTTCTGTGCGTTTATCACCGCTCGCGAACACGAAACAAATGAAAGCATTTTGCAAATCGCATTTCGTACATAAAACTTTATCAACAACGGACTTCCGCAAATGTAGCTCTGACCAAAGAACGTGCAATTCACCACGTATTAACCAGCGCTAGGCTGTCGGGTCCAAAGCCTTCCAGAGGGTTTTCACCTACTTTGCGATGGGAAAGTGTGCCTCGAAATAGAAACAAACGACGAGCCCACCTTGTACGCGCGCTTCGGACTGCCCGGAAAACCATCTGAGGGCAGTGCAACATACGCCTGCAGCGCCGCGCGCAACAAACGGCACTCCACCGCCAAGCATTTGATCCGTCTGACGACTCTCTACTAGACCAGTGTAGTGGCGCTGGGCGGCTTGGCCAACGTTCTATAAACGTTGGGCTTGGCAGCGCCCTTCGGTAGCGATGGTTGTTGTGGTCGTGCTTGGTGGTTCTACATTGTGTCGTGTCTTGGTGGGCGCTATGTAATGTTTTTATATAACGTGTGCGTGAAAATTGTGTGCGCGAAACGCGCAGTTCAGAAAAGTAGCTCATGTCAATACCTAACCGCCCGCAAGGCAACGTCGGTATGTAGTGCTTGCAACCGCCCTGACAACTCGCGAGTTCTTGCTGCTAGAACATCCCCGTAGGCCGTGCTGCAGTCCTGATGAGGTTTGTGTGTGCACGCCTTCACATGTCGTGGTTTTCCTGTCCCGGCAACTGCGTGGCGGCGACCCGTCGGCACCACTTGTTCAGAAAAGTCTGCAGTTGAACGGAGCGACATGTCACCACCAGCACCCCTTCGTGATCCCAGGTGAAAATTATTTGCAGCACCGGCTCTGTTATGGAACTGGAAATTGTTCCCAGCCTGGACTGGAATGAACCCCAGCCGAAACCTCTACGTGGCTTCAAACCGAAATTTCTAAGCTCACGTACAGCTGGAAATGACACGTTTTTTGGCTGGAGTTCACACCATTCACAACCAGAACACTGCCCACTTCTAACATGAAACCACTTTTTCTAACGGGAAATAACATTATTTCCAGCCAGAACAGCGTAGCTTTCCAGCTGGAAATTGCGTTATTCTTGCTGGTTCTACTACCTAGCCAGAAATTGCGTTTCTTGCTGTGATTCAGCTTCAGTTCCCAGCCAAAAATGACCCCTTTTTTTTTGCTCCATTCTGCACCACTTTCCAGACAGAAGTCACTTGTTTTGCTAAATTTCTACTACCAGCTGCGTTAGCACTACTGATGTTCGGAGCCGGAATTTTCCCTTTTTCAGGTAATTTTGGGCTGTATTTATGGCCAAAGGGGAAAAGGAACTCTTAATAGAGGGAAAGAATTTTAGAGTCGTGATGTAAAAAGGAAAATTAATGCCAGTAAACCGGACCTCCTATTATTTGTTACGCTGTTTTCGTTTAAGAAGGTCCCTTACTCTCCATGAAATTTATGTTCAAATATGTGCAGTCACATTCCTCAAACCACAAGCATCAAAGACCGCTTCAAATCCAGTTCATAAAACAGGACGGAGCATTAAGAAGAGAATAATTCATTAGAAAGAGCTTCTAGAGTGTAAAGCGGCTGTGGCTGAAGGTATTTCAGGTGCGCCGTTTACTGAAAAGTATTTCAGGTGCGCCGTTTACCCGTACCACATGTACGCAAAAATGACATTAAGTGTTTAAGGCCTTAAGATACTGAATGGCATTATTTGGGCGGGCTGTGCTACACGCACAAACGTAAAGCACTAAATGTGTTAGGCGTCATGGTAATAATGACCAAAAAAAGAAATGCATTCTTATTTTAGAACTCTTTAACGTAGAGAAAAACATTTTCCAAGGGTTAAAATTTTTTTTGCAAAAGAAAACGTCTTGAGAAATAGTGTTTCATTAACAATGGTGTGAGCCGTTTCTAAAAGTGGCTTCAACAGCTGCCGCCGCCTGCCAGCAATAGCCGAGTGACACAAGGTTTTGCCTTCTGCCACTGATTTAGTTAACTTCGTCTTCTTCACAACTTTATTACCAAGAGTCCACAAAATAATCGTCTTATTTCCGAGTTCAGCTACGTTTCTGCGTCAGCCCTCTGGTGCTGAGAAATTCGTTGGTTTCATTTCGTGCTAATCGCATTCTACAGTAGGCAGATTTAAGGCGTTCGTGAAGGCGATTGAGTTGTGCAAAGCTCCTTAAGCCAAAAAGGACATTATAGCGAATAGCATTAGATTTTTTTCATTCCGCAGCGAATTAGTCGCATTAAAACCTTAGGCATTCAGCACTTAATATCATTTTTTGTATGTGTGGAAAAGGTTTTAGTCCGCGTGCTGTCAACAGCAGAAAGGTGCCAGGAGCTCCGGCACGCAACAAAATTGCCTCAAATACCTAACAATGTCTCTGTCTTTTTTCAAATGACCAGTTTAAACATACATGTCTAGAATGCAAACTAAGGCATGTTGTTTTACAAAATGTTACAATGCATAGTCAAAGCTGCTGAGCACCACATGTGGAATTTAGTTCATGCTGAAACTCTGAGTGTCTAAATGCTGCTTGCGTCCGGAAGGCTTTGTAAAGTAGATATAGGTGATGCTGGCTAACGCTTAAAACCGAACAGGATTTCACGTAAAGATATGTCAGCCGTCAAAGAGAATGCTGCGAAATTGGCGGAGAATTCTTGCGAAACCTGTGGGGGAAAAACTGCTTAAAGTTTTAAATTTTTGAACCTACGAATCGGAATTTTTCTCCCCAGTTCGGAACATCACTGAGGACATGCATCACGAAATAAGATTAGTCTTCAATTTCAAGGGGGGTACTCGAGACTAAATCACCTATAGCTACATATAAAGGCACTCTATAATATAATTATTTCAAAGTACAACAGCTTTTTGTGTAAATGTTTCTGCCCTACAGCAGTAACACAGGAGGGAGATTAAAACTTAAACCGTACTTTTGTGGCATATAATGCCGCACATTTTCAGCTTTGTCACTGCGTACCAAGAACGTCTGCAGGGTAATCGCGTCCTTCGTTGAGTAAATTTTCCTTGTGATCCAGGCAGCCTACGAAAAATAAGGCTTCATATGTAATTCTGGTTTCAAGTGTAATTGCGGTGTCAAGTGCGATGTAAGCTTTGCAAAATAACAATCGAAACATAGATGCTACATCTTTACTGGAGTTCTCGGGGCCATTTTTTGGTATTACACCAGCAGTCTTGTGGGGTTCAAGTTTTTTGTACCACGCACTGTCAGAAGGGTGTTACCTCACAGATACTAAAAAATAAAACAGGAACAAGAGCAATGCATTATCCATCGGTTCACCTTGTAAAATAATATCACCGTGTGCAACTTTCTACTGCACTTCAGCAGTTGACGAGTGCACAGAATTTGAGCATTAATTATCCCCCATTTATTAAAACACGCTAAGGTCTGGTTTGACTGAGACTTCCAAGAGCTCAGCACTCATACACAGGCCACGTGAATACGATACCAAATCACTCTATCCAACTTTTACGAAGCCAAATGCACTAAGTTTTTACAAGAGCACCACACATGGTGCTAGGTCAGTTATTGCCACTTAGTTACCATGTGCAAGGCTGTGCTTGGGTTAGGCGTGCACATATTTTGTTCCTCCTTCCCACCACATCAAAACGTCGCAGAAATCTGCACACTTATAGAGTTGATAAAATCAATATGATATGACCTAATAGTATCAGTGCATTTGAATGGCACGCAGTGTATTGTTACTTCATTGGGGTGACATCTTTGTTCGAGCAGTTCTGTTATCGACATGCGAGGCGAATAACTTCAGAGCATCCCTGTCCACATCCTCCTCAAACAGTATGAATGCACACAAAGGCATTGCAGTGAAAAGGATTGAATGCACAATTAAAATTTTACTACAAAAGAGGACAAAAAACACGTAGCAGCTATGTGCAGTGTTCTACTCGTGCACTTTCACAAGCCAGAGTGGCAGAACATATTTTAAGTGAGTGAATTGGCATTGGGAGCAAGCACCTGAAAAAGTAGTTCACAAATATTTAATGCAATTTTGATAAGGTTTTTCCTGTTTTGAGGGGTATTTCATAATTTTAAAAGTTCTTGCCAACATTGTGAAACAAATAGCATGTATTATTTGGTTTGTTTATGCATTTTAAAAGCTGTCCGGGAAGGTTTCCGGCCACCTTCTGCAGCTGGGCTGGAAATTGCTGTAGAATGTATTGCAACCAGTACTAGAAATTCTGCCCCTAGTTCGAAATCTTTCCAGCCTGGTCACAAACTATCCAGTGAGCAAAAATGAATTTCTGGCTGGAATTTAATATTCCCCTCCGGGAAGCATATGTGGCTGGCTGGATACTGAAATACACAATTGGTGCTGAAAAATTAAGCTGGAAATGTGGTCGGTAATCCTTATTTCCAGTCGGAATAAGGAGTCCATTTCCATCTGGGAAGCGCTATTTGCATCTCTGGTTGAGGATGGGTGGTGGCACCTGCCGAAACCAAGTCTCGTCCCTGAAGTTGGCCCATTTCACGTAGCGTAATGCGGCACATGACAAGTGCCACAGTTCTTTGAGGTGAACTTTCAACGCTACAATATGCATGACTCATGCAGGTGTCAGATAGTACCGCTGGAAAAGCTTCGCTTGAATGAAACCTAAACTTCTCTTTGTGCGGATACATGGCTAAGTACAAATGCGCAGCCAGTGAAGACTTATTGTTGACCCCCGAAGTTCTTTTTGTCAGTTCTTGTGATGTGAGGAGGGCTGCTTTTGACTCTGATTTAAGACACCAAGGCGGCAAATTTTTTGTGCTTCTGGACACTTGTTGAGCGCACATTTCCAAAATAGTCGAGCTCACGAATTGGTGTCACGTGATGTCTAGATCAGATCAGAAATATGGGTAAGGCCAAGCCCATGGCAGGTCAACAAAACCATGCATTTATTCTGCGTCAGAGCAACCTACATCAAACAAAACCCTAATCTCTGAACCTGAAACCGAACACATTGAACAACTAAATACAATACCAACATGCATCATCATCAGCCTGTCCAAACCCACTGCAGGGCAATGGCCTCTCTCACAGATCTCCAATTATCCCGGTCTAGTGCTAAAGTGCTAACTCTGACCAATTTATCCCCGCAAACTTCTTGATCTCATCCGCCCATCTAACTTTCTGCCAACCCCTGCCACACTTGACTATTCTAGGGATCCACTCTGTTACCCTTAAAGGGACACTGAAGATAATTTTCCAAGCTCCCGTTTTTGCTTGCACTGCGTAGACTGGCTCAAATTAGCACACTTTTCATCGTTTTATTCCGGTTAACAAATCGGTAATTATTTTACACAGCGGGAAAGAAGAAAAACTACTATGCGCGGTTTGCGGCGGCCGCACCAACTAAAGCTGTGCTGTTGGGAGGAGGGAGCACCGTGATTGGACGATGCCCAAGGTTAGCAATTCAACAAGTTTCGGTTTCGGTTTTGGTTCTGTAAAACAACCGATGGCGTTGTTGGATGGGCATTCTCAATACCTCAGTAATCATCGTACCGCGCTTCTGCCATGTTGTCGGCTGTAAAATGCGTAAGATAAGCCTCCCAGGACGTCTTGGAATCGTAGCATTCACTAGCCGAGGCCTACGCAGTGCGTCTGCGGGGACGCGGACGCAGTGCGTCCGCGTCCCCGCATACGCTTCAATTTTATGCACTTCTCCCCCATATTTGGAGCTTGCCTCACTCATGCTGTATCGTAAAAAGCGTGTTCGCACCAGGCCAAGGATCTGTTGATTCTGGCCTGTGACCACTTCCCGCAAGCAGTCGGTGTTATGGCAACAGCACGCCAACGAGAACACGCTAGCGCGCCAGTGCCATCCTGCGCGCGTTCTGTGAACTAGTTCGTGGAGCAATGAACGTTGGTGCCCAAAAAAAAGGTGAACTCAGTATATAAAACATCGGTGGAAAACGAAAAAACTCGTGACGTGCAAAACACTTGCAATGGCATACCCAGCGCTCTAGACCACTCGGCCACGGGGCAGGCTCTGCTGACTTTGGTAATATAAGGTATATATTGTATAACCAGTTTACACTTTTATTTAGTTTTGGCATTTCAAGCAGCTTAGGTGACTATTTGTTGTTTTGCGCTCGTGCAGTGAGCATCCCCCAAGTTACCACAATATATCACGTCTAGCAATTGCATTTCTTAGACGGAAAAGCGTTCGCAGATGCGTAGTCGTGCTGCTGACCGCTGTGCTCGTTCGCCCAGCGCAAAAAAGTGCTTCCCGCACCCTAGTTTTACGCTGTAGAGTAAAAATATCAGTTGATTTTATTTCCTTAGTACCTATATTGATTTCGCTGACTCTTCTTCCGCCTTCAAGAGGCCTTATATTTTCCAACTGGCGTACCAGTCAACGAAGCGCCGCATGTGCGCTTGTGCAGCGCTTGTGTGTAGCGACCTTGACTTGGAGCTAGATACAGTGTACAAACTAACCAAGTAAAGAAAGGCACATTCTTACATTCACAAACGTGTCCTAGCTTCGTTTCAACTGAGCGAACGAATTGCGACGACCCGTCGGCGGCCGGCGGACGAAACGCTGGGCCGACTGACTCTGCCTGAAGGCCGGAGAGCCGTGCAGTAGCGCAGCCATTTGCTAGCTCGGCTCCTCCCGACGTCACTCGAAAACGCCACAGAAAATGGGTGAGCGTAAAGAGAGGAGAACAGCATTTTCGAATTAATTTTTCTACTAAATAAAATCGCGTAAACGCGCCCAGAGTGGTGGAAACATGGCCTGGGGACTCCGGACTACAATTTGCGCTAGTAATCCCGCAATATTTACATATCACTTCAGTGTCCCTATAATGACCACTGGTTATCTTGCCTTTGCATGACATTCCCTACGCACACCCACTTCCTAATTTCTACTAGTATGTCCTTAAGAAGTGTTTGTTCCTTGATCCACTACGCTCTCTTCTGGTCCCTTAATGTTACACCTATTACCTACCTCCTGTTCCATTGCTTGCTGAGTCGCCTCAATTTTAGTTCAACCCTTTTGGTGAGCCTGCATCATATGCATACTCCCCAAAACTTAAGTCTCTACAATATACTGTCGCGTACTATAAACACGTAGATGCTGAGCTGGGGTCCTTGAAGGAGACGACCAGGTCAGTACAAGCAGCCGGAGCCTTTTAGTGGGATAGCTCGAGCACAGGGTTCCCAGCGTGAGCGCCAGAGCTCCGAATGACGATGATCAAGAGCACGCGCACTCAACCACTTCTTCGTCCTCAGAGTCGTCTCTTGGCGCCGGTGTTAAGAAACACGTGACATTTACCCCCCCCTCCAAAGGAAGCATCGTCTCGATGCTTGTGTGGACATACAGCCGACCAGCGCGGGTGTGTTGTGTCCTTGAAAAATAAGGTTTCATGCGCACTACGTGCACTACGCTTAGGCGCAAGGGACGCCGTCTCGTTAACGTGCAGTCTTCGGGGACCACGGTGTAAGTGACGTCGCTAAGTTGTTGAAGGACCCGGTAGGGACCGAAGTAATGCTTTAGAAGCTGCTCCGACAGCCCTCGGCGTCTTATTGGGGTCCACACCCATACACGGTCGCCAGGATCGAAAGCGGCGTGCCTGTGGCGGGCGTTGTACTGGAGGGAATCCTGCAGCTGCTGTTTTGTGATTCGTTGGTACGCTAGCTGCCGCGCTTCTTCGGCTTTCTGGATGAAACTCTGGACCTTCTCGTCACCGTCACCGTCATCGTGAGGCAGCATTGTATCAAGCATGGTTTCTGCCTCGCGTCCATGGACAAGTGCAAACGGTGTCATGCGCGTTGTTTACTGCCGGGCGGTATTATAAGCAAATGTCACATAAGGAAGAATTTCGTCCCAGTATTTGTGTTCCACATCAACGTACATCCTCAGCATGTCAGCAAGGGTTTTGTTCAACGGCTCGGTCAGGCCGTTCGTTTGCGGGTGGTAAGCGGTTGATTGCCGGTGGGAGGTACCTGTGAGGTTCGTTATGGCCCGTACAAGGTCGGCATTAAACATGGTTCCCCTGTCTGTAATAAGAATCGACGGAGCGCCGTGGCGAAGAACGATGCCTTCAATGAAAAACTGGGCCACGGAGAGTGCTGTGCAGCGCTGAAGTGCTTTCGTTTCTGCATCCCACGTTAAATAGTCGGTGGCGACAATTATCCACTTGTTGCCTGCATGAGAGACTGGAAAGGGTCCCAAGAAATTCATGCCTATCTGCTCAAACGGCTTTTTCGGTACTTAAACCAGTTGCAGTAATCCAGCTGGTCGGCCCTGCGGAGTCTTGCGTCGTTGGCATTCACGGCACGTCAGTATGTACTGCTTCACGGTGGCGGCAAGGTTCGGCCAGTAATAATTCTGTTTTATCCTGGACGTCATCCGAGCGTAACCCAGGTGGCCAGCCGCGAGGTCGTCGTGGCATGCCCGCAGTACTTCACTTTGGAGACACCCGGGGACAATGAGGAGGTAGTCCCTTCCGCAAGGAGCAAATTTTCACTTGTAAAGGATGTTGTTGCGCAAGAACTTCAATGCGCATGCGAAGGGCCTCGGAACGTTGCTATTTCGGCCTTGTAAAAAGTGTGAAAGAGCCGCCAGTCCTCGTTCCTCCATCTGTTGCTGAGACAAAATGGTAGCGTCCAGCGCTCCGAGGAAGGCCGTGTCGTCATCATCTTCATTGTCGGCGTGCTCGACTGGCGCTCGTGAAAGGCAGTCAACATCAGACTGTTGCTTTCTGGACTTATAAATCACCGTTAGGTCGAACTCCTGAAGTCGGAGGCACCAGCGAGCTAAACGTCCCGTGGGGTTCTTTAAATTGGCCATCCAACACAGGGAGTGGTTGTCGCTTACTACTTTTAAAGGGCGGCCGTAGAGGTAGGGGCGAAATTTTATGACCACCCATACAACAGCCAGGTATTCTTTTTCTGTTGCCGAATAATTGGCCTCCGCCCGAGAAAGGGTTCGGCTTGCATACGCGACGACTCTGTCGGCACCGTCTTGCGACTGTACAAGTACAGCTCCAAGACCGACGTTACTAGTGTCTGTATGGACCTTGGTCGCAGCTTCGTCGTTGAAGTGGGCGAGTACCGGCGGCATTTGTAAGCGAAACCTGAGTTCTTCGAAGGTGGCCTGGTGCTCCCCAGTCCAATGGAAGGGGACATCGTTACGGGTGAGGGAGGTTAACGGGGCCGCGATGTTTGAGAAGTTTTCTATAAACTTTCGGTAATAGGAACAAAGGCCTAGAAATCGTCGAACAGCCTTTTTGTCCGCAGGGGTCGGGAATTTGGTCACCGCCGCTATCTTGTGAGGATCAGGGCTTGACGCCGGCGTGGCTGACAACATGACCCAAGAAAAGTAGCTCCTGGTATCCGAAGTGACATTTTTCTGCTTTCAGGGTGAGACCGGCCGATTTGAATGGCATGAAGAACGGAAAGATAGCCGTCGCAAATGTTCCTCAAATGTGGGTGCAAACATGATGACATTGTCGAGATAAACCAAGCACGTCTGCCACTTCAAGTCAGATAAAACAGTGTCCATCATCCTTTTAAATGTGGCAAGTGCGGAACACAGCCCAAAAGGGGAGAACCTTAAACTCATAAAGACCATCTGGTGTTATGAAGGCGGTCTTCTCGCGGTCGCCCTTATCAACCTCGATTTGTCAATACCCACTTTTCAATTCCATCGATAAAAAGCAACGGGCATGACGAAGCCTGTCGAGGGAGTCGTCGACCCGCGGCAGCAGGTACACGTCCTTTTTTGTGACTTGGTTCAGCTTCGTGTAATCTACGCAGAATCGCAATGCCCCGTCCTTTTACTTTACCAAAACCACGGGGGACGCCCACGGACTCCGAGATGGCTGGATGACGTCGTCTCGCAACATCTGTTCTACTTGGCTTCGGATGGAGTCGTGCTCTGTGGTAGATACAGATACGGGTTTTGGCGAATAGGTCTCGCAGCGTCGGCAGTAATGATGCGATGCTTCGTAAGTGGTGTTTGACGCACAGTAGACGATGATGAAAAACAGTCTTTGAAGTTCATTAGCAACTCACGAAGGGCTCGTTGCTCCGCGTGCTGTAAGCTCGAATTGATGTCAAGGATAGGATCGGGAGCGCCTTCGCCAGGTTCAGTGCCTTCTAATACAAAACAGTCATCGTTGCCCGCGATTTCGTCAAAGTAAGCAATGGTGGCACCCTTAGCAACGTGGCGGCGTTCCTTGCCAAAATTGGTCAGCAATAATTCCGCACGGCCCTCAGTGACGTGCAGCACGCCTTGAGCAACTGCGATGTCATGATCCAGCAAGAGGGCGTCCATGCGCTCGGCGATACCATCGACGGTAAAGTGAACATTACACATCACAGAAACTATCCTGCAGGACTGCGGCGGTATGTTCACATCATCGTCGATACCACGCAACGGCGCACGACGTACTCCATGTTCTGGACGGCGATTTCTGGCGGCGAACTTAATGGAGCGCTCCCCTACATCGATTACAGCGTTGTGCTCACTTCAGAAGTCCATTCCTAGAATTAAATCTTTGCAGCACTCGCGGAGGATGACAAAATTTGCAACAAACTCGGAGTCGCCAATACCAATCCTGGCAGTACATTTGCCCACAGGCGTCATCAGGTGACCACCAGACGATCTAATCTGGAGCCCGAACCACGGTGTCTTTACTTTTCTTAGGCGATCAGCGAGTGTTTGGCTAATTATGGAGTAGTCCGCACCAGTGTCGACTCAAGCAGTTACTTGGTGCCCATCTATGGAGATTAAAATGTCCGCCCTGCCAATTTAACCGATACTTATTCTACTCGCTGTGCGGTGAGACGGCGACGTCATGGCTCCTGTCGGCGGAATAGTGGGTACTGCCGGCAAGGTCGCATGTTCTGCTGGGGGCGCTGCGTGTTCGGTCAACGAGGTCATCGTGTGTTGTATCTTCGTGTCTTCGGTCGTGTCTTCGGTCGGCGGCGTAGTTGGTCCTCGAAGGTCTTGCATAGGCCTGCCGGTAGCAACCTTGCCTCCTGAGGTTGCGGCAGTTAGTTTCCCTGCCCAGGGCTAGGGGATCTTCCACGTGGCGGTCCTCGGGGGTCTCGACGGTCAGGTGACGAGCCGCTAGACGGTGAATGTGAACGTCGGAAGATCGGCGGGGGAGGTGACTGCCAACGTCGGAGGATCGGCGCGGGACTTTGTCTGGCAGCAAGGTGAGCTTCGATTTCCGCAGGTCTTTGGCCAAAGCGAGGTCGTGAGGCGGCGGGTGAAAAGCCACGCCCAATTTCACGGTACGGGCAATGGCAGTAAACGTGGCCTGCTTCGCCACCTCACTGTAAAAGATGGCCGGAGTACGTGGCTGTTGGAGAGTCACCTGGGGAGTAAGTGCTTGCGCCATTACTTGAGGTTCCGAAGCCTGACATCTAGGTGCCGTGAAGTCAAAGTAACCGCACCCTGGAGACAGTCCGCGTTGGCGACGACTAGCCCGATGGACAGGTGTGTGGACAGGACGAGGTTGTTCCGGGCTGGCCGAAGGGGTCCTTTGCATGGGGTAGTCGTACCCTACACCACCACCAGTGTCGCGTACTATAAACATGTAGATGCTGAGCCGGGGTCCTTGAAGGAGACGACCAGGTCAGTGCAAGCAGCCGGAGCCTTTTAGTGGGATAGCTCGAGCACAGGGTTCCAAGCGCGGGCGCCAGAGCTCCGAATGACGATCAGAGAGCACGCGCACTCAACCACTTCGTCCTCACAGTCGTCTCTTGGCGCCGGTTTTAAGAAACACGTTACAATACCAGGGCAATAACAAAAACCCCCTAATCTGCCATACCCAGTTGCCCTAAATGTCCTAAACACATTCCTATGCCACCTAAGCATTCTATGACGAGTCCCTAGTGAACTGGCCTACCATTCTCACTGGCGCTGACGTGTCACCGACGTAGCACGGCTATGACCCAGTGACAGGCATCGTTTAGCGCGGGTTGGTAGTGTCGTTGATCCACCACCTGGCTGAGCTAGGACTGGCATTGTCATACCACCACGCGGGGGGGGAAGGCACTACGCAGCTACCCTTGTGGCAGACCTCACAGCAGGAGGCCCTGAGTAGGTTCCGGGACGTAGCTTTCTGGGACCTTCGAAGCATAGGTCGACAGGGCATGAATGCTGGCCACAGGTACCCGACCACCACCGCTGGGGCCACCAATACACAGGTTGGTGGTGCGACAGGACACTTGTATCCGATACGAGGTTGGCCCATTCTTGCCCAGGCCTGGTAGGAATAGTCGGTGGTATGGCTGCAATCCCCTGGCTTCTTCCTCAGAGATAGCGTGCTTCTTTATACTCCGAGTTCCTTGCGTCTCCTCCCTTAAGTTAGGTCCAGGTTTCTGCAGCTTTGCGGATTGGACCTGTTGTCTTCAGTGGCACGACACTCCATAACTGGTTCTTTGTTCGGCGCAATCGGTGAATCCCCTCTCGGGATTTCTCTTGACACGTGACAACTGTGTTTACATGTTCTTCCCCCTGAATTTGCTCATTCATCTGCTTCATTAGGAGGGTTATCTTGTTATTGAAGTATGCACGATTGCCTTTACCAGCGTCATCAACTCCAACGCCAGAGGATAAATGAAAGTGAGCTTGTTCGTGGCTCTGTGAGTAAGCTATAATAGGTTGAACCCACATAGGCACTCGGGAAACGTGTTATGGCACACCCCAAATAACAGATCACAATGTACTATGACAGTCACATGTGGATGGAAAATTGGAGTTCACAGCGCGAGCTACCACCAGAGCACTCGTACACATTCTGGGGCAAGAAGAGCTTCTTCAGATCATCAGGTGGCAGCGCATCGGCCAGTGCCTGTGCTGCCAGTGCTAAAGAATCGGTCCACATTGTCAGTGGCCCTGAATCAGCGGGGCTATGTATTAAAAATAGACAAGTAGTCAGCAAAATTTGATGAAGTTTATTAAATTTCAGACGCTCCAAAAACCAGTTAGAAAGAAATAAGCAATGCTGGTCCTTTTCATATACAATACTCCCTGATGGTACACTTACTGGTCTGTGGGGATAGAACGTGCCTGTTAGTTTTACCTTTCGGGTCATTTCTTTGTCCTGCTTGTGCACACATGGTAGTCATCAATGCATTGCACAAAGAAAACAAAACACATTAAACACATGAAGAAATTCAGGATACGGCTCCGCGAACGAAAAAAAACGAGCATAGCACAATATCAGAACGATTTCTTTTTAATTTTGCACCTGTTGCGCAACAGTCAGGACCGCGGGTACTTACAGGTAGCAATGCAAAACACGCTCCTAGCGGGACGACCCCGTAAAGCGGTATTCCCCGACGGAGGCGCCGAGGCGGATATGTGACGTCAACAGCACGTCACCGGATTATCCGGCTGGCGGCGCATCCACACGCATGGAGGGTACGCAGAGTGACTAGCAGACGACCAGCGCCGACGAACAGGTTCCATTCCCGCCGAGGGCCACCGCGGTCGAGCGAAACATGCGGATGCATTTTTCTTTCCCGGAGCCTCCGCAGGCTATCCCCACCGAGGGGCGAGCCTAAAGCCAGTCACGTGAGTGGGTCCCGCGGGCCCGAAAGAGAGGGTTTCTCCGTCGTGTGAATCCCACTTAAACCGCACAAAATAGGCAGCGCTACACGTATGTCACACACTCTGTTGTGTGAGTCGGTATCCAATAATCGTAGACGCCATCGCCACGGAGAGCCGGCCAGCGCATATAAGACGGGCGAGCTGACACGCAGACAGTGATGGAACAGGCACAGGTAATTGAAGGCAAACCACGGGATGTACACAGTTTCACAACTCCATAGGACACACTGCCACACTGACACAGACGAGCTAACTCAACGAGCTATTCGCCGCGAGCTCGACATGTAGGTGGCGACAGCGTCGCTCTGCTAGTGTGGATGCTCCGCTGAGCGGCCCCTAAGAATGCACACTGTGGGTGCTCTTCGTGCCTTTTTCTGGCCGTATGTGCGCACGACAGGTGCAAACAAGAGTGGTATGCTGTAGTTCGGTTACTCAACGTTCAATGTATAGTATGGAAGCGGCAGTCAGTTTTCATTATTACGCCAAAAAAAACGCGACGACTCATCGGGAATCTCAGAATGGCCGTAATTGTGACAATGAACTTGTACGCTGTGGCTTGTAGCAAGCTCGATCTTAAATTTCCAGACTATGGCTTTGAGCCTTCAATAAAAGCATAAATAGAAACAAATCAGGAAGCCTCGATCTCTGAAATTCAGTTTACAACGGCAATCTCAATTGATTTCACTGGTAACATGACGCATTCTTGCGTTTGTGGGATGCTCTGAAATGGTAACACTACTTAACTGCCCCGAAATTCCTTCGAAGAGCTTACGATATTTTTTGTGTGTTCAAAAGGCAACATAAAATTACTGAATTTTGGATAAGCGCAGAGATATAAATGTAACCGCTCTAACGGGTCTTTTGCATGAAATTTTAGCGACTCTGAAGGAAGGTTTTATGAATAACGGTTTCGGATCACTTATTTACGGCTTTCGTCGCAAGTGAACTTGCGAATTGAATTGTCAACGCACGCAGTACAATCAACATCTCATGTTTAGCTAGGTTTTCGCAAAGTGACAAGCAGGATTACAGTGTGCAAACCAAGCTTCTGGGACCTCACAGTGAGCACAAATTTTCTGTGACGGCTGCTCTGTTGACGATTTGCGTTCCTTTTAAAATCTAACAGGTGCTTGCTAACAGCGAGATGTGTTAGCATTCTTGCGTATAAGGTCGCTTACGAACCTTATTTTAGCTTTCTTTAGAAAATATGGAAAAGTACCAGCCCTAAAGACAAGATTTATAATATGGCTAAGAGTATTTATGATTAAATCAGCAACTAACTTCAAATGGCGAATGGAAATGTTATCTAGGACTGGGCTCGTATTTTTCACCATGCCAAGCGTAGTGAGCACTTCTGGTGTAACTGGGAACAAAAAGAAAGATTGGGAAGCACGGGGCAACCAAGTTGCACATTAAAGGCTGAGTGGTATTGGGATAATGGATGAAAAATACTCGCCAAATGCACCAGCAATATGAGGTGTCATAGCAATGTCATAGCAAATTGGCAAGGAGGATGCAGAGAGTTCAGTGTCCCTTTAATGCATTGAGCACTTCATGTCATTTTTTGTGCACGTGGGGCATGGGTATTACTCTGGTGCCAGCCAAGAATGAGTTGTCTTGTTTGAGTTCCTGCAGATGATGACTGCTAGGTGGAATGTAATGTAGATGAGTTGTGTACATGGCGTTTGAACGGGTTATAGGGAGACAGTTCTGCTGAAGGTAGAAAACGAGTTAGAAATATCTGCTGCTAGCACACCTGTTGTAGCAAGGTTACACTATAGTTCTATATCCTTAGTGGTAGGGGTGTGTGTTTTGCACATACTGTGCTCACCACCGCTGTTATGACATGCAATCTCTTTGTTATAGAGCTGGCAAAATGGGCCTTTGGAACAGCAATAGATACTATAAAAATGCGTTTCATAAAAAGATAACGGACCTGTATTTTAGAAAAAGGGGACGTGTTCATTTCAGAACTTTGTCAGTATAACTTTTGAATCTTTTTTTAAAATGCGAGTGGCACTAATTAGTGCCTGTGAGAAACTAATATCCGCAAGACATGTATGGAACATCCAGAGTGGGAGTGTCATAGCTACTGAAATGCTATCTAGGGCAAAAGGACTGAAAAATGCACTAAATTAAAATGGGAAAATGAGCTAGCTAGTGCAGTAAATATTTTGAAAATAAATGCAAACGTAGACTGGAACGAAGAAAGGGAACAAGAAGCACTTGTTTTCCCTTTCCTCTTCCTTGTCCAATTTTGTGCTCTTATTTTCAATTATAAAAAATGTGTGCATGGTTCATCAGTTTGGATGACCATGAAACTGTTTAATCAGTAGCCTGCCAAAGGCATGTCTGGTGATCAATGGTCTCTACGTCATCATCTGTGGATGTGAAACTGGCACTGGGCTTACAGCCAATCCTTTTATTGTTTCGTGCATGCAAATTTATCTGTGGTTGTGTTTCTTTGCTTCCAGAAGGCACAACACCGACAGAAGCCGTACTGCGTGCAACATCCTCGACGCGTGACAGTCGTGTTACACAATGTGGGGGGGTGCAGCCTCCAACCGGGTTGTATCTTGCAGCCAAAAGACGCAAGCCGCCGTTACTACCAGTGCCAGAGGTACATCCCCAATTTGATGTCGCTGCCAGTCTGCATTATGGACTGAATTTTTTTTGCAGGTACACAGTACGCTGTGACATTGATCAGTGCAAGCTGCCAAACCGAAAAGACATTTCCAGGTTAGATTTCATGGTTTTTCTCTTCATATGAGCGTTTTCTCCTCATATGAACACGGCTGTAAAAAACAAGTTTGTGTTATAGTTTTTTATCCCTTTCATTACTTTTTTTATTGCGGTAGTATGGCCATTGGCATAAATACTATGTCTCAAGTATACGTTAACTCCACTTTCACGAAGAAAACGCAAGGAGGGAGCGATGGTGGGGTCCCCATATTCGCCGATGAAGGTCAGGTGGTCTGCCAGGGTGGAGGCCTGTGCCTTGAAGGTGTCGTGTTCTTGCCGCTTCCAATGAACGGCACGTCCACAGCAAATGTTCTGTGTCCGCATCTTCGGTAGGAGCCATGCAAAAGGGGCAGTTCTGTGGGTCATGGTAGTGTGGTGGCCACTCCAGGTAAGAGCGGTAGAGAGGGCTACACCAACATAAAGTCTTCGCAACAAGACCTCCTCCGAGTCTGCTAGGGAAGAGAGTCTGACGCCACCGTTCCACCAGTGGGATTAGAGCTCGTGTGGCGCGACGAAAATCTTTCTTCAGGAGAAACTGTCCTGGGGTGTCTAGTGTCAGTACAGGCAATGGTCATGGGACAAATGCAGTGTGGCTGGCACCATCCGCCGCAATGTGAGCAGGGAGCGTATTTCGCCGGGCCCACGAGAGCCACAGAGGGCAGTGGTACATATCCAGTGTGTCATGAATGTCCCTCGAAATTGCTCAGTTGCTATTTAATCGACGTAAATCACGTATGGCCGCCGTTCAGTCTATAAATTTGTAAAGTATTACTTCTAGGGGCTTGAGAAGACCAGGAGTTAGTGCTTGCAAGCCGTCCCGGATGGCCGTAAGCTCGGCCAGCATAGAGAGCAGGGTGCGGCGTGTTTCTTAGAAACACGTTTGACAGGACTCTGGGTGGGAAGGCCATTGTAGTGTTGTGGTCACCATGACATCCTTGGCCCCAGTGTCCACAAATGCCTGCACCACCTGGGGTTGAGACTGAGCTGCCAGATCTTGTGCAACCGTGAAGAGCGTGTCAGAATGTCCGTTGGATTGATTGTGCACCCACATACTTCATTCATGGCAGTCTGGAAGCTATGAACATATGTTCTTTGTGAGGAATATAAATTCTTCCAAGCGTGATGCTGCTATTTTGAGGCTGGAAAACAAGATGTGTTCATAAAGTGCCGAGCGTTCAGCTGTGCAGACGTCGGAACGATTCAGGGTACTGATTACAGATTCTAAGCGATATTTTTACCTAAGGAACGAAAAACATCAGGGTTGAAAATCTGGCCTTTTTGAGTACAGTTGCCAGGTTACATAAAAGGCAAGGTTTAATTTAGTTTTAAAATTTGCGTAATTTAGCTTGCTGAATAGAAGCCGAATGAATCAATTTATTGTTTCCATGGGAAGGAACGTCGACTAGCTGGTGTATTTTGTCTCACCTAAGGGGGGCACCGGAATGCCTGCTGGTGTGGAGGGGGATTGCGAGAACAGGCAGGCTAGGAAGGGGAGGAGGAAGAGTAGGAGAGGATACATATAAACAGGACTATACGCTAAAAATAAACAAACAGATAAAACACTACTGACACAAACACACAAAAATAACACGTCCACAGCCCAGTTTGCTAAATATGCAGAAAACAGTGCCGAGAGGAGTTCCGAGGCGTGCAGGTAAGAACTGAGAGCTTCGTGGACTCCATCCCGCTTTTTGGCACTGCCCGGCAGCCACCAAGTCTCTTCGAAGGGCCGAGCCCTTCCTCTGAAGAGTGGCCAGCAGTTCAGCCCTCCTTCACACAAACTGAGGCCACTCAAGGACCAAATGCGGCAGGGGTGCATACGGTTGCCCGGCAGTGCTGGCACGATGGGCCGTCAATCAGCCCCAGGCAGTGTTTTTTTTCGGGTGTTCACACGCACACGGTGTGAAGAAGCAGGACAGCCAAGCATTGCTGACGTGACAGCCGTTAGGCCCGCACGGGTGGCGGGGTCTCCACCGGCCAACCACGTTTCTGGGTGCAGGGCCCGCACATGCCACTGGATCAGGAGGCAGTTGTCTTGGCCTAACACCCACTGCAGTCATAGGTGAGCGCCCTGTTTAGCCAGACGTGCCGCCTTTGCTCGCAAGGCCTGCTTGAAGGGTGAGCATGGGTCACCCTCCCAAATCTGCAGTAGTGCCATTCGGAAATCGCACAGCAGGGCACAGCGCTCGTGGTTGGCTCCAGCTCCGGTGGCAGGTCCAGACCAAAGCCTACGCCCATCAGCTTGGGTGTGGCGGATGATGCGGCCTAGTGCAGCCGGGACTGCCTGCTGGCCTCCGCCAGCACAGTTGCTGCTGTGGCCAAACACTGCTTGCTGCCCCATAGAGCCGTCTGTGTAGGCTAGGGTGTGGCTTTCCAGGTCACCCCAGATGACGGCCTGGGACACCTGCAGCTGCTCGCAGTGCGATATCCGCCGCTTGCAGCGCAGGCCCGGGATCTCCATGTGCACCTCGGCCACCAGGATCGGCGGCGGCCAAGAGGAGGCTGTGTCAAAGGTGGCCACCACCTGCTCATACAGCGCCAGCATGAGCCCTCTGCAGGAGCGGCGATGTGTGCGCTGCCGTTGCAGCAGGGGGCTGCCCCCTTTTGCCCACCGCAGCTGGCCAATTTGGCCCGGGTTGGCTGCTCCACCGTTGTTTGGAGGAGTCCATGCCCCCGCCTCAGCCAGCGTCTTCACGCACTGAGAGTCTCAAGGCAGGCCCAGGCTGATTCGGACGCCCCTGTGTTGGCCACTCTCCAGCTGCCACCAAGTGGGCTTGTGCAGGGTGGCCAGCGGCTGCACGTACATGAGCCCCACGGCCGAAGCATTACACAGCCGCAAGGTCGTTTGCTGCGAGCAGCTGCTGTCCTGGTCAGCCACTATCTTCCACACAGCCATTGTGGCCATCTGTGCCCTGGCTCGGAGCTCCTTTGCAGCCTGGCGGAAGTTGACGCAGTGGTCCAGTGTGAGCCCCAGGTGCGCACACTGGTCTTTCCAGCTGAGCCCCTCACTGTCGATGTGCCGGCACCTGGCCCCGCGACAGGATGGGTGTCTGGGTGCATCAGCACAGCCTCCGTCCTGCTGGCCGATGCTGCAGTCCAACGTTGGCAAGCTTGGCCCACACCACATCTAGGGCTGCCTGCAGCTGCAGCATGAGCTTATTGGCAGTCCGCCTTAGGTCCTAGTGCCTGGGCGTTTACAAGGCGCTGCCACCTGGATACGGCAGCGCTCCCGGCACACCCACCTACTGTCAAGTGCCGAAATGGCAGTGATTCGCACCTGCACCGGGTGGCCTGTCGGGAACGCCTTGACGGAGCTCCACAGCTCGCTCGAAGTGCCGGACTCCTGCAGCAGCCCTGACGTCTAGTAGCACCAGGGCAGCCACGTGCCTGGTAGCCTGGGCGTGCTCCAGTGCTGCCATTACATGTAATGGAGTCCGTTTTAGCCTGGTGCTGCTAGAGTCCTGTGAGCTGCCCCGGGATAACTCCTCTTTTTCCGTGGTGGCCTCCACCCTGCAAAGTGGTGCCTGCTTCAGCAGCTTGCAGTCGCAGGAGGTGAAAGCCACAGGGAAGGAGGCCACAGGGAAGGAGGCCACGATGGCCCTGAAACCCCTGCCTGGCTTGAGGAGGGGCCGCAGAATAGCCAGCTTTCAGTCGGGCGACAGCTGCCCTGTCTCCCAAATGCGGTTATAGGCTGCCAGCAGCCTCACGAACCCCAGCTTGTCTGGTTGCGAACCATCTGGTATGTGAGGCCGTTGGCCCTTGGCGCCATCTTTCGCTAGTAGGTGCACAGTGCACCATGTAGTTGAGCTCTATGATGGGAGCATCGTTGAGTAGATGGTATCCCTCAGACTGCTCTGGTGCAGCAACTGGAGGCCTAGCTTCTGCCTGGTGGGGGGCAGGAAGTGCTCCGCAAAGAGCTGCTCAGCCAGCTGCTCGTAGCTGGCATTCTTTCTGATGGTCCGGGCGGCCAGGGGGTAGTGGTTTCCACAGGGCTTGAGGACCAACTGCAAAAATGCCCCAGACAAAACTGGTGTACCATTGGTGTACCATCGGCAGACCGCTTCACATGGTGGTACCCCCATCCAGTGAGTCCGGGCTCCCAAGTGCTGTGCCTTCCTCCCCGTCTGGTTCTGCTTGGCTCGCTGCTACTCCAGCTTCAGGTGCGACGGGGAGGCACCCTTGGCGATGGAGCACTTTCGCGTGGCTTTCCTGCCACTGTGAAGCAGGCCATCAACCCCGTGAACCTCCTCAGCAAGGCAGCGTCAGAAGTGGTCTCAGTGGGTGACAGGGACGTGGTGCAGTGCGGGTCGGCTGTCCGGCTTCCAGGTGGTGCAGTGTGCAGCAGGTTGTGGTCAGAGCCTCACGTGCTGGACTCCCGCATCCAAGTTCCAAGTGGCGTCAACCCTGGCTGACACCAGGCTGAGGTCTATTACCGTGGTAGTGCTGCTCAGCGCAGTCAGGTTGAGGTGCCGCATGGTGCAGCATATCCCACAGGTGTTCTCCACGTGCATCCGTCTGACCATCCCCCCACATAGTGTGGTGTGCGTTGAAGTCGCCACAAAGCAGATCCCGGGCAGCACAGAGGGATACACCTGCCGATTCAGGAGTTTCGAGTCCCAGGGTCGGCGGGGTGCACATACCCACTGCACACAGTCACGTCACCACCAAGTCACAGCAACTTGGACTTAGATCATGATACACTCTACAAACTAACAAACTAAATTCACGTTCTTCCAGGCACAAACATGTCATGGCTTTGTTTCTGCTAAGTGAACAGATCGCGTCGGCCGACTGGCACCCAGCTGACTAAATGCCGGGCTGACTGATTCTGTCGGAGGGTCGGTGGGCCATGCAAGTAGTGCAGTAAAGCCAAGTGATCTTGCTTTAAAGGGACAGACAACCGATTTTTGTCGAGTATATGTTCACTGTCCCAAATGAAAGGACATCACTTCAAACACCTTAATCCGAAACGGTTTTGCTGACAGCACCGTAGAACTTTTTAAAATCGAAATTTTTAGATCTACGAGCCGTATGTGTCCTCTCGAAAAATGATGCTGGCAACCACGACACCCAGTAGCGCGGCAACATACTTTTGTCTGTATGCGAAATGAAAAACGATATTTAAAAACTTGTCCCCAGCTAAAACAAGTGTGAATCGCAGGGTTTCGTATTCCTTTATGTGTATTTTTAAATTCAACAGTCAATTTTGTACGAATGCACCATCTGTGGGGACAGACAACAAGTAGCATTTGTCTTCAGATTGTGGCAGGTCCGAAGTTCGATTCTCCCCGGGCGCGTCTTTTTATTTTTGCTGCCGTTGGCGTATTTGGAAACTGAAATCAAATATTTTGGCAGAACAAATGCCCCTGACTCAGGCAGAATCGTCAGAGCTACTTCACTGGGTCTGTTTACTGAATGCTGCCGTTGATTCTGGGCATGGAGGCTCAGTTAGCCACACTAAGAGCAACCCAGCGACGGCGGGCAGCGTGTCGTAAAAATGTTCAAAATAATGTTTAAAAACACATATACAATTTAAACTTATACGAATACTTGTGTTAAGAGGTTTTCAATACGTAAATAAACGTTTCAGCAGTTACAGTAGCTGCTAGGTTTGCAGGTCACGTGACAGGGGCACATATTGTAGTGTCAAGTTTCGACACTACGAACCGCTACCCTTCCGATTTCAAGAAGTTTCCGATTTCAAGAAGTTTGCTGCCAAATTAAATTTACTTCCGCCAATTTGTGTATTAATTGCTTGTGGTTACCGGGCTTTATAAAACGCTGGCTTTCATGTGAACTAAAGAACACATACGCGACAAAACTCGGTTGTCTGTCCCTTTAACATTATAGGAAACATCATAGAAAATCGGCGAGGAAAATGCAGAGAGAAGGACAACATCTTCAGATTGATTTTCAAGCTGAATAAAGTCGCGTAAATGCAGCGAGAGTGGTAGAAACACAGCCTATATCCTCCAGACTACAATATGCGCTAGTAATCCCGCAATATTTACGAATCACTTTAGTGGCCCTTTAAAGTCAGTCCTGTGCAGTGCTCTACTTAAAACTAAGTGTTTGCAGTGAAATTGAGTAGTCAGAGAGAAGCGAGACGTTTTACTGAAGTCTGTGGGAACATTGTACGTCAGTCATTGTCTTTAGCTGCTCTGACAATTAATTTTTTCAGTTCGAAAATTGGACAGAGCTCAAGCTTGTGTCTTGGAGCAGTTCTCTGCTTCAGAAGATGATGCTGACATTGCGGTAGAAGGTGGTCTTCGCACCTGCTGCTGCCGCCCATGTTCTGGCAACACAGGGTAAGTTGCAATGCTTGCAGTGCGATTTGTGGACCAAACACTGTCTTTACAGCTCAGGCTTAAACAGGGTGTCTAGAAAATTGCCTAGTAATTCAATTTCCCCGACTTTTCCATGTTTTCTATGACCATTTTAAACGAAATTCCCTGACCTATACAACAGGCACCATTCTGTGGAAATGGTCCGTGAAGCATATAAAAAGCATATACAAAACACATTAACTTCAGTTTGAGGTTTGCTTGCCTTCTGTTACGGCTTCAGAGGGTTTATTTCATCTTGAGGGATAGAAGCTTCAAGTGCGCTTCAGCAAGCACCTTTTGCTTTTTTTTTATTGTCCTGGCTCGACATGCAACGTGAACCGCATGGTGCGTTTTTGCACGCGATTCGGGCGCGTCGGCGTTGCGCGTGCTATTTTTTGACGCCCGCGTCTACGATTCGCGCGCGCGGCAGCTTCTGCCTCGCTCAGAAAATGACGCGCGTCGCGCGAGGCAGTGGGAGGAGCCTGCCGACTTGCGCCAATGGAGAGCCGCACGCCTCATGGCGGCAGTTTCGAAGCTCTCGAAATGTTTAGGCTTACCACCCTGGCAGGTATTGCATGGGCACTTTCACTAGCGGCGCGGATTATGTTTTTCGCCCACATTATAAGCTTCTTTACCTCACAAGCAACTTCGTGCGTGCCTTCTGTGGCATTTTTGAGCGCTTAGAAGCGGTCGTTCGAGCTTCCGTCACCAGTTCCCGGTAGAAGCCGCCGCCATGTTTCCGCCAATGGCAGCACCGCGCGCAGCGTGCAGGCGGTTCTGCGGCAGCGTCAGAGCGTCTGTGACTATGCGCGGCGCATTTTCGCGAGCAGAAAACGCCCCACGCGGTTCACGCTAAACCACGTCATGTTCCTTTTTGATTAGGTAATTCTGGCTCCTGATGTCATAAGAAAGAAGTTCTATCAAGATTAGCTCCACAAAAAGCGCTTACTTTTAAAATTCGCTGGAAAAAAAGCGCGTTGTGCGTGCGATTTGGGCACCACTTACATCGACCCTCTGCGCAAGTGCAACCAGCAACCTAAGCCAGCTGCGAGCTGCGTGAGCCGCACGGCGAGGTGCCTCCTTTCCTGCACAAGCAAGTGCGTTTGTGCCTTGAGTAGCATTTTAAAGAGCGGTTAGATGCGGTCGTTGAGCTACCGCACTACTCCGCGGCCGGTGCAGCCGCCATGTTGCCGGCCGCCTGCCGCTCGGCACGCACCGTGCAGGTGGTTTTCGCGGCTGCGTCAGCGCGCCCCGTGCGCGACGCGTTTTTGCTACGCAGAAAAACCAGAAAACGTTTCATGCGGTTCACGCTTTCGTCGCGCGCGAACGTGTTGCGTTCGTTAACTTCTTGGGGGCCCCCAACACTGGTTTCCCCTATTCTGAAACTGTGGGCAGGCCCCGAAGTGGTTTTCCCTGACTGGTACTACTTGATTGAAAAATTCCCTGACAATTTCCCGGTGGCGCAAAATTCTCTGACTTTTCCCGGTCGCTGACACCCTGTTAAAACAGGCATTCATTTTGCTGACTGTAGATGTGTTGCTACAGGACACTGACAAGACAAAGAGAAAACACATTTTATTGAGTGTTTCTTAAGTCAGAGGATACTCATTGCTGCAGGCGTAAATTGGGCAGCAATGTCGGTTGGTCGGGTGACCATCGTGGTTTGCACACTTGTGTCCGGGCTATGCATTGCTACCTCCCACTGCTCATCAGATGTAAATGGTGAAAGTTATTTTCAGAGCAGGCCCATATTGTGGCTGTGGAGGTGCACGGGGGCAGGTGCAGTGGGGATTTATATTCTTTCCTTATTAACTGGTTCACTGTGTTTAGTTTCGCAGTGCTTGGGTGTAGATAGGGTAAAAAATAGTTTATTCTGCTCATATCAAATGTTTGTACCAGCCTGATGCCCTCCTCTTCCTTTAAACTTCCGCATCGGTTTGAAATCCACTGAATCAGACCGATTGTTTGGTTTATATGTCTTTAGATTGTCCTGAGAAATTTAGTGCATGCCCTGGTCTGAATTTTTAGGCCTAAGATTTTTGGTGATGAGACCCTTGAATCATATTTTTGAAGATGTGTAATTTAATGTTGGCAAGTGGCTGTTTCCTTCGTTTTATAAGGATTAGAAAGCTTCCAGACTCATTGGCTAAACATGATAATCCGGCCTTTTCTGCTTCTATTGCCACCTGTGAAACCTTTATTATACGGGCTGCGTAATATATCATGGAAAAATATAACCGAGGAGAGGAATATTAAAAGCACCAAGTAGAAAATATGAAGCTATACAAGTGACAGAGAATATGAGAGGCACTGGAGCCAGTCACACTCGTGGGCAACAAAGCGTGAAGAGTCAAAACAGAATCTTGTTTACCAAATGATCGCACAATTGTCCCATGTGTTGGTCATTAGGTATGCAGCATGTATTTTTCCTTTTGGTGGCCTTTGCAAGGTAGGGTACGCACTCGAATTTGCAGTAAAAGATGGCGAGGTTACTATTGCCTGTACCAGTTTTCAGGGACTTAATGATGTCACGACTCGTCATTTAGGCAGTGCCCGATCTGATGTAAATCACTCTACCCGTGAGCAGAATGTCGGACATGGCACCACACTTCCATGGAATGAGGAGTTTGTTTTGTTTTTGTAAGCAAATGGTGTCTGTCAGCTCTTTTGAGTTCATGTGTCAGCTAAGAGCAATGAGTCTGGTTCACACAAAAACACATCAATGCCAGCACATTCTGCCACCTTCCCAAGCCAGTGGGAAACATTTAAATGTTTCCTGCGAATTAACATGTTCAGTGCCTTGTGGGTCACTGGTAAGTTACCGCCTGGGTTCCTACACGGCAGTAAAGTTACGACCATGACTCTGCTTGCAGATGTGATATCTTCATCATACTATCACAACTGCTATAAGTTGGAGTTTTTGTTGTGTTTTGTGCATGAGTTAAACATATTCTTTTGTGAAACTTGTGATTAAATATTTTCAGTTGACTATGTTTTAAAGGGACCCAGAAAAGCTTTTTGTAAAAGTTACAGAAAAGCTGTATTGTCACGTAGCACCAACAAAGCGATGCAATGCCGTTGGTATTATTGATCTACATCCAGTATTAGCTGCGCGGGAAGCAATTAAGTGCACCTCTCCCCCCTCGCCGATCGATTCCGCCTCCCTCTCTGCTTCTTTCAAAGCTGCTGGAAACACTGGGAATAGCCTTGTGACATCGCGACGCTCGACTTCCGTTCTGCACTAGCTACAATCCTGCTCCTAGGCATGTGTGTGTCAATCGCTGCGGACCTGCCTTTGCCTCGGGATCGCGCGGGAAGGAGGAAGAGCAGCCGGAAGCCAATGGCAGTGACGTCGGCAGCCAAACTCACCGGCGATTGGGCGAATCAGGAGGGCGGCTCGCAGTTGCATCAGCCGCGATCGGCTCACTGCGGCGTTGAGCTTATCGGCTGAGAAAGGCTACCTTCAAAAATTGTTTAAAAATTATCCGTAGAACGTATGGGGCTCACACTTGGCTCAAAAATCCCCCGTTATGTGTTCTACCACCTGAATGCATTTGATTGCCACCTTCACAAAGCTTTTCTAGGTCCCTTTAAGAATCTTTCATTTATTTAAAAAGAGTACTAGCGTTTTGTAGGCATTTTTTCTAATGTTAAAATTTTTCGAATTCGAAAAATTTTTCCGAATGTTAGCATATTTTGGTATGTTTTGGTCATCGAGTTGGCATATATGCAGTCTTTATTATTGAACAGTTTATTCCAATACTGTGTCTCATTTTTTCCACTTAGGAATTTTTGCTCTGACGGCAAGAAAATCCTGTTTGGAGGGAAGCTGTATTCCTGCCTTTCCTGTGAACAACTCAACCACCAGACCACTCATAGCGAAGGGTGTGCCACTACGACGCTTCACATCTGCACTGTTTGCAAAAAAGCCTTCAGTGGAAACCGCAGCTTTGGCCAACATATGAAAATGCACTCCAGCAAGGATTCCCACGGGTGTCAAGCCAGTAATGGGCAATTTACATACACAACTACCCTGGTTATTTATGCAAGTGCACACTCTGGTGAAAGTTTCCACACGTGTAGCATCTGTCGAAAGGTCTTTGCTCAAAAAGCTAGCCTGGTGGCTCATGAAAGATTGCACTGTGGCAATAAAAAGCCGTATGTGTGTGGTATCTGTCGGAAGAGCTTTAAGTTTAGAAGTAACCTCGTTAAACATGAAAGACTGCACTCTCGTGAGACGCCCCATGTGTGTAGCATCTGTTATAAAGGTTTCCCTTTAAGTGGCCAACTGGCTCGTCATGAAAAGTCGCACTCTGCTGACAGGCGCTATGTGTGCAGTATTTGTAATAAGAGTTTCGCTAGGAGCTCCGATCTGGCTGTTCACAACAGATTGCACTCTGGCGAAAGGCCTTACGTGTGTAGCATCTGTAAAAAGAGCTTCGCTAAGAGATCCGATCTGGCTGTTCACAACAGATCGCACTCTGGCGAAAGGCCTTACGTGTGTAGCATCTGTAAAAAGAGCTTTACGACTAGCGGGACATTGACTCGTCATGAAAGGCTGCACTCTAGTGGAGGGCCTTATGTGTGTAATATTTGTCAAAAACGTTTTCAGGAAAATTGCGAACTGGCTGAGCATGAAAGCCGCCACTCTGGTGAGAGACGCTATGTATGTAGCATCTGTCAGAAGAGTTTTTCTCTAAGAAACAGCCTGGCCAGGCATAAAAGAGTGCACTCTGTGGAAAGGCCTTATGTTTGTGGCATCTGTCAGAAGAGTTTTACTCAAAAAGGCAGCCTGAACAGACATGAAAGAGTGCACTCAGGTGCCTTACATGTGTAGCTTCTGTCCGAATACTTTTTCTTAAAGGACCTACCTGGAAAGGCATGAAGTATTGCACTCTGGCAAGAGGCCCTATCATTGTAGCATCTGCCAGGAGGGCTTTGCCCGCAAGCAGTCACTTGCACAACATGAGAAAATGCATACCAGCAAAACGCCCGCCTAATAACAGGTAGAAAAGAAACATTGGTAAGTCACATTGACAGTGCATCAACGAAAAAGGTTATCCAGATATTTGCACTGGCATACATATTTCACTGTGATAGATGTCAAGGGATTGTATGCATTGCAGAAGCTTTCTTCACAAGCATATTTTGGCCATGCATGTCGTGGGACAATGAGAAGGGGCTTCAGTTCTAAGGTGTCGTCTAAGAGGGCTTTTTGAAACAACTGATTTACTATGACTGACAGCGCTCTTCGATAATCACTGCATCAGTGTTATCATTATAAACAGTTATGCTACCAAAAATTGGCTTAGCAACCACTTCACAGACCGTAAATAGCCCCTTTAAACAGAAACCTCTGAAAAAAAACCAAACACTTAAATCGAATGTTGCTGTTTTTGAAATGGTAAAAGCTGCATGTACTGTAAGCTTTCACAAAAGTTTGTAAAGTGAAACCTAAAAGCCATGAAAAATGTATACTGGTGGATAAGTGTAATTTGTACAACCAAGAAGAGATTTCCAAAAGATACCTTGGTTCCACGATTTTAACTGCAGTGATGATTCCTTCATGTGTGTGTCTCTGTGATGCACCTAAAGGTGCTGTGCTGTGGGGTTTCACTTTACACTGCGTATATTCTTGATCAACCTCACTGCAAAGGAGTCTAAGATCACTTCATGTGTTAAAAAAAAATTACTTTAGATTTCTCGACATGACTCTTGCCATCTGCGCTGCTGACTTTTTCTGATTTAATTTTTTGTACTATTTGTTTGTATGATTAACACGTTTTTTCACGGCCTGTATCTTCTGACTATTTTTACCTTTTCCCCGTGATTTCTGTGCCGTCTTTGATTGTATCCGAGTCATGTTTTCTAATTCTTGTTTTCTTCCTTTTTGTTCACCTGCATTTTGGGGCATAATGCTTTTTTATCTTTGATCTATGCGAAATCTGTGGGAGAGGCTTTTGCCCTGCAGTGGCCGTGGAATGGCTGATGATGGCGACTTTTCTTCTTTAACTTACCTGGCACCCGTGCTACCATATGTACGTCATTTTTCTAAGATGTAGCTTGTATCTTGCTTCGTTACAATATTTTTAAAGTGAGACTTTTTTTTCACCCACTCATATGCTGATGTACAGGTTTTTGGGCGGGTCAGTTTGGCTTCGAGCAACTTCTTTCCCAGTTTTGTTTAAAGTTTCATGTATTAGTCATGGGAAATAAAGTTGCTTCGTATGATTTGTGTCAATCGGAGCAGTGTTGACATGCTAATGTCAAGAAAGTTTCCGATATTTTTTAGTGCGACCACAAAAATGTACATCAGGGCGTCTTGCTGCATCATGACTACTAAAATAACTATATTGTCCATAGCCAAGGACGACGCAGGGTTTGTTGAAGGGAACGAACGTTTATTGCGGTGAAATTGTGCTCCTCAAATACCCAAAGAAAATTCCGTAGCAGTGACGAAGGAATCAACATAATGGTGTGCGCGGGCGTGTCGACAAATCGACTACCGCAGCCTGCCCTGTGAGCATCTTTCGGTGCAATTGTTGCTCGAAGTTGCAAATTACATCGAGAACATCGATGATCAAGAAAGGATTATTTCAGAGCTAGTGATGTCAGGGGTGAAACACTCTCCCTGTTAAATAACATAGCCTTTGCAACATTAAAAAAAACGAAAGGATAAACACACTCCTCTTGGAAACTCACCATAACACAGCCGGGTGCTGCTGGTGAGGTACAAACAGATGTAAATAAACATGACTCTGCGGCATTACCCCCCTCTAAGTGCATCGAGCCGATGCTACAATAAAATGGCAGTGCAGAAAAACAAGTCCATCATCTTGCATAGTCAGCCTGACGCGAACGATGCGGATGACTTTAGGACCATGGGCGTCTTGGCAATGTGCCGGAGGCACCTGTAAATAAGTTAGCCAATCGCATGGTTAAATTCGGTACGGCCCGAAATGCTCTTGCAGAAGTGGAACTGCTGCTCCAATTGCTCCAAGCTGCTCCCAAAGGGTCATCCTGCTCCATGCTGCTCCAAAACCGTGTGCTCCATGTCAGCTCCAAACAGTCGCAGGGTAATGGTGGTTTCTCCTGGAAACAAAAACGAAATTGAATGTATTACTCCCATTTTCTATGATGCAGCTTCTGCTATCTTTCCACTAATGTTTCGCTGACTCGCACATTGGAAAAACACTTCCAGTGCGGCAGAAAAGAAAGTTTCTTGTATAGTGTATGACGGATTGCTCGCTTATTTCAAGGACATTCTAGTCCAGGAGTTGAATACACCGGAGTCTTTTTCACAATCCAAATTGACGAGGCACCAATTTCAGAACAGCGCTGCCAAGCTGATTTGCTTGAGATACTGTTGTGACAACAAAGAGTTGTTGAAGATTTGCGATCATTCCACCTGGGATCAGCAAGCGGAGATGTTATCGTCTATGCTGTGAAGGAAGCAGTTTAAAGGGACAGACAAACCGATTTTTTTCGCGTATATGTTCTCTAGCTCAAATGAAAGCCAGCGTTTTATATAGCCCGGTAACCACAAGCAATTTTTAAACAAACTGGTGTAAATAATTTTAATTTGGCAGCAAACTTCCTGAAATCGGAAGGGTGGCGGTTCGTAGTGTCGAAACTTGACACTACAATATGTGTCCCTGTCACGTGATCTGCAAACCTACCAGCTACTGTAGCTATTGAAACGTTTATTTGGGGATTTAAAAACTTTTAACACAAGTATTTGTACAAGCTTAAATAGTATATGTATTTCTAAACATTACTTTGAAATTCTAAAGACACGCCACCCGCCGCCGCTGGGTTGCTCTCAGTGTGGCTAACTGAGCCACCATGCCCAGAATCAGCGGCAGCGTTCAGCAAACAGACCCAGCGAAGGAGCTTTGACGATTCTTTCTGAGTCAGGGGTGTTTGTTCTGCCAAAATATTTTATTTCAGTCTCCAAATACGCCAACGGCAGCTTTTAAGAAAAAAAAAACGTACTGCCCGGGGAGAATCTAACTTCCCGCCTCCACAACGTGAAGCCAGATTCTACCTATTGTCTATCCCAACAGATGGCGCATTCGTGCAAAATAGACCCTTGCATTAAAAAAAACACAAAGGAACAGGAAAGCTTGCGATTCAAACTTTTTTAGCTGGGAACAAGTTTTCAAATATCGTTTTTTATTTCGCATACAGACGAAGTATGTTGCCGAGCTACTCTATGTCATGGTTGCCAGTATTAGTTTTGGGAGGGACACATACGGCTCGTAGATCGAAAAATTCGATTTGAAAAGTTCTAGAGCATTATCAGCAAAACCATTTCTCGTCAAGATGCTTTTAAGTGATGCCCTTTCATTTGGGATAGAGAATATATACGCGACAAAAATCGGTTGTCTGTCCCTTTAAGACCCTCTAAGAGACAACCTGTTCTGTTTTTTACAGCGACTGGCCTGATGTAATCAAGAGCCTAAAAATACAGCTGAAAAACGTCAGCTTTGTCCTTGTCGATAGTGGGAAGTGTTCGTTGCAGTAAGTGCACAATGCCTTTGGGCATGCTCTAGCTGAATTGAGCAAGGACGTAGAAGCGGCACTTGTGGATACTCACTGCTTCTTCAGAAACCTGCAGTCATTCTTGGTTACGGATTCGATTCCCGGCTGTGGTGGTCGCTTCTCTGATGGAAGCAAAAACGCCTGTGTGTACGAGATTTCGGTGCACGTTAAAGATCCCCAGGTGGTCTAGATTAATCCGGAGCCCTCCACTACGGCGCGCCTCAACGCCTGCGTTGCGTCGGCGCGTTAAACCCTACCATCAATCCGCAGCCATTCTTGAGGCTCTTGATGACGTCACCGGAGTCACCTTTCAAAACTGGGCTATATTTTACTCTAAGGCTGCCTTACAAGGCTTACGCAAAGCCCTTCGCTACGGCCCCCTCCACCAACTGGTGATGGAGACTATAGAAAAAATTACACCATCTTCCTGCAGAGGAACCCTGAGTAGTATGCGAAGCAGGGGCATGGAGTCGATTCAGGTGCCCATTAGTTTTCAGTTCATCATTTCCGTGAGGTTGAGGTACGTAGCTACTGTTGTAGTTACCGTTTGGTTTCCATGGTAACTACCACATTTTTCACTTACCGGAACTACGAAATGGGAAATTGTGTTGACCCAATGGCTGTTTCGCATATTACTCAGGGTTCCCCTGCAGGAAGATGGTGTAATTTTATTGGAGGGGGGTGGGGGGTGTTCGAGTGGAAAGGCATTAAAGAGAGAGAGAGAGAGACGTACACGGCATGCGGTCTTTATTTAAGCATTATCATCATCATGTTCAACGGAGGTGACGTCGAACTGTGGTTGGCGTTCCGCTATGTCTATGACTGCCTTATGGTCTATGAAATGTAAAGTCAAGGGCTGTTGTAGATGAACCCTAAATTGTTGAAGATGAGGTCGACGCACGTTCCCCGGCCGGATGGTTGTGGGCTGCTTGTAATCACGGCCTGCCGAGACTCGCCGACGCACACCGCTGCCGACGACGATGAAACGTCAAAGGCGCGTCAAGCGTGTTCGCCTCGTGCCAGGATGACACCGGCAACATCCAGGAGCCCTTAAAGGGGAAGCGTGCTCGTGTCATGCCGGCCTAGGAAGATACCGGCAACACTGTCGTTCCACGAGACATAGAAGGGCAAGACACCACCGGGCGTTCAGCAAGCCGAGCGTGCGCAGTGGGGGTGTGGACGGCGCAACAACGGCAACGACAAGGGAGGGATAGAGCCCCGAACATGTAAATTCCATCAAGCCATCACAGACGGCCAGACATAATATTCTATTGGCTTACAGGCCACTGCGAAGTCATCGGTAACGTGTTGGCGGATGAAGCTGCCTGTACAGGCCATAAGGGCGAACGCGCCATCCGGCTTCTTTCAAGGACTGATGCCGTGAGGATGCTTCGCTCCTTTGCACGTAGGATTACCACGTAGCAATGGAACACACCGGATTTTTCGAATCCCCGTTTGTAGGTTCCCGATCCCCTTCTTCAGTGCTGTCTTCCGTATGGGCTGCCTCTACTCCAGTCGACTTTACTTTCTAGACTGTGGTTGGGAATGGCCTTCATGGAAGCCTTTTCTTCCTCATCGGAATGGCCAGCAGCGCCCACTGTGATGCGGGTGCGGCGGAAATGACTTTAGAGCATGTGCTGTGCTGTTGTACCTAATACTCGCCAGAGAGAAACGTCCTTGCAACCGTGCTCAGCCGATTGGACAATCGACCATTTACAGTAAAGACTATCCTAGGTCATCGGTCTCTATTATCGACTTCACAGAAGGCGACGAAGGCTTTTCTACATTCCTGAGTGAAATGAATTTGCATGAACGACTGTAGTGCCTAAAACGGGACTAGAGCGCATGCCTTCCCACTCCTATTTTTTCATCTTCTCCCGCCCTCTCTTTTATCCCTTGAACTCCACTCCCCAGCAAGCCAGGCTCATCACCTGGTTAACCTCCCAGCCTCCCCGCCCTTTCTTCCTCCTCCTCCTGCATCACAGAGAGCATCTGAAAGCCAGCCAGAGTGCACTCAACGTACCTTAGAATGCTTCATTCGACACATGAGCTTGCGTTGGGTGACACTTGAGACAGCTCTTGACCGTTTGATTCAACAGCTCCCAGCAGTAAAAGTGCTGTCATCGAAATGCTCGTGGTGGTGGGCCTTATAACCGCCTGAATATGTCTGTTACAGATAAAGGTTATCTGTCGAAGGCACTTCTCTTGCGCAACTGTACTGATTTGTTCGTCGAGTATTTGGCCCTGTTCCAAAACACAGAGCCACTGCTACACATCCTCTTTTCTGAGATGGAAGTTTTGATGAAGAAGGTCCTTCGACATTTTTCTGTGCCTAGAAGTCTACCAGGAAAGCTCCGTAGAAGTTGAAATTGCTCTTACCATCCAACTAGAAGAAGACGTTGAAATGGGCGCAGATACCGAAGCTGCCCTCGCTGACTGTGCATAAACAGTTGCGAGTAGGAGCAAGGAGCTTTTACATAAAGGCCGCTGGATACCTGCTGTGCAGCTTCCACTTTGGACGTCTGTGCTGAGGGACCTCAGCTGCATCAGCAAGCCTTTTCAGTGTAAAAGTTTCTGCTGTATCAATGAGGAACTTGGCTAAAAGCTTCCTAAATATTTTCACCTCAACAGGTGTCCGTTTTAATGAATGAATTCAGCCTTTGTTGCTACAGAAAACATTTGAATATAGCTTTTTTGATCGGCTGGACGAGTTCTTGCGAGAAATCTTTGAGCTAACGCGGTCCCTAAGGTACCATTACTGGGAGAACTTGCAAAAGCGCTGTAAAGCCTCGCATGGAAACGCAGATGTAGAGACAGGCTTCAGTGAAAATAGGCGTGTATTTCGGGACAGAGCTAGTTTTTACTTTCTTCTTCTCCGTTTTATCTTTCAACGGCCTTCGGTCTTTAATGTAGTTCCAAGATAGATTTGGCCGCAACGCAGCAGCAGTTTCCCGGAAAGGAGAGGTCATCAGAGCTGTAGAGGATGCTTGGAAACGTCAGATGCAGCGACTTGGAGGCCAAGCCTTGGAAGAACCACACGACCTTAAAGCGGCCATCCAGACAAAACACATGTTCGGTTCATTCGAAAGATTACCTCGTTAGAATTATGCTGACACCATTTGAAACTTCGCTCGAAGAAGCTATATAATTTGGAAAAAAGGGAATAGCCGTGCGGCTTACAATGCAGCTGCGGGATACGACATCCTTAGTGACCTTAAAGGGGTCATCCACACAAAGCAAAAGTTTGGTTCATTCAAAAGATTGCCTGGTTAGAATCACGCTGTACCATTTTTAACTTCGCTCAAATAAGCTATATAATTAGGAAAAAAGAGAATGACCATGCGACCCATAAGCCCATTTCCCAATACAGAACCAATGATGTCATATGCCCAGCTGTGCAATTGGATGAGGCCGGCAAAAGCAAACACAAATTAAGCACGTTTTATAAGCTTGCCGAACGAGCTATGCGGCACTTAAATGCAATCCATATTAATTTTACTGCAATAATAACGGTGCGATAAACAATGAAAGTTACGGATACACACGTAAACAGAAATACTGATGCACACTGTTGTTGGTACTGGGCGAACTATGCTTGTTTTAGTGCAGAGCAGTCTGGCCGCTTCAAAGTTGGCTTGCATGACATTGGCCGATTGGAGTAAGAGACGTCTTACGTTACCCGTTTTGTCTAAGATACCTCATGTTTCACTAAATGATTACTTTCTTTCGTAGCGAAAACAAGGCAGGTGCAAACACGGTTTAAAAAAAGCAACGGTGGACAAGAGTTCGGCTCAGTATGGAAATGCCATCTGGGAGCACTGATGGCAAGAAAAGCTGCAGAGCCAAATGACGTAGTAGAAGATCGTTTGATTACGCACTCTTACGACTTAATTGTTGACGTCCTGAAAAGACACGATACGGTGGGAGATTCAAAATATTAATCTAAATGGATTAATTTCTTACTGAATACGGCTTGATTTGCCGCCGCACAAGTGCTGGTGGCACTATAAAACACGAAATCTTTTGAATGAAGCAAACTTGTGTTTTGTCTGAATAGCCGGTTTAAGTCCTTTGGTGAGTCAGGTAACATGTTTAACACTGTTGTACCCGACGCACACCGAGTCACCGGTTTGACCGAGGAGCGCAGACACTACTAGTACCCACTGGAGAAGAGAGCCTTTATTCTTATTACGCGCTATTTATAACGTGGCTGCGCTTACTGATGATGGCAATGGAAATTCGCCATCTTAACACTGTGCTCCAACTGGTGCACGAGCAAGAACTAAATTACACACACAACATCCCCTCCTCCCAAAAATGGGCAGCAGACCATCACTGCATCATCTCCTAAGTCATAATGGGCAAGCCATGCAGGCTTGCGTCGGTCTCTGGTGGAGCGCCGCGGAGCCTCACTTACAGCACATGCCTCAGTTACACCACCCAACATGCTACTTGATACAAAAATGTCTGTGACATCAACACTCGGCACACCAGCACTTGCAGTTGAAGTTGGAACTGCCATTCTGTCAGTGCTGGCAAGGGTAGTAAGTGGCTGGAACTCCTGGGCTCTCAGGGGCTGTGCTGCTGTGGAGACGGAAGTCCTAGGGGACCCGCAGGTTGCACCTGTTGCAGGATTCCAGGCTGCGGTGTATAGAATAAGCAGCTCATGATTCCAAACGAGACCGTCGCTCAGCTCGTACGTGTCCTCATGTCGCCGCCGGAGAACGGCTGAAAGGAGGTGAATATGATGGGGAACTCTTTGGGGCATGTCCCGGTAGCTTAATCTGAACTGCTTGTCCTGCACTCAATGATGAATGTTTGGCTGCACGATGTCTATCCGCATAGTGCTTGCTTGCAAGCTGTTTCCGAGTTACCCTTTCTATGACGGCTTGAAGCTCCACACCTGCCATCTCGGGAATACTTCCAGTCAGTCCTGCATCGAGATCGTGCCTGGTCCTTGGTTGACGACCATATAGGAGAACAGCCGGTTTTTGGTCCGTGGGTACATGCTGGGTGTGGCTGTAGATCTCAAGTGATCTGCGATAGCCTCCTTTAGTTGGCGGTGTTCCTTTAGACACACCTGAATGTAGTCCTTTAAAGCACGATTAAACCATTCCACTTGTCCAATTGATTGTGGGTGAAAGACTGCAGAGAATTTCTGGCGGATACCTATATGGCGCAAGAATTCTTCAAAACTACAACCCTACAATCAATCAATAAATATACTCTGTAAAAACGACATGGCCATCGCTGAAGTGACGTTAGAGGTGAACCCTAGTTCTGGGCACTTGCTGAAGTAGTCTACTAATGTAATGGCAAAACGACAGCCCTGAGGAGCCCTTGCGAAAGGACCAACGATGTCGAAGCCTATCTTCTCCCCCGATGCTGAAGGAAATAGTACCAGCTGCATTAGTGGCACAACTGGCTTTGCCGATTTGTCAACAGACTTACAACTGGCACACGACTCGATAAACTGTTCGACGTGCTTGCTCATGCCAGGCCGCAGTATTTTTCTTGGAGCCGTTGCTTCGTACGCGTGATGCCTGCGTGTGATTCATGGGCGATATCCAGAAGTCTGCTCACCAACGAAGAAGGAACAACGAACTCTTCCCCTGAGAGCAGCAGGTCATTCGTCACTGACAGTTCGTCCTAAAACCTGTAGAAAGGCATCGCTTCAGGAGGCAGCGTGTTGGCTGCTGGCCACCTGGACGTTCCTACTGCATCACTTGGCAAAGTACAGGATCCTGCGAAGTTGCGGTTACGAATTCCTCGTGACTTAAACATGAAGAAGCACAGCAAACAGCATCTTCTTGCTCTGGACAGACTCCTATACTTGTCCTGCGGTAACCGGTAAAGGGCATCTGCGACAGTGTTTTAAATGCTCTTCTTGTATTCTGTTTTGTAGTATGCCAGCAGTCTGATATGCCATCTGGCAATCCTGAAAGGCTGACGGCCCGCTCCATTTGCACCAAACAGTGTCACCAGTGACTGATGGTCTGTGCGTAACGTGAAATGCCGGCCCCAAAAGGTACATTTTCCAGTGCCCACATGCAGGCTTGTGCTTCCAGTTCACCTACAGAGTACTTGGCTTTAGCCAGTGTTAGGCACCTTGATGCAAAAGGAATGGTATGCAAGCAGTCACCCTTCTGTTGCTGGAGTACAGCTCCTATACCAATGCCAGGAGTACTGTTGTAACCACTATTTCCAGAGCAGGGAAAAAAACTAAGTGGTTAATTGCCAAGAGGAGCTTCAGTTGGTCAAAACACGGTTGTCTTTCCGGCGTCCTAGCAAAACCTACTCCCTTCTAGAGCTGTCGTAGAAGCTCAACGAATTCAGCATAGTGCGGTATGAATTTTTCTTAGCACCCAATCATGTCAAGGAAAAAGCACGTTTTTGCCACATTTGGGGGGGGGGGGGCTGGAACTGTCTGCATGGCCTCTACATTCTCAGGAGTGGGCGAATCCCTTCTTCACACACTCTAGCGACCCAAAACGTCAAACTCCTTCACGCCAAAATGCACTTGTCATTCAGTTTAAGTCCAGAATGGGCAATGCTCTTGAAAACCTGTAAAGCAGGCATCATGCTCTTCTTTTGTGCACCCAAACACAACAATGTCATCAATGTATCAGAGAGTATTTCTGCAAGCTTGCAGGATTGTAGTGCTCATTCAGTGGAAAGCACCTGGTACCGAAGCAAGTCTAAAACAAGCACGGTTGAACCGGCACAGCCCATGCTCTGCGATGAAAGCAGTCAGGTCCCTGCTGCCTGGGCTAAGTATCACTTGATGACAGGCAGAGGCGAAATGCGGTATTGAAAAGAACTTTGCGCCATGGAGTTTGTGTAGTAACTCTTCTGTGTGGGAGAGGGGAAATGAGTCCAGAATGATTGCTTTGTTAGGTTCCCGCAGGTCCACACATATCCTAACTTTTCCGTTCTTTTTCTTGAAACCATTGGGGAGACACATCGGGCGCTGTCAATTTTCTCAATCACATCCGCCTGCTCTAGCTGATCCTGTTCACCTTCCGCACATCCTTCACTGCAAGCAGCAAGCATCGTAGTTAAGCGCTTACAGGAGCAACATCCTCACGTGTCGTGACTTTACACACGAAACGCATTTGCAAGATCCCAAATTCCCATCAACCTGGTGCGGAAACTGGGATAGCAGGTCAGGAGACAGCCCTCCGGTTTAAAAGAAGTGTGGAAGCAGCTTGGTGACGTACCGTTTTCTGTAGTTGCAGTGTGCTGATGGTGTTGATGCCCAGGAGATTTGTGCTTTGCCGTACTACGTAGAACAGGAGTTGAGCATGCCGGTTCCGATAGTGGACTGGAGTGGCGAAGCATTCTTCAACGCTGATTTTACTGCATGAAAATTCGAGCAATATTGCCGATGTTGGTTGGAGTAGTGGTGCAGGACTTAGTTTACTGCATGTGTCAGCAGCAACAATTGAAACTGCAGAACACGTGTCCACTGCTCCGACGAGCAAATCACGCAGTGGCGCTCCATGCTGGCGATAACTGTAGCTTTCGCAGGGCATTCACACGCTAAGGAAAGAGTGCAACCGTGTCTCGGCATTGTTGCAGTTCCTTGAATATGTTTTTTTTTTGTTTTGCAATGCATTGATGACTACCACGTGTGCGCAAGCAGGACGAAGAAATGATTCGAAAGGTAAAACTAACAGGCACGTTCTAGACCCACAGCGAGTAAGTGTACCATCAGGGAGCATTGTATATGAAAGGACCAGCATTGCTTATTTCTTTATTTGGGTTTTTGGGGCGTCTGTAATTTAATAAACTTCATGAAATTTTGCTGACTACTTGTATATTTTTAGCATATAGCCCCGCTGATTCACGGCCACTGACAATGTGGACCGATTCTTTAGCACTGGCAGCGCAGGCAGTGGCCAATGCGCTGCCGCCTGATGCTCTGGAGAAGCTCTTCTTGCCCCAGAATGTGCATGAGTGCTCTGGTGGTAGCTCGTACTGTGAACTCCAATTTTCCATCCACATGTGAGTGTCATAGTACATTGTGCTCTGTTATTTGGGGTGTGCCATAACATGTTTGCCGAATGCCCATGTGGGTTCAACCTATTATAGCTCACTCACAGAGCCACGAACAAGCTCACCTTCATTTATCCTCTGGCATTGGAGTTGCACAGCAACAGCTAAATGACGTTGGTAAGGGCAAGCATGCATGCTTCAATAACAATATAACCCTCCTGATGAAGCAGCTGAAAGAGCAAACATGCAACACAGTTGTCACGTGCCAAGAGAAATCCCGAGAGGGGATGCACCGATTGCGCCGAACAAACAACCAATTATGGAGCATCACGCCACTGAAGACAACAGGCACAATCCACGAGTGCAGCAGCAAAACCTCGACCTAATTTATAGATGAGAGGCAATTAATCGGGAGTATAAAGTAGCACGCTATCTCTGAGGAACAAGCCAGGGGATTGCAGCCAGACCACCGACTATTCTTGCCAGGCCTGGGCAAGAACGGGCCAACCTCGTATCGGATACAAGTGTCCTGTCGCACCACCAACCTGTGTATTGGTGGCCCCAGCGGTGACGGTCGGGCACCTGTAGCCAGCATTCATGGCCTGTCCACCTATGCTTCGACGGTCCCACAAAGCTACGTCCCGGAACCTACTCGGGGCCTCCTGCTGTGAGGTCTGCAATAAGGGTAGCTGCATAGTGCCTCCCCCCCCGCATGGTGGAACGACAACGCCAGTCCCAGGTCAGCCAGATGGTGGATCAACGACACTTCCACGCCGCACTGGATGACGCCTGTCACTGGATCGCAGCCATGCTACGTCGGTGACACGTCTGCACCAGTGACAATGGTAGGCCAGTTCACTAGGGATTCGTCATAGGACGTTTAGAGCAACTGGGTATGCCATATTAAGGGTTTTAAAAATTGCCGTGGTAAATTGTAGTGACTTAAGTTTTGGGTTGATTATCCATAAAATGCAGGCTCACCAAGATGGTTCAACTTAAATTCAGGACGACTCAGCAAGCAATGGAACAGGAGATAGGTAATAGGTGTAACATTAAGGGACAAGAAGAGAGCGGAGTGTATCAGAAAACAAACGCGTGTTAAGGACATATTAGTAGAAATTAAGAAGAAGTGGGTGTGGGCAGAGAATTTAATGCAAAGGCAAGATAACCATTGGTCATTAAAGGTAACAGAGTGGATCCCTAGAATAGTCAAGACGGGCAGGGGGCGGCAGAAGGTTAGATGGGCGGATGAGATCAAGAAGTTCGCGGGGATAAATTTGGGCGTTAGCACTGGACCGGGATAATTGAAGATCTGTGAGAGAGGCCTTTTCCCTGCAGTGGGCGTAAACACGGCTGATGATGATGCATGTTGTTATTGTGTGCAGTTGTTCAATGTGATTTGGTTTCAGGTTCAGAGCTTTAGGGTTTTGTTTGATGTAGGTTGCTCTGACGTTTATCGCACAGAGTGAATACATGGTTTTGTTGACCTGCCATCGGCTTGGCCTACCCATTCTTCTAATCTGATCTAGACATTACGTGACACCAATTCGTGAGCTCGACCTTTTTGGAAATGTGCACTGAACAAGTGTCCAGAAGCGCAAAAAATTTGCAGCCCTGGTGTCTCATAGAGTCAAAAGCAGCCCTCCTCACATTACAAGAACTCACCACAAGAACTTTAAGAATCAAAAATAAGTTTTTGCTGGCTGCGCATTTGTATTTTGTCACGTAGTATCCGCATACAAGCAGTTAGGGTTTCATTCAAGCAAAGCTTTTCCAGATGTACGGGCCGACACCTGCATGAGTGGTGCACAGTGTAGCGATAAGAATTGGCCACAAATAACTGTGTGCACGTGTAATGTCCCGCATTACGCTACCTGAAATGGGCCCTGCTTCAGGGACGAGACTTTTGGTTTTGACAGGTGCAACCACCCATCCTTAACCAGGGATGCAAATAGCGCTTCCCAGGTGGAAATAAGAATTACCCACCACATTTCCAGCTTAATTTTCGAGCACCAGTTGTGTATTTCAGTTTCCAGCCAGCCACATACTGGGAAAATTGAATTCCAGCCAGAACATCATTTTTTGCTTATTGAAACGTCTGTGACAACCAGGCTGAAAAAGTTTCGAACTAGAGGCAGAATTTTTAATACTGACTGGAAGACATTCTAGAGCAATTTCCAGCCACAGCTGCTGAAGGTGGCCGGAAACGTTTCCGGAAACCTTTCTGGACAACTTTTAAAATGCGTAACAAATAAAATAAAACGTCAATTGTTTTACAATCTTGGCAAAAAGTTATAAATTAAGAAATACCCCTCAAAATAGGTACAACCTCATTAAAATTGCATTAACTAGTTATGAGCATTTTCCGGTGCCCATTCCCGATGCCAGTTCACTCACTTAAAATGTGTTCTGCCACTCTGGCTTGTGCAAGTGTACGAGCAGAAGATTGCACATGGCTGTTACGTGTTTTTAGTCCTCTTTTGTACTAAAATTTTAATTGTGCCTTCAATTCTTTTCACTGCGATGCCTTGGCGTGCATTCGTAATGTTTGAGGAGGATGTGGACAGGGATGTATTTAGGTTATTCATGTCGCATGTCAATAACGGTGAACTGCTCGTAAGAAGATGTGACTGAACGAAGGCAACAACACACTGTGCGCCATTCAAATGAATCGATAACATTAGGTCATATTATATTTATTTTATCAAATCCATAAGCTTGCAGATTTTTGCAATGTTTTGATGTGGTGGGAAGCAGGGACAAAATACCGCGCAGTCTAGCCCTAACACAGTGGTAACAAAGTGGCAATAACTGACCTAGCACCATGTGTGGTGCTCTTGTAAAAACTTAGTGCATGGAACCTAGGAAAAGTTGGACTGGGTGATTTGGTATCATATTAAGGTGGCCTGTGTATGAGCGATAAGCTCTTGGGAATCTCAGTTAAACTAGACCTCAGCATGTTTAATTAAATGCCGCATAATGCGAGAAAAGTGCCCACTCGTCAACTGCTGAAGTGCGGCAGACAGTCACGTGATATTATTTTACAAGGTGAACTGAGCTATAATACTTGCTCCTCTTCCTCCTGTTTCATTTTTTAGTATCTGTGAGGCAACATATACGTGACAGTGTGTGGTACAAATAACTTGAAACCCACAAGACTGCCGGTGTAATACCAAAAAGTGTCCCCGAGAACTCTAGTACTAAACACATAGCACCTATGTTACCATTGCCATTTTGCAAAGCTTACGTCACACTTGACATTGCAATTATACATGAAACCTTATTTTTCATAGGCAGCCTGGATCGCCGGGAACATTTACCGGATGCGTGCGGTATTTGAGAATGCTATCCCTTATTGCCATAGACACCAGCAGGTTCATCATATATATATAGGCATGCGGCGTCTTGTTCATTGACCCCTTATCATATAAACTGCGCAGTTTGTTCATAGATGCAAGTGTACAAGGTGACACAGGAAATGAAACACCATGCAGTCCTCTTTGCCCTGTCCGCGCACAACAGTGACTTGGAAATTACCACCTTTCTGAACATAGCGAAGTTTTTCGTTTACAAGGTGCGGACAGAGCTGATGTGTTTTGGAGGTGATGTGGCATCTCTGGCAAAAGGAAAAGCACCGTGAGCGGTCAGACATGGTCAGAACCCCTTAATTTCTGCTGCGGTGGTGTTACCCGTTAACCGCAATGAGGGTGACATCCTGCTGCCACATTTTTCTGCAGAACTCCACGTTATTGCTGCCGGGTACGTGGATGTGCTTGCCACAGTTGTAATGCCATTGATACAGAGTGTTTCGAAAGAAAGACCACATATCTTTCAGCAAGATTCAGCACACTTCGCCGACCTCTACAGACAACACATTCCACTACACCCAGCATTGTTTTTAGTGGATGATCCCATGCTTCCTCTACAACGCACCTTTAAGTTTCTTAGTGACATCAAGTTTTTACACATTCCTATCACGCGTAGTTCCACACACCATCAAAACCTGGCCTTTTACACCAGCCATCATTATTGTCCTTTACTGATTTTACTTTTGTTTTTGTTAAACGACTTTAGAGTTTACGTTTGCATCCTTCATACCTAACCACCGTTTTGGCGCTCTTTGCCCTAGTTGTCCCCGCGCCATAAACATCCAACCATCATCATTACTATGTCTGCCGCGTCGTTGAGGGAGACGCCAACAAACAGCCGCGGAATACAAAAGACTTGCTGGAGGCCTTCATTGCTCACTCAATAGCCAACATCTCTACAGAGCACCTGATCCATGCATGCAGCCATTTCTGAAGCCGAAACGAATCGCTTATTGATGCCAATGGCAGATTCATTGAGTAGTTATGGAAATAAACCATAGGCGAAGCACTTCGCAAAGTTTGGTGAAAATATGCTTAAATTTGCTGGGGATATTCTCTTCTGCCTGAAGCCAACGTGCTGTTACCAAATACCTTGTGCACCCGGTATCTAACGAAGGATGACACTCCCCAGGCGATGTTCTTGGTACACAGTGAGAAAGCTAAAATATGCAAATATGTGCCATGACAATATGGTCTAAGTTTTAATCTGCATCTTGTGTTACTGCTGTAGGGCACAAAAGACCGCGTTCTGTATTCGGAAATTATATATGGTGTTTTTTACATATATGTAGCTATAAGTGACTGAGTCACTGAGTCCCCCCTATGAAATTGAAGTATAAAATTCTATTTGGTGATGCATTCTCCTCAGAGTTTCCATAAGGGGAGAAAAATTCCTATTCCTAGGTACAAAAATTTCCAACTGTTTCACATATTTTCCCTGCTGGTTTCCCGGCATTCTCTTTTTGCAGGTGCTATATCTTTACGTGATTCCTGTGCTGTTTCGGGCGTCGGCCACCACCACCTATGTCAACTTTGCATAGCCTTCCAGACGCAGACAGCATCTAGAGACCCAACGTTTAGAGTGAACCAAATTACACTACATCTGCCGCTCAGCAGCACTTGACTATGCATTTAATGCTTTGCAACCAAACATGCTTACTTTGCATGCAAAAGATCTAAGTTCAAACTGGTCATGTGAAAAAGAATGAGACATTGTTACGTATTTGAGGCAATTTTTGTTGTGTGTCAGGACTCCTGGCACCTTCTCCTGTTGACAGCACGCAGACTAACACCCGTGCCACACATACAAGAAAAATGATATTAAGTGCTCAATGCCGTAAGTTTTAATGCCATTAGTTCACTGCTGCATGCAAAAAAATCTAATGCTATTCGCTCTAATGTCATTTTTGGCTTAAGGAGCTTTGCACAACTCAATCGCCTTCACGAACGCGTTAAATCTGCCTACTCTAGAACGCGATTAGCACGAAATGAAAACCAACAAATTTCTCAGCACCAGAGGGCTGACGCAGAAATGTAGGCTGAACTTAAAAATAAGAACGATTTTTTTGTGCACTCTGGGTAATGAAGTCCTGAAGACGAAGTGACTAAATCAGTGGCAAAAGGCAAGACCTGCGTCACTCGGCTACTGCTGGCAGGCGGCGGCAGCTGCTGAAGCCACTTTTAGGAAACGGCTCACACCATTGTTTATAAAACACTATTTTTTCAAAACGTTTTCTTTTGCAAAAAACATTTTTAACCCTTTGTAAATGTTTTTCTAACGCCAAAGACTTCTAAAATATGAATGCATTTCTTTTTTTGGTCATTATCATCACCACGCTTAACACATTTAGTGCCTTTGCCGTTTGTGCGTGTAGCACGGCCCTGCCCAAATATTGCCAGTCAGTATCTTAAGGCCTTAAACACTTAATGTCATTTTTCGTGTACATGTAGGCAGGGTTAAAAGGCGCACCCGAAATACTTTTTCTATACTGCGCAGGAATACGTGCAAACAGCCACCTTCAGCCACAGCCGCGTTACGCTTCAGTAGCTCTTCTAATGGATTATTCTCTTCTTAATGCTCCTCCCTGTTTATGAACTGGATTAGAAGCGATCTTTGATTGCTTGTGGTTTCAGGAATGTGACTGCCACATATTAGAACATAAATGTGACGGAGAGTTAAGCGACTAACCACATGGAGCGATTTTTTCCAGCGACGCGACGAGCGACGCGACTAGGATCCGCAGTCGCTCGCCGAGGCAACCACATGACAGCGACTGCTCGAGCGACTGAGGATGGCGATTTCAATGTTGCCGCACACACGCGCTGGTACGCTGGTTTTTTTGCAAAACATTTTTTTGTTCATTTGTCATAAAAAGCATGACTAAAAAGTATTACGCCCTTTCGAACTTGCTTTTTGCCCTTCATTGCATCTCTAAAACTGGTTGGGTTAGCGATAGCGCACGCTTTTCCTTCTGCGCCTCGTCTCCTCGGCTAACAATGAACGCCGTGAAGAATTCGCTTTTTCTTGACGTCGTTTTTCCCACACGGGTCTCACCCAGTGTGTGCGGGAGCCTTCTTGCTCCTGCCTTCAGCGTGTACACAAGCTTTGCCACGCAAAAGCTTTCTTTTCCGCTGCACCGCAAACGCCGTCTGCGTGGATTTGCAAAATCTTCTCCCCCCGTTCTCTTCCAAAACCGGAGGTTGCGTGCTTACGTAGGGGCTCTCCTATTGGCTAGTCGCTGAGGCCACTTCCGGGAGGCGAGCGACTGTTTCTGGCGGCCCAGAACCGAGCGATTCGATGAGCGACTTGGTCCGCGGCGAAAAGTAGTTTCGTCGCTAGTCGCGTCGCTCCCCAATTCGCTTGCAAAATCGCTCCATGTGGTTGGGGCTTTAAAGGGGGCCTGAGATGGATTTCAAAGTGTTTTTGTTTGTGTCAGAAATCTACTCTATAGTTCTTGTAGAAAACAAGTCCAAAAATAGTAAGCATATTCGCTCACGCTAACAAAAGTTATTACCCGACGAGACAGAACTATTTGTTGGCTCGGCGGCTTGCGATGACGACATAGTCGACCTCGTCCGAGGCGAAGCACTCATTTCATGGTTGGCCGCCGGAATGTCCGCGATTTTTGACGGCGGGCGGTTTGGTTTAGAGCGTCGTCGTTACCATGGTTACGTCAGCGAGTGGGTCGCACATGAGACGACGACGTCCTTTTTTTTTTTTAGCTACGTTTTCAGTCTTTACGGACTTTGAGCAGGAGATACTGGTGATTGCGGAAGTCGACCTTGCATGCGCGGGAGTTTCCGTGAACGGTAACTTATTTTTACCGTCGCTACATTGCGATACAGAGGCTAGAATTTCTACCGACTGTAGTAGCGAGCCCCCTGCGCCGGCGAAAATGTACGCTTCGCGTTTTGATTAGATTACCGGAAAGTTCCGAGTGAACGCCCTCCCCCGAAACATCGCCCACCCCCTTTTACGGGTGAAATGTTCAATTTACTGAAAGACGCGCGACCACCCCGTAAATCCATGGCTTTTTAGCGCCGATGAGTGAACAAACAAACCCGAATCATCTCTTCATGTGTAGATGTGGTCACTTATTCGTCCTTCCCCCGTGCTTGACCCGAAATTTCGCCCATCTCGTAATTTTTCACTTGATATCACTGTACTTAAATTTGGGTGGGCGTTCTTCCGGAAACTTTACGGCACAGGCAAATGCGCTGTGCTCTGCGCTTCATGCAAGCAATCTTAGTTGATGTTGTTTACTACATTCTTGCTAAATATGATGATCAGGAGCACGATAAATGACAGTTTTTTTTAGAATGAGCGAGCAAAATTTCCGCCCCTACTCCAGCTTCCCACGCTTCCAATGGTTCAGATGCCTTTATGAACTAGCATAGCTCTTTTATGCTTTCAAAATCGTCTCTTGGGGCAAGGTAATATAGGTAACTGCGGAATCATTACAATATATCTTACTCATTTTATATAGAAATATTTAGCGGTGGCGTGAATTCTGGTTAATGCATACTTGGTCCTAATTCTTCCCACTAGATGGCGGCGTCAACGTCATGTTTTCGATTTTTTAAGCTCTACAGTAGAAGTATAACGGCTCTTTTAAAAAAAAATTATTGTATTGTGAGAGGTTCAATCTAAGGACGTCTAAGATTCAAGCCATTTTCAAGCGTAAGCGAACAGTTCTGGGCAACAAACGTTTGTGTCATTTGCTTTGCGACAAATTCGCCAGATGTCGCTACTCGGCAGAAGAACCGGTAAGCCGGAATGCAGGAAACACAGCAGAGTGCAATCCTTTCGTTTTCAGCGGCAAACGGCTACTCTTGCTTCATTTAACACGGTAAACGGTAAAAAGCGCGCCTCAGGACACTAGGCAACATGGTTCATTCAGAAGGCCGGGCGCACCAAACCACACTTTCCTGCGATCATGACTTGATGGGAAGCAATGAAATGAAACTCTCCGGCAGGAGTTTGTCGCTACGGGATGCGCATGCTCTTCCCCTTGTCACGACCGGCACAGAGAATCAGCTGCGACAGCGTTTTGGCTTGAAACTGATATGTTCAGCCCCCGTGAGGGCACTTGATCGTGCGCCTTGTGATCACGAGCAGTGGCTGGCCTCGTCCAATCGGCTGTGTGAGGAGCTCCCGCCTTCGTCGTCAGCGTGGCGCTCTCTTGGCGCGCCGTTCGTTACCACCTCTGAAACAACGTCGAGGCTACGCTCGAAACACAGATGGTGCAAAGAATCCTTTCGGGTACAGCGTCCAAGAAAGCAATGCAAAGAAAACTGATGATACTCTAACACCAGACACGGAGCGCTGAGCGATCACGCTGGCTGCAAGCGTCGTTGCTCCTGCGCTCACTGTATTCCTTCCGCCGAGAACGGAGGAGCAGTCAAGCCCGGTTTGGCCCCGGTGTGTAAGTGCTTTACACTCCGGTATAAAACAAATATGTGTGACTGTGTAAAAGCACCCACACACAAAAGATGTTTTTTGTAGCTTTCTGATGTTTTTACGCTCCTAAAAAATTGATTAAATCAAGAGCGCACAAACACGTCACGATTAGTTCAAGAAATAGCCGTTGCGCTCCGATACCATCGACCCCCCAAAAACCCCCATCTCAGGGGCCCTTTAAGGGACGTTTTTAAACGAAAACAAAGTAATAAATGATAGAAGGTCCGGTTTTACTGGCATTAATTTTCCTTTTTACGTCACGACTCTAAAATTCCTTGCCTATATTAAAGATTTCTTTTTCCCCCTAGCCGAAAATTCTCTGAAAAAGTGAAAATTCCTGCACCGAACATCACTAGTGCTACGGCAGCTGGCAGTAGAAATTTAGCAAAACAAGTGAGTTCCGGCTAGAAGTGATGCAGAATCCAGCATGAAAAAAGGCGATTTTTAGGCTGGAAAGTGGTGGAGAATGCAGCAAAAAAAAAAAAAGGATCATGTTGGCTGGGAAGTGATGCAGAAGCAAGCAAGAAAAGCAATTTCAGGCTAGGTAGTAGAACGAGCAAGAATAACTCAATTTCCAGCTGGAATGCTACACTGTTCTAGGTGAAAATAAGGTTATTTCCCGCAACAAAAAGGGGTTTCCAGTTAAAAGTGGGCACTGTTCCACCTGTGAATGGTGTGATTTCAAGCCAGAAAACGTGTCATTTCCAGCTGTACGTGAGCCTAGAAATTTCGGTTTGAAGCCACGTAGAGGTTTCGGCTGGGGTTCATCCAGTCCAGGATGGGAACGATTTCCAGTTCCATAACAGAGCCGGTGCTGGAATAATTTTTCACCTGGGATCACGAAGGGGTGCTGGTGGTGACATGTCGCTCCGTTCAAATGCAGACTTTTCTGAACAAGTGGGGCCGACGGGTCGCCGCCACGCAGATGCCGGGACAGGAAAACCACGACATGTGAAGGCGCGCACACACAAACCTCTTCAGGACTGCAGCACGGCCTACGGAGATGTTCTAGCTGCAGGAACTCGCGAGTTGTCAGGGCGTTTGGCAGGCGCTACACACGACGTTGCCTTGCGCGCGGTTAGGTATTGACACGAGCTACTTTTCTGAACTGCGGAGTTTCGCGCAGACGACTTTCACGCACAGGTTATATTCAACATTGCATAGCGCCCACCAAGACACGACACAGCGTAGAACCACCTAGCACGACCACAAAAACCATCATTTATCGAAGGGCGCTGCCAAGCCCGCCAAGCGACACTACTGGGTTCTAGTAGAGAGTCGTCAGACGGGTCAAATGCTTGGCGGTGGAGTGCCGTTTGTTGCGCGCGGCGCTGCAGGCGTATGTTGCACTGCCCTCGGTTGGTTCCGGGCAGAACGAAGCGCGCGTACAAGGTGGGGTCGTCGTTTGTTTCTATTTCGAGGCGCAAAGTGGGTAAGTACCCTCTAGAAGGATTTGGACCCGACAGCCTAGCGCTGGTTAATACGTGGTTCTTTGGTCAGAGCAAAAACTTCCAGACGTCCGTTGTTGCAAAAGTTTTTTGTAATGGGATCTAGGCCTGCAACCGCTGCTTGCATTTGATAAGTCCGCGCGAGCTGTGATAAACGCACAGAAGCAGGGCGCTGTGATAAAGAGAATAGAAGAGTAGCTCAGCGCTCCCTAATTGTGGGTCAGATTTGCGGTACGCCACCTGTGCGGCTCACGAGTTTCCTTTGCACGCGTGCGTGCTCGCGTTTTCTGTCATCCATGTCGAGTCTGTGGCGCCTGTACCTGTACACGCGCGTGCAAGTACTTCCAACTAGTGTACCTTTCGATTTAGGAGCTCTTCCTGTCACCACACCATTCAATAAAAAAATTCTATGCTTAAAAGTGGCCGGACTATCTAGTTAAAAAAAAACTTTTTTTTTCCTTGCGTTACAATCTGTCGGACAGATGCAACGGACATGTGCTTGGAGCGCCACAGGTCTCGAGCGGCACTCCAACGCATGTGAAATTAACCGTGGGAGGGTTTACTAGACAAGATTGCCGTTGGACCCATCCACTGCCTTTTTCCAGGCTGGATGGTTGGTTGTTTGCGCCGTAGGATTGCGTAGTTCCTCTGTGCATCGCGTTATTGTGCGCATTATTTTAATGCTGGTGGTCAGGCGAGCATGAACGTCGTCTGTGCGGACAGGCGTAGTTCAGAAAAGTAGCTCGTGCCAGTGCCCTTGCGGACATAGGGCTTTGTCACCTGTCGGGGCCCCAGCGCGCCTGGACAAAACGTTGTGTGTGGTCGTCAACACGGCCGGTCATATTGTGAACCTCTGCGGAAACATCTCCCTGGGCTCCTGAATAGGTTTGTCTCCCTCGCTCGTGGTGTTTGTCGCGTCTGCTGCGTTGCGGTAGGTCCCGGACCTCTGTTTCCGCTTCGGGCGTCCGGTGTGGACGGCATGTAGCAGAGCGGCTGTCTTTGTCAGGTTATTTGTCGGGTACAGTGACGGGGCCCGTCGCTTTAAAATGTGCACTCCAGGGACGGGGCTCTCAACGCGAGTTTGAGAGACTGCAACTCGCGTTGAGAGCAGTCTCTCTTGATTTTTACCCAACCGGCCAAACCGCTACCGCTCACTGACTAGCCAGAATCACTGATAATTATTAATCATTATTAATAATTACAGATGGTCGGACTAACTCTAGCTCTTTCCGAACGGATCTCCAAGCCGCCACCCTACGCCCGCTTCACAATATTTCAGCGAGAGCAGTCGGTTTTGATTTTTACCTAACCGGCCAAACCGCTTCCGCTCACTGACTAGCCAGAGTCACTGTTAATTATTAATCACTGGTGATAATTACAGGAGATCGGGGGTAACTGGCGATGGCTACGTCGGCCTTGGCTCCAGTGAGCGGGAGTGGTTCGGCCGCTTGAGTAAAAAACCAAGACCGACTGCTCTCACCGCGTGAATTGTTTTGCTGTTACAAAACGCTAACCACGCGGCCACACACACACACGCACACACACACAAAAAAAAAACACGGTACGAGATTCGAACCACGGACTACAACCCGTAGTTAGCGGGAGAACCACTGCACCAAATCCCAGAATGAGAAAAGGCGGCTAATCGGCTGGTTTTCATTTTGTTATATTGAGGGGGCCCCGTCACTGTAGTGATTCTGTTAAAGTGACGGGGCGCCGTCACTGTAGTGCAGATTTTAAAGCGACGGGCCTCGTCACTAGTCAGTTCCTATTTGTCGCCCCCCTGACGGCCACCCTTCGGCCGCAGTTGTCTTCAGTAGTGTACTCGCCACCGCGGACACCGCTTTCACAACTGCTATTCCCTTCGCCACCACCGATTCCTCTTTCACAAGCTGCGCACTCGGTTGGTAAGAGCGGTAGCGCCCTTATCAGGAGTTACCCGAGCGACTTGCCCGCTTTGAACGTCGACGTGAGCTCATATTTCTTTTTCAACATGAAAGTTTTTCTCCGCGACCTTTTCAACCGTGTATTGCACGCCTAAGCATGCGCTCATCACTTTTCCGGTTTTTTCTTGCACTGGTTAGGGGGTCGAAACAGGGGCATGCATGCACAGCTAGTTTTCATGCGCTGCAGATTGACATGCCTATTGTGTGGTGAGAAATTCAGACGTGGAAGTAACGGGCCTAATGAGACTTGTCAGCTGTCCTTGATGGTCGAGCGGTTTAGGGTTTCAGTTGGTGTGTTACGCATACAGTGAGATGCCTACGATGAGGGATGGAAACAGACAGCCACATGTCTGTCCACTAGAATAAAGCTTCAGTCCTCCCAAGATTTAACTCCCTATGGACAGACGTGTGTTCGTTGGCCTCAGAGGAAGAACAGTGGGAAATCAAAGAACGTCTGCCGGAACAGAAGCGCGAATGGGGCGAAAAGGACAGAAAGCCCCGCCGCAGCCATTTCTTACCGCCAGGTCCAGGTCGCCAAGTAATTGGGAATCTCTCCCAGATAAACAGCAATATTGACATGAGCCAGTATTTTAGTTCAGCTTAAAGGACTTTCAGAGCGACAATTTTGGCGGGGGCTTTCACTTCTAGTGCGCGCACATAGGGTGTTGCCAGATTATTAGTCACGAGTTGGGAGGGGAGAGAAAGGACGGGGATGTGCACGCGCAGATGTAGGTGCATGCCCTCACTGATGACATGTCCGTTGTGATGGCGGGAGGTTTAAGGTGTACGTCCATTGCCCCAATGCGAACTTTCCAGTGTCCTCAATGATGCAGCGGACTGGGTTAGGTGTGTTATGCAGACACTAAGATGCCTACGATGAGGGACGGAAACAGACCAGCTATATGTTTGTTCACTAGACTAAATCTCGAGTCCTTCAAAGTTTCATTGGGATAAGTGCTAATTGCTCAATTACCAATTACAAACAAGCGTGTTTTGTTTCAAGCATTTTGTGTACTGCTTCCCAGCTTCACTGGTCATCCTTTTTGGGCTGCTGAGCACGAGGACACGGGTTCGATTCCCTGCCGCAGCGGCTGCTTTTCTGATGGAGGAGAAAAGCAAGAACGCCCGTTGTGTATGAGATTTCGGTGCACGTTAAAGTCCCCAGGTGGTCAAAAGTCGGAGCCCTCCACTACGGCGGCGCCTTATCGCCTGCTTTGCTGTCGGCGCGTTAAACCCTACAATTAATCAGTCAAATCCTTCTTCAAAGAGGGAAAGGGCAGTAATTTTTTCAATGCCCAATGCATCAGCCCCCGAGCAAGCCATGAAGCCCTTTTCTTCTACTCCTGCCACTCTCCCGCAATTTCTAGCCTCCACAGTGCTTTAGTCACGTGACCAGTTAATCTTGGGGCGACGCGCGGTGGAAAGCGGCAACGTTGGCAAAACTTGCTTCACCGTGTTGCTAAGTTTTCCATCGCTGGTGAGAGCACTGTTTGACAATCTCAACATTGGTTGCCTTGACAACCAGGCACAAGCTGCTCTCGAAGTTTAGCTTACGATCCGGTGATCCAGGGTGAAGCTCCGGGCCTCACCTTACGACGTGGGTATTGCAGGAGTACCACGCACTCCAATTGGGCAGCGGGCGATGCGTTTGGCATTGTAAAATACAGGAGGCGATGGTTTCAGCCTACCGTTACTGTGTTCCCGTTACCGTACACGGTGATTACGGGAGGCGACTGCGCATGCACGAGAGTTACGGTCCACGGTAACCTACCGTCGCTACGTAGCTTACCTAGCGCACGAAGCACACCCCTTTGTCTTCATGTAAGCAAATACACTGCGCTTAGTGCCTGATGCCCGCTACAGCCAGTTAAAATAATCGTATTTAGTGTTGTTTATAACATTGCAAACGACCAGTTTTTTTTTTATGTAAGGAGCAATATGGCCGCCCCTACTCCTGCTAAAAGCCTCGCCCGCCTCAAATAGCTCACATATGTTTCTGAGCTAGCAGAGTGTTTTTGCATCTCCAAAATTGTGTTGGGCAAGGTAGCATAGGTTATTGAGAAAATACTATAACATATTTTACTCATTTCATGTCGAAATACGTTGCGCAGGCGTAAACTCTAGTTTATCTTGGTTCCTAGTCTACTTGGTAGACGGCACCACCTACATGTTTTCTTTTTTAGAGCTATACAGGGGACGGCTACAGTATTCTCAAGACAACTAATTTTGTTGTGAACACTTAATCTGGAAAGGGAAACACTCTGGCTACATTAAGCGAAAGCAAATATCTGTGAGCAGCGAAATTGTGTGTTGTTTGTTTTGAGGCTAATTCGTCACATGTCGCTACCTGAACCGCAGCAACTGGAATATGTAAAATGCAATTGGTGTACTAAGACGTGTCCTACAGTTTTCAGCGGTAAACGAAACCCCGGCTTCCGGTAACATGGTAAACAGAACCACAAACACGGTAACGATATGTTAATACTCTCTTTTCTGTGAGTTGGTTGAAATTCGGTTCGTTGAAGTCAGCGCTTTAGAGGATTTGAACAAGGGATAAAGGTACGCAGGTACTCCGGTCCAGTGTATGCCCTTATCTCTTGTTGGCCCTGTCTAGTAACGGCCTGTTTAATAAAAAATTTACACCATCTTCCCGCGAGGGGAACCGTGGGGTAGATGCAACACATGGGGGGTTGCCGTTGCGTTTCTGTTATGTTAGCGATGTCAGCGTGTGGGTTGCTGTTGTTGCGTATCCTATTTACGCAGCATGTTCACCCCCGATGCATCGCATCTACACCATAGTTCCCCTCGCGGGAAGATGGTGTAATTTTTAACCGAGCGCACGTTGCGCGCTAACGCCAAGCTGGCACGACAACGGGAGCGAGCGCAAGCTGCACGCTGACCACGCTGACGCACAGATGGCGCTGCGGTAAGAGCGGCGGAGTGCGCAGCTGCCGTGGCGAGGAGAAAGGGGGAGGGATGCGGACTACGCCGCGACGACGCGGGACAAGGCGAGTTAAAGAGATGCGTACCATCTAATACGCTGGTCTTGGCACTAGTTCAGTGGTGGGGCCACTTATTCCATTCGAATTCTTTTTTGGGATAATACTGGTTTCCTTGCGATGCAACCCAGGCTTATAACACCTGCTATAGTCATTTCAAACCAGTTTTCGAAGCTAATGTGCCGCTCAGTGTTCATGAAGGTGTCAGTGAAAGGTACGCTGCAATAAAATCAGACTCGTGTCTTTACAATAATGTGTGATTCAATATGCGGAACACGTAGGAGGCAATACTGTCCACGACCCTATCAGTATTTACTTTTATATACAAGGTGATCAAAGTAGTGTTGACAGGTTTCTTTAAAATTAGCCGCTTAGTTGTACGTGAAGACCACCTCTGCTGTAAGGTTACACACCCAGGGGGACACAAATTGAGGTGGTAAATATTGATTTCGGTGGCTTAATTAACTAAAATTGCATTTTTACTGACTGCAGTAAACGTACATGTTTGTATTGAGAAGTTAGGCGTAATAGTGTTTCTAGAAAATTTCATTTGGTAGAATTCTTCTAGCGCATCTGTAATTTGAGATATCAAAGTGCGAAGTTTAATTGCCGTTTGCGTGATTACGCATGCAAGGCGGTGCCAGCCAGCGGAAAGCTCCTCCCTTTCATGACGTAGCTGCTGCGTACGAAGTTTAGTTTGACAACGGGGTGGAGGCATTGGCAAAAGTGATAACTGGCACCCATTCACTCTTCGCTTGCGTAATTGCAAGCTGCAGTTCTCGGTAGAATCTGAAGGTGGAATCATGTGAAAATCGATTTTAATTGTCCCATCGAATTTAATTAAATGATACATTGTAGTTCCTTTATCCTTAGTGGTATGTGTTTCGCGCATGCTGTGCTCACCACCACTGTTTTGACATATTCAGTCTCTTTTGTTATAATATAGCCCTTCATAATGGCAATACATACTATAAAAATGCTTTGCATAAAAAGATAATGGACCTGTGTTTTAGAAAAAGGGGACGTGTTCGTCTCGGCTCGTTGTCAGTACAACTTTATAATCTTTTTATAAAAAGCAAGTGGCACTAATGCCCGTGAGAAACTAGTATCAGCGAAACATGTACAGAACATCCAGAGTGGGAGTGTGATAGCTCCTGAAATCGTATCTAGTGCAGAAGGAACTGAAAAGTGCACTAAAGTAAGATGGGGAAATCAGCTTGTTAGTGCCGTAAATATTTGGTAACTAAAGCGCAAACTTAGACTGGAAAGAAGGGAACAAGAAGCACTTGTATTCCCTTTCCTCATTCTTGTCTAATTTTGTGCTCTTATTTTCAATTATTAAAAATGTGCGAATGGTTCATCAGTTTGTATGACCCCGAAGCAACTGCTTAACCAGTAGTCTGCCAAAGGCATATCTGGTGATCAATGGTCTCTACGTTGTCATCTGCGGGATGTGAAACTGGCGATCGGCTTACAGCCAATCCTTTTATTGTTTCGTGCATGTAAATTTATCTGTGGTTGTGCTTTTGCTTCCAGAAGGCGCAACACCGACAGCAGGCATACTGCGTGCAACATCCTGGACGCGTGACAGCCGTGTTACACAATGTGGGGGGGTGCAGCCTCCAACCGGGTTGTATCTTGCAGCCAAAAGACGCAAGCCACCAGTTACTACCAGTGCCAGAGGTACTTCCCCAAATTGATGTGGCTGCAAGTCTGCATTATGGACTGAATTTTCTTTGCAGGTACACAGTGCGCTGCGACGTTGATCAGTGCAAGCTGCCAAACCGAAGAGAGATTTCCAGGTTAGAGTTCATGTTTTTTCTTCTTATGTGAGCATTCTAGTGTAGAGTGGGAACATGGTTGAAAAAAAAAAGCTAGTTGTGTTATAGTTTTTCATCCTGTTTTATACTTTGTTCATGGCAGTGTCTGGAAGCTATGGTGGTTTATTCTTTGTGAGAAATATAAATTGTTCCATGTGTGCCGCTGATATTTTGAGGCTGGAAAACAAAATGTGTTCATGAAGTGCCCAGCGTTCAGATGAGCAGATGTCGCAACAATTTCAGGGTACTGAATACTGATCCTAAGAGATAATTATACTGAAAAAATGGAAAAATTCAAGCTTCCAAATCTGCATTTTTGTGTATAGTTTCCAGATTACAAAAAAGCAAGGTTTCAGTTTACTTATTCTTTTAAAATTTGCATAGTCTAGCCTGCTGAGTAGAATACGAATGAATGAATTGATCGTTTCCATGTAAAGGAAGATCCACTGTCAGGCACTGTTTGTCTCACCAGAGGGTGGACACCGGAATGCCTGCTCGTGTGGTGGCCTAGGGGATAGAGAAAACAGGCAGGCAGGAAAGGGAGACGAAAGAGTGCGAGAGGATACATATAAACAGGACTATACTCTAAGAATAAACAAACAAACAAAAAATTAGTGCCCTTCTACTGTGTAAAGAAGGGTGACCTGCAAAGCTGGAAGCAGTTCACGGAGTGCACGAAACAAAACATGTTTATCGTAATTTGCGATGGAGCATATTTCCTAGCCAATTAGCGGAATGAATCTCTGACGGGTCCAAGCTTTGTTCTTGCCAATAAACATGGAGCTGCCTTTGTCTCTCCCATATCGTAAGCATTCACTGTTTGTGTAAGGCCGGGTTCAGACTTGCCGCAGCTGTCGTAGTAACTTTAAAGAATGATGTCATTTCACGTCTCAGCCAACCCAACTGCGTGACATGGCATTTTTTTACGTCCATAGATCACGATATGGGTTTGCTCGGTATTCTGAACATGACCTAACACACAAACCCAATCTGCTCTACCACTAAGGACTCCAGACAGGTCCCATTGGGCCGTTTAAAATCCACGTTTAAATCTCACACCAGCATAATGGACATGCCATCCAGCAGTGCGGCCATAAAACCTATAGCTGCGTGCACGCTTCCCTTCCCCCTCCCACTATATTCTCTACTACAGACCCGTGCATGGATAAACCAGCAAATGCAGTTATGTGCGTGTGCTTAGAAGTGACCAGACGCCGTCGAAAATAACCCCTGAAAGCCCTCTGAAAAAGTGATATTGACTCACGCCGGCATTCTGAGCGGGCAATTTGCTTTCATTTGGGAAGGATTCGCCGCTACTCCATGAGCTGAACTTGAGGTGGTGGCGGTGGTGCCAGTAGTTCTCCATTGTTTTTGCACCCATTCGCACTTGTGTTCGGGCCAACGCTTCGATTCTTGCTCTTCTTCCTCCAAACGAACAGCATGCATTTGTCCTATAACGATTTAAAACCGGGTGGTGGTGGTGGTGAAAACTTTATTCATCCAAAGCTGTTAAGGAAAAGGTGCCGCCTGGCAGCCCCGGCACACTACAGTCCCCTAGTCGAAGGCCAAGAGTCCGTCGGCCCTAGCGGTGAGTTCGGCCAGCTGGATTACACTCTCTTGCACTTGTGGGTCGGAGCTGAGCAGCGTAGCCTCCCATTGCTCTAGAGTGGTAGGGGACAGGGCCAGAGTAGCCTGGAGAGGGGGTTAGGAGGGGCACGCACCCACCATGTGGTGGAGGGAAGCGAAAGGCGCGCCGCACCATGTGCACGGGTGGCGGTATCGCGTGGGGAAGTGGAGGTGGCACAATGCGGGATGTGAGAAGGTGTTAGTTTGCAGCCGACGCCACTGGGCAGACTGCCTATGCTTTAAGGTGGGAGTGGGGCCGGGGAAGTGCGTCCGACTAAGGTGGTAGTGCTGCGTGATTTCCCGATACCTAACCAGGTGATCCCTCCCTCCCGCCCGAGGTGGAGAGGCAGCATCCGAGGCATCCCGGCAGCAGAAATCTCGGGCTACCTCACTAGCCAGCCCGTTACCCGAAAGGGACGAATGGGCTGGTGTCCATATCAGGCGTGGGCAATGTGCAGGCGGATTCAGTGCTGTCTGCAGGATGTGTGCGGTGATGGGGCATATATGACCCGTCGCAAAGTTCCGAAGAGCCGTCTGCGAGTCGGAGATTATTGCAGTGGCCGGGGTAGCTGCAATGGCCAGGCAATGGCGACTTCTTCACCAACTTCAGGGTGAGGCGTGGAGACGGAGCAGCGAAGCAAACAGAGTCTCCTCGGGAGTTGACGACTACGGCGACGCAGGCTTGCACGGTCGGGATATTCGCTGCGTCGACGTACCAGGGTAGTGGGGTGCGAAGCATGGGCCTTGTGTAAGGCCTTGGCCCGGGCAAGGCGGCCGTTTCTTGATGGAAGGCAGGATTCATGGTTCCGCGGGATGGGGGCCACACTGTAGCGGGACCGGAGAGAGTCGCTCAAACTGACCTTATCCTCCGTGCTGTCGTAGCAAAGAGAGTTGCCCAGTTTGTAAGATGGAAGCGACCCATTGGTGTAGAGGCCAGGCGGGTGGAGTGGCCAACACACTTGGGCTTCAACAAGCTCCTCAAAGGTGTTGTATGTCCCGGTGTTGAGAAGCTTCTCAATAGAGGTGTGACGGGGGAGACCCATGGCCAGCTTGACCACCTTGCGGATGGTACATTGGAGGCGTCCAAACTTCGGTTGGGTAAACTTCAGAAAGGGGGTGGCGTATGTGATGCGGCTGGTAATGAATGCTTGCACCAAGCGAAGAAGGTTAGATTCTTTGAGGCCATGGTTGCGGTTGGCTATGCGGGCGATAAGTCTGCCAATCTGGTCGCTGGTTTTCAAGGGTGCGGATAGTTTCGGTGTTAGCCCTATTTTCTTGAATTCGGAGTCCGAGAATGCGAATGGAGGGCACGTGCGGAATGAAGTTGCCTTGTAGCGTGACCTGAATATCAGGGGCACAGGCATCACAATGGCGACGCTTCGAGTGATAGAAGAAGAGCTCCGACTTTTGTGATGAGCAGCTGAGTCCCCGTTCGTGGGTGTAAGTGGCGATGATGTTGGCAGCTTGTTGAAGGCAGTCTTGAATGTCACCATCGCTGCCCCCAGCTGTCCAAACGCTGATCTCATCCGCGTAGATGCTGTGGTGCAGGCCCGGGATGCGTTCCAAGAGGGGAGGGAGTTGGAGCATAGCCACATTGAACAGAAAAGGGGGAATGACTGACCCCTGAAGTGTGCCTTTACTGCCCAAGGGCATGGGATCCGATTCAAGGCCTTGGACCGAGAGAGATGCTGTGCGACCAGTAAGAAAGTTGGCAGTGTACTGGTAGGTGCGGGGTCCCACGCACAGTTGGTTAAGCTTGGTCAGTATGCTTTAATGAGTGACATTATCAATTGCATTGGTCAAATCGATGCCCATGATGACTTTAGTGTCTTGCCGGGAGATAAGGGGGTTATACAAAATTTGATGCTGAAGCTGAAGCATAACGTCCTGGGCAGAGAGTTTAGGACGAAAGCCCAGCATGGTGTGAGGGAACAGACCCTGATCATCCATATAGGCTTAAGACGGGCCAGGATGACATGTTCGAGTAACTTGCCCAGACAAGAGGTTAGGGAAATGAGCCTGAGATTGGTTATAGCCAATTCCTTGCCTGGTTTGGGTATAAGCGAGATCTTCGCTGTTTTTCAGAGAGTGGGAAGGAGGCCCGACGACCACACTCTGTTCATGTAGTCAGTGAGCGCCTGTTCTGCGGCTCCAGTGAGGTTCCAAAGAAGCTTGTTGGTGATGCCGTCAGGACCCGGGGCTGACCGAACGTTGACACGAGTGAGAGCAGCCCTAACTTCGGCAACCGTGATGGGGCGATCTAAGGTCTCGTTGGGGCCGCCGGTGTAATCCGAAGGAGGAATGGAGGCAGCGGACGGAATATAGAGCTCCTGAAGCTGTCGAAGAAGCTCCTGAACAGAACCCGATGACTTGTGGAGGAGGGTGACCATCTCATTCTTGGTGTGCGCTCTTTTTTTCTCTGTATTTAGCAGGCCGCGGAGAATATTCCAGGTCTACGGAACATTCATGTTGCCCTCCATACGGTCACAAAGGGCATTCCAATGCTGGGTGGTCAAGTCTGTTGCATGCCTGCTAATGTCCTGGTTGAGCTTAGCCAGGCGGCGACAGAGAGGGCGGTTGTGCTTCTGCCTCTGGAGTCGGCGCGCAAGGCCCTCCTTGGCTTCCCATAAGTGTAGGAGACGAGAGTCAACCACATAAAGGTGAGCCTGTTCAGGGACAGTTTTGGTTGCACCCTCACGTTGCTCGAGGAGTTTGGCAGTCATCCAAATCATCAAAGTGGTCAGGTAAGTTGGCATCACAGAGGGATCGGAAGACGTCCCAGCCAACCAGCTTGCGGGAAAGGGTGCTCGGCAGTGGGGGTCCGTCTTGAACGAGGGTTTCGACAACATAGTGATCACTTCCCAAATCATGACCAGTGTTGCGCGAGACTGAGTTGGCGATGTTATGTGTGATGGTCAGATCAGGAGTGGTATCTCTCTGGAC